>VZTB01003764.1:73445-168868 GCA_013397245.1 Thryothorus ludovicianus
AGAAACAACAATTATGGAAAAAAACAAAAACAACCATAACCATTCTATGGTGTTATTGTCTCTAATTTAGATATAATAGAAACCAATTTTAATCTTATTTTCATGTCCAAATTTACAAAAAGAGCAAAGCCAACTTCACCTGTGATATGTGGAATGCTTTAAACCCTTTGCAATTTATTTTGTTAAATATAAAGGAGAATTACGTGCTTTGCTATTTCAGCAAAGGCTGATGAGGACAATTCTAGCATCTCTGTCTCAGAAAACGTGACACTTACAAGTTGTTGCTCACTGGAGGGAAAATATCGTCATTTTCGTCTCATGGACTTTCTCACTTTGCTCACAGTATGCCGGAGGCCTCTCCCAGAAATGGGTCACTAGGTGACATGAATCATTGTCTGAGACAGCTTTTACACATAAGTAACTCCTGAATCCTTAGTAGCATTCTCTTAAGATATTGTCTGTATAATGATACAAAGTGTTTAAACTGATGCACTGAACGCTTGAAGTTAGTAGGAAGGAAGCGTAAAAAGTTGCTATCTGACCTTTCAGCTTTAATCAACTCAGGCTGATTAGAAGATTAAATCAGGACTAAGGTAATCTCATTTCTATCTGTATAGTGAAGATTTGTGTCTGGAACATTAACAGAGATGAATTCTCAGGCTTTTGGTGGAGAAGAGCAGTGGAAGAAACTCCCACCTTGGTAACAATTGATGTTACAGTGACTTACCTCACTGTTTTGTCAGAATTGAGGTTACAGTATGAATATCTTTGTAAAATACAGGCTGAGGATCTCAGTGGCACGGCATAAATACTTGGTTATCTTTTAAAGTTGCATCTTGTTATAATTGATTCATTTATCCATTACTCTCTGCATCAAATACAGCATCTGCCCAAAATCTGTGCTACTGCTGTTTTACCTGAGTTTCACACTGGCTGCTGGGCTGCAGGTTAAGGGGTGTCTGTGCCCCATGTATAAATGCCATCTGGTTTTCAACTATGCTATTTCTCTTAAAACTATATATTGTTTCTATCAAATATCAAAAAGTTTTGCAGAAATCTTTCTACTTCATGCTTTTACAAAAAGTTTATATGAACTCCTCCTTGGGCAGGGATTTTGGACCAGAAAACCTTCAGAGGTCCCTTCTTACCTCAGCTATTCTCTGAGTTTGTTGAAAGAGCAAAAAAGACTGTATTGCATGCAAGGATTATTCTATTGTGCCAATGAATACGCAATCACCCATATGACCTCAATCTGAACAAAATGAGTAGCCTATGTAAATCCTAAAGGCAAATTTCAAGTCTTTTGATCTGCAGTGATGTTGTTTGTTTCAGCTGCAGCTTCCTAGAAGTACAGGATGAGTTGCACAGCATTTCTCTAATTTTATTAACAATCTAAACATATTAAACCCAGTAGGGTTGATGAAAACATGTTAATTAAAATTTGTACCCTTTGATACATAGCACATATGTCCTGTACACAGTGATGACATGGACGTGATGATTTGAAACAACAGGTAAATATTAATAATCATAATTTTTGAGAGAAGCAAGCACTTATTTCTGGATATTATTCACCAGAAAGCCTTTTTCTTAACAAAGAAAAGGTATTAGTGATGATAGACAATTATATAGGATTTGAAACTATAATACCAACCTTTTCTGAATGAATACCCTAATATGATAATGTGACAACCCTGACAAACTGGAGAGGGGCTTAGTGCAGGTGCAGCTCATGAATGTCAAAGCCTAATGAGAATTTCTCAAATCATAATGTGGCCGAGATGCAACTAAAGTCAGCTTTTCTGGGCCTCTACACTTCAATATTGTTTAAAGTCTCATATAGAAGTGTATATAGGCTATCACCTATATACCTTTTGTATGAGACTTTACATAATATTGAATATGGACAGAAATCTTAGTAAAAGTAGAGAGAATTTTAATAATTCTTAACTATACTTTTTAACTTGAATATGTCTTTTCTTCTGCTCAGTTCTGGATTCTCCTAAGCTGGTATCCTTCCTATCTTTCAGGTATATCCCTAAAGTTGTCTCAGAAAGTTATTAGTGGCTTTTCTTTTTCTCTGTATTCGTGGTAGACAACTTTATCTTCACTTGTGCATTTCTTTTCCTGCTTTGATGCATTCCCATGCTTCTCATTATAACTTATGCCTTACACAATATATGACCATTCTATTTCTCAAGAGCTACTGCAACATTTTCCTCTCCAATCTGACTTCCAAACAATTTTTCTTGTTCCTATGTATAGCCCAAAAAAGGTGAGAGAAATGCCTTGTTCATAAAATAGTGTTAATGCAGCTGATATACAGGCAACAATGACAACAATGTGCTCATTTCTCAGATATGTTGAACAGGAGATCCAAGAGCTATTTTTCTACCTAGAAAGATTTTAATAGAGCCAGGGGTTGTCATGGTTCTCAAGATAACTTCAGAGAGACATAAATTTTAAGTGAAGAGCTTTATCTCAATTTGATATTGTCCTATTGCATTGCAGCTACTTCTAAGAATTTATGTCCGACTAATTGCATTCTTTAGAAACAAGCTAGTCTACCTTTGAAAAAGCTCTAATCTAATGTCCACCAGTTTTTCTTGACAACTTGTTAATGTGATTTTACAGAATGCATTTTGCTTACATATGGTTATCAAAAGGAAGACTGAGACATTTCCCAGTGAATAATAAAAAGTAGTAGTGCATACTATTCTCTTCAGCAGATACACTGTGTTTGTATCTTGTAATTCCAGTTCATAATGCATATATCTACAGGATCTACACAATGCACAAGAGTGCCATACAGCTGTGGCAATGAGAGAATCTGCTCAAGATATTCTTATTATCTCCACAGAACTGGCTTATCTGGGCATGTGCCCAGTATTGCAGCATACTTCTTGCTCACTATATGGCACTCTGATATTACTGCTCCCTTGTCCCCTAAAAGAAAAATTAAAAAGAATGAGAAGCTTGAAAGACTGACATTTTGAGGTCTCTGATCGAAAGAAGTGTTTCCACCTCTCAGGCAATTTTTGTGGCTATGCTCTATACAGTCCGTTATTGACATTATTATTTGAAGTATGTAAAAAGCCCAATGGAATAGAGATTTTCCAGAGTGATCCCAGTCAAGTTGCAGTGGGAGGTAACATCATACGCTGGCATCAGCTGGGTTAGAGTTAAATTTCTTCTCTGTGGCTAGCAAGAGGCTGTGTTTAGATTTGAGCATTGATTAATAAAATAGAGATGCTTTTGTTGTTGCTGAGCAGGCCTTTTCTGGTGTTTTTATGGCCAGGCTGGCAAGAAACATGGAGGTGCATGGTAGTTTGGGAGGAAACACAAACTGACAAAAGGGATATTCTGGACCATGTGGCATCATGATATGTATATGAAGTGGGGTGAAGAAGGAAGAAAGGGGGATGTTTAGAGTGGTGATGTTTGTCTTCCCAAGTAACCATTACGTGGAATGGGGCTCTGCTCTGCTGGGGATGGTTAAACAGCTGCCTGCTCTTGGGAAAATGTGAATTAACTCCTTGTTTTGATTGGTTTATGTGTGTGGCTTCTGCTTTCCCAATTAAACTGTCTTTATCTCAACCCACGGGTTTTCTACCTTTTCCCGTTCTGTTTCTCTCCCTGATCCTGCTAGTGGGGGAGTGAGTGAGCAGCTGCATGGGGCTTGGCTGCTGGCTGGGGTTCAAGCACGGCACATGACTTCACTTTTCACACAAATTCCACATTCTACAGTGCTTGCCCCCTATGTAGCCCTGTGGGCCCGTCTGACAAGGAATGCTGCCTGTTGGGGTTCATTCAATCTGGAGACCACCCACATTATTACTCATTTATAACCTTTTCCCTGCCATATGACATGCTCTGTTGACTTACATTATGCTAATTGACATTTTGTCATCTTTTGCAGTAACCATACCTTAAAATATCAGAGCAATGCCTTAATGTCCAGGAGAATTTGAAATTAATTCAGCATTAAAAGCTGTACATTTTTTTCTATATTAATACTTAATAAAGTGGAAAATCTGATTAATGAAAAGAAGAAAGACTGGGCTAATATGACTTGTCTGAGGTCACATGGAGAGTTGATAGTAACTTCTGTCCTGTGCGTACTGGCAAAAACCTGCTTATCCAGGTTTAATAAAGAGAATAAAGAGAAATGGTCAACCATTTTTTAAAATCTTGATGTCTGGCCAAATGACAACCAGAAACTTAGAACAGATTAAATTTCCTGCCACAGCAGTAAATCAGTTTGTGATACTTGTCTTACTTACAGAACTACTTCTGGAATTTTATCCTGCAATTTTACACCTAACTTTTGTCTGTGTGTCCCTTTGAATCTTTTCCTAAACTCACTGGGGAGTTACACAAAACCAGTACACTCGACTAGGGAAAAAAAAAATCTATAGGTAGTCTGATTATAGAGATATAGAGAAAAATTAACTAATTTACAGTCAGTCTCTTCAGAGTTCAGATACCCTCCTTAGGTAATCTAACACTATTACTCCACATGTAGCATGCACACCTGGGATCTTCTACTGTGACATATTGTTTCAAGCCAGAAAGACAGAATTCCTCTTTATGCTGAAGTTTTCTTGTTACTCTGTTCCTCTCTCCAGAAAGTGCTATCACACAGTAGTTTTCACGTCCTCTCCTGTTGAAAATAACTTTTTTTTAACAGAGAGAAGAAATCAAGATCAGAGCCAGCGAATGAACATCACCAGATGCCTCCAGAGATAAAAGGCAAAAGTACAAGAGTTTTGAAGACTTAATGTTTAGCTCAGGTGTCTTCATTTCATCTGAATCACATGCTATTTTTTAATCTTTATACCTTGCAGAGAAATTATATGATAAAATCCTTTAGTGTTATGAAATGGTCAAATCTAAAGTAGTTAGGTTAAAGGGATAAGTTTTGAGTTTTCATTTAACTACAATTACTTTGTATCCCCTCTGGAATTTTAGGCCAGTCAATTAAATTTTTCAGGGTTTCAGCATCTTTATTTCAAAAAGGAAATAACTGCCATCTAAAAGTGAAGTAGTTGGTTTTTTCTATATTTAGAAAATTGCATTAAAATACGTAAATGGATAATAATACTGATAAATGTAATATTTATTTGACTACGTCTTCATAGCAGATATGTATATACCGTGTGTTCCAAAGATATCAAAGCACCAAACAAGTGTGCACTGACCACCCAGTGATACAGATGAACCAAAACTGAAATCAGGATTCCTGCAGCTGGAGACACTTAAACCTGAAACTGAAGGTTTGGAGCATAGTTAAGACACTGATTTGTTTCAAATAAGGCCTGGATTTAAGTCTTCTAATTTAATTTGTTAGATTGTAACCCTGGACAACTCCCTGACCTCACAGACCTTTTAAAATAAATATATAGTTTTGAGAGAAAAATAGTGAAACACCAGAGAAATGACAGAAAAAATATAAGTCCTCATATTCCACAACATTTACAAAAAAGAAGAAAGGTCTTGTCATAAAGAGGTTCTCAAAACACTATGAGTGGAAATTAAATATAAAAAAGTGGTATCCCATAGCCTTTTAATTATTTTATAAAGAAACATAATTTGTATTCTGGTACATAAAGCTGCATTAACAGACCAAAAATACATACCACATAAATGTTTATTAAAAATCATATCAGAAAACTATGATTATTCATAATAGTATTCAATATAACTAGTTATCTCATAATCTAGGAAAAGCTGCCACATTTTCATCAGCAGAAAAATCTTTGTTAGAAAGAGACAATCAAAAGCTGTCCCATTATCATCACTGTCACATTAAATGACCTTAATTTTACAGGAAGAAAAAAAAAAATAAGATGCTTGGAAGCATAATCTGCACAGCTCAGGATAAAATCTTAATTCTGCTGATCATTCCACTCTTGAAATTATCCAGATAATTATTTGCTGATGGGAACAAGTAATTTCCTAACACTTCTATGGATTTCAAGTGTGCAGTGCACGGGTAGTTAAATGGCATCCCTCCTTCAAAGTGATGGAGCAGCTTGTCTGCTTGTTTTTGCCATTACTACTCTAGATCATGTTGTTGATTTGGATGGAGTTGGCTTTTAGGTCTCAAGAGAAAAGGCAGCAAATGAACCTCTAACCTCATGGAGTGTCTCTGTAGGGAGTTCTGGTTAGTGCAGGTTCTTAATATTAATGTGCCTCACTGTATCAAGGCTGCTTTGCCATCAGTGAAAACAGAGGTACTTAAATCCCTGTGCCTGACATTGTCTCAGGGTGTATCACTCAACCTTTCACCAACAGATTTATATTCAAATTTGAAATAGTCTATCACTATAATTACCTCCGTGTTTGTAAAACACTCGTCATAAGTAAAGCCTAATTTTCAGCAAGATGTGGGAGTTAGTAAAGTATAAATAATAAATGCATATCTGAAAGATCACAGTGTTAAGCTAAAACCAAAAAAAAGGACTCCTCTTTCCTATGAATAATTTTCCATTTCCTGTTTGCTTGGAGAAGATACTAAGCTTATATTTTAGTCATGCTGAAGGATTCAAACTGATTTAGAAGAGATTTGCTTTAAAGCAAGCCGACAGTGTCTATATTATGAGTTCAGTATTTTTTTCCAGCTCCTTTCCTGTGCAGCACATACTCATCAATCATATTGGGAAGCTGACTTATATTCTCCACACTTTACCACTAACTGGATTACAGAGCTGAAAATCTTACTCAAAGTTTAAAATGTGATAAAAGTAATCAAATTGTTCTAGTCAAATTCTAACTGTGGTGAATAGATGGCACTAATTACCTTTTCTTATTATGCTACAAATGTAGTTTACTCCATCTTTATTCATGAAGTAGTATCATATAGCCCACCAAGGGGACTTGCGGCAGTATGTAATATTGGCATATTTGTTTTCTTGTTCTTATTTTTCCTCTTCATCAGTATTCTGGAGGTGTGGTTTTAGACTGAAATGTATTGCTATGTGGGTCTTTCTCATGTCTTGATGTAATTACAGAACTCTGCAGATTTTTAAAGTAGAACTTTTAGAAAAGAATTCAAGAACTCCAATAATAAAAATGAGTGGCAGACTTAGTGGGGATAATTAGTTTTCTGCTTCCCTTTAAGTATCGTAAAGATCAAATAAAATGTGTGTGTACACAAAAAAAAATTGCAAGTGTACACAAGTAATATTCATAGTGTGGAAATATTTGGTCTGAGTTTAGCCATAGGATGTTGCAGTCATTGTGTACTGATTTTGGCTGGGGTAGCGTTGATTTTCTTCACATTAGGACTGTATTTTGGATTTTCACTGCAAACATTGCTGATGACCCAAGGATGTTTCCACTATTGCTGGGCAGAGCTTACACAGACCCAAAGCCTTTTCTGCTTTTCACCCCACCCCACCAGAGGGGATGAGGGTGCACAAGGAGTTGGGAAAGGACTCAGCTAGGACAGCTGACCCCAAATCAAAGGGACATTCCATACCATAGGGCATCAAGTTCAGCAATAAAAACCATGAAAAAGATGAAAGAAGAGAGGGATGTTCGGAGTGATAGCTTTTCTCTTCCCAAGTCATTGCGGGTGATGGAGCCTGACTTTCCTGGAGATGGCTGAACACCTGCCTCCCTGGGAAGTGGTGAGACACAGCCCACCGAGGCTTAGGCTAGCTCAGAGAACACCGGCGCTGCGCCAGGTGTGGGGAACAGCTGCAGCGCGGGGTTTCTGCCCACAGCTGAGCCTTTAGAGCCTCTTGCTCTACACTGAAGGCTTCTCACCAGTCAGGGTCTGGGTAAGGGAGACAGAGGAAGTTCTTTGTTGCTGTGGTTCCGACAGGAGGTTTATTAAGGTCGAAGGGGCAAGGAACAGAAAAGAGCCCCAAACATGGCTGTGTCTGGGATTTGGAGCAAGGGGTGGATACCAAACACCAGCCAAGTACAGATCAGTAGGGGTAGAGTGAAAGGGGTTACAAGATTTCTTTGGGGTCAACCAGGGCAAGTGGGAGGAGAGGGAAGGTCCAATGGGGCATTGAGCTTTGGGAAACACCCAGGAACAGCCTGGGGGAGGCATGCTCAAATGACTGGTTCCAGGCTGGAGAGACATGGAAGGTGCCAGAACAAGGGGCAGGGTAACACTGATGGATAGGGAAGGAGCAGGAACAGGGGGTAGGGAGATACCATACCAAATAACGTAGGGGAGGATGCAACCTCAGGAATAAACCAATGCAAGGAGAACATGGGGGAACATAAGAATAAACCATTAACATTAAAACCTTAACAATAAATTAGGTAAATGAAATAAATATGGGCTGTGACAGTGGTGAATGAATTCTTTGTTTTGCTTTATCTGTGTGTGACTTTTGCTTTTCCTGTTAAGCTGTCTCTATCTTAATCCTCAAGTTTCCTCACTTTTGTACTTCCAGTTCTCTCTCCCACCCCCATAGGATGGGGAGTGAGCGAGTGACTGTCTGGGGCTTGGTTGATGGCAGGGGTTAAACTATGACATAATGTGCCGTGGTGCTAAATGTTAAAAGGTTAATTTTACTTTATGTAGAAGTTATCAAGGTAATAACAGTGAAATCCAATAGTTCAGAGCTAGCAGTATCTGGCTCAGTTGCTATCCTGTGAAGATATTCTGTGAAAGGTCTATTTTTTCTATTCACTGGCTAAAAGGTTTGGTTTTGGTTTTTGGGATTTTTTTTTAAAGCTTACAAAACAGAGAAGGAAACAGCATTCTAGCTGTTTTGGTCTTTCTGTCTGGAGAACCTTTCCTTATGATCAAGCTTCTAGACAAAAAATGTCTTGAAGAATCACACTTGCTTCATCTGGAGTGTTTGTTCAAGTAAGTTTGCAAAGGATGAGGCTTCCGTGCAATTTCAGCACCAGCTTTGATTCCAGACACATATTTTATTTGATTTATATGTAATCTTTGTGCAGTATTCAGAGACATCAAGTGCCTATATTTTGAATGTTTTACTGCAATGGTTTTTCTAGATTTAGGGAGAAAATGGGAGTTGAAGGCAGAAAGCATTGTGCCTTCTCTTCTCACAGAAAATATATATATAAAAAATAGACAGATTCCTGCTAATGGCCCCTGACCATATCATACTTACTGTATGATAATTCCTCAGGTAAAAAGGGCTGGAAATGCAACTTTGTGTAAAAGAGGTTTCATTTAAGCATGTTACTTCTATAATTTCACCAGCACTGAGGCACAAAGGATGAGTGATTCAGAGAATTTGCACTGTGACCTTTCTCCCATGCTCATGGAAAGCAGACAGATTTAGCAGGAAAAGGCATAAAACTTGCAAGATCAGACTATTTGATTTGTTCAGAGCTGATTTTCAGATGACTGTTGGCAAGAAGATAATACAGCCCAGTGTTTCTCCTTTTTATCTTTAAAAATAAAACCTACTTAAATTCAGTATTTTATTAATAATTCCAGAAATGGCTATAGTGGAGCTACCAATCAGCTATGATTAGCCATTTCAAGGTGACTGCTCACCTTCTGTCATTATATATGACTGTCATTTATCCTTCCTCTGCAATGAAAAAAGAAAAAAAAAGTTCAGCTTTCAGACTGTCACACGTCTAAGCAATGTAGCCAGCAAAATAACTAGCATGTAAGAATGATTAACCTCAACATTAAAAAAAAATAAAAACAACTAAAAATTTGACCAAAACTATGTAATTTGTGCCAACTTCTGAGCAATATTATCTAAAGTGCTGGTTTTGTGGTCTGTAAAGTTTTGTAAGGAGACAGCACTCAAGAAAGAAAACATGGCAGAGTCAATTCCTATGTGAGTAAGAGCTGTTTGCTTGTTAGATATAGGTTTTGGTTGCAGTTACTACTATAGCAGGGACAAGGTACAGATCTTAGCAATTTCTCTGGAAATTTATTTTAAGGCTTGGTTGCTTCCATTTGGAAAAGTCCAACCAATAGCAGACTGTTCTGTGTCACCTGTGGTTTTTCAAGGTGTCAGAGTCTGGTGACAATACTGAAAAGAGAAAAAAAAGTTCATAGAAGATTGGAGAAGATGTGGATTAGAATTAAAAGCTAAAACTCTGATGGAAAACTCATTTAATCTGAAGTCTCAGTTGCCTCTAATAATGCCTGAAGACAAGAGCTTGATCAGCTGGACTGGAAAATGCTTTCTCATTCCCTCAAAAGCATATGAGCTACCTGTATGATAAATTCTCCATCAAGAGGAAGATTATTTTAAAGCTTCTTAAATTTCTTACATTTTTATAGAGTGTAGAAGCTGCTTCATCTACTGCTTAAGAGCATGATAACACATTTTTAATATATTTCCAGAATAGGTGAAAATTGCCTTGAAAAATCCTATGCAGCCATTGTTTTGCTTTCTAATGAGAATTATCTTGTGTTTTTCAGGGGTTATACACTATCTGCATGAGGCACAATATCTAGGTTTTATTGATCTAATACAATACATCACAGAACAAGGAGAAAAATCACCAATCTTACAGAAAATTGATGTATTATTAGTGTTAAAGTAATGTCAGAAATTGATGGAAAATGGATTTCTAACAGTGAGAGAAACATTTCATCAAGGAAGAGTGGGAGCACAGTACAAGGAAAAAGACTTTGCAGTAGACAAGGTGTATGGAAAAGCAATTTGACCTGGTTTGATAAACACCATTAATTGAAATCAAACTTCATGCAAAAGGTTGAACCTGCAGAAATATTTTTGAATTATTTGAAAATTGTTTGTAATTGTAGGTCTGCATGATAACAGTATTTGAAATAATCCAACTACAGATTCTCAGCATGAAGCACTTCTTGATGCTGGTGTTCTTGCTAATATCTTGGAAAATGTAAAAAATGGTAGAGAAAGAGCCATTGAAACAACAAAAGCTCTGTAGAGTCTTGACCACAGTAATTAAAATACATTCTCTGACTTCTAAAGCAAGGTCGTGTTGTTTTCTAAGACTGAGCAATCATTAAATATATGGATACTCAGTTGAAAAAAAAACACCCTATAACTTGTGATGTTTCTGGCAATGTTTTTGTTTCTCTTGAGGAAAAAAGATTCAGTTTAAATGGCATATTCTTTCTGTGACTTTCTGCCTCCTATATTAGATAACATATCAAATAATTGTTGACTGCTACACAGTTGCAGTAGTCAAGTGAATGTTTGATTACATTTAAGACAGGAATTAATCTTCTTTTGGATTATATATGTGTGTGTATATATACATATATATGCAATATTAGAAGTATACTAAGGTAATATTTTTTGTGCTCTGGTAATGTATCTCACTTTATACCTGATAGTATGAAACTTTACTTTCAGAGAATGTCAGTGAATCTACAAACAAATAGTGGAAAAATGAAGATGCTCCAGGTTCTAGCTAATTATTCAGTTCATATGCTACTCAATATTCTTTTAAAAAAAAAAGAAACCTTTTAACACCTGATCTTGAAATTTTGTTTAAAAATAAAGGTTATCATTGTTTTTATCTCATCTCCAGAAGAATTACAGGTTTACTTCATTTTGTGAATACATACAGGAAAAACTGAAAACAATGATATATTTTTCATGGAAATATTTTCAAAGATTGTATTGTTTGGGATTTTTTGGTTTGATTTGTAGTTTTGTTGTTTTATTTTTTTGGGGAGATTGGTGGTTCACTAGAAGAGTATTATATAGTTAGATATTATCAATTAAGCTCTTCAGGGATTGTTAATGTCAGTTGATGTATTTTGTGTCTTCAGTAGTGTTTCAGTGAAATTTTTTTTTTATCACAGTGTCCTAAATATTGTGGATTTATTTCTATGCTCTGTTAGAGATTAATCATATCTGGTCTAATATTTGGAATAATATGGTACATTTGTTGAAAGAGAAATTACAAAAAATACTGGATATCATTAGTTGATCATAAATAAAAGCTTATCAAAAAACACACCAAGACAGAAACTATGAGTTCTCAACTCAATGGTGAAGAACAATTTCCAAATGTGACTCCTTGTTTTGATTAGTACACATCTAATTAATGATGTCAGACTCGCCCCCTTTCTCTTAAAAACAATTACTTTGGGGAGAACCATAAGCATTACTGGAGTTCTGAAAGTCTGATAAAAAGGTAGATAAGGAATGTTTGTGTGACAGATATTTTGTCCTAGCAGATTCCAAACAGAATGTCTACAAGCCTCATAGCTTTGTCTTACATTGTGCATCAATACCCATTTAAAGTCATGCTTCTATTAATGCCTTAGGGCATTTAATGGTCCTGTTCATGATTTTGTAAGTGAAGCAGGAAAATTAATACTTTTTTCTCAAGGTAAATGGAATTGCAGAAATTTTAAATATATTGTTACTGTCATGACAGCTTAAAATGAAAAATAATTTCACTATAAGGGACTCTATAAATGACCATATTACATACAATGTACTATATTATTATAATGTGCTATTTTAATGTAAAATATTTTATTTTAGTATTTATAAAGTAAGCACTAATGGATGATACAAAGGAAATTTATGATAATATAATTGGTATATGTTACAGAAATTTATATTTTCCTAAAGGAACCTCACAAATTAAATTGTTTGGGTGACTGTCAAATCATTTGGTTCAGGGAATGTGGTCCCTGCTAGTGCCACACACTTCAAATGGAAAAATTGAACCACTGTAACATTTTGAATTTTTAATAACAAGAAGCAAGAGCTGAAACTTTTAACAACATAATCTAAGGAGAAGAAAGAGATCTGCATCTCTTTCTCTCAGACAGGTTGCTCACCAGCTGAAAGCTCTCTTCTGTCACAGACTCTGCTGGATGCTCCATTTGAACCCCATACTTCTGAAGGGTCAGTAACACGCAAGATCAGCCATGCTGTCTACTAAAGTAAGTACTAAATCCGTGAGTCTCTGTAATCTGAAATGTCAGGAATATGCACGTGACAAAAAAGCTTGTGGCTGAGGATGTACTTTTGTTACAAGAATGCATCAAAATTGACGAATCTCAAGAAACTTGCCCTCAGATTTAATTTTTCTGAAAAAATTAGTTAATAAAAATTTGCAGTAAATATGTTTGCTGTATGAAGAGATTTTATGTTAAAACAACATTTACCAGCTTGAGTCTATTTTTATTATTGTTTTCAGGTTTTGTTATTTTGGCTTTTTTTCTTATACTTAAGTATCAGAAGGAAAAGTTTTGTCTAAAAAAAAATCTCTTCCTTGGGTATTCTTGTCTGTTTTCTGCCTTTTTACATGGAAGAAGCTTTCTGTACTTTTTCTTCATTGGTGATAGGAGAAGATATACTGTACATATCAAAATTAGGATTTCACAGCTGACTCGAAGTTTTAGGAAGACTGCTTTCATAACTTTAATTCGTGTTTCCTCTTCTATCATAATAAATACTGTTGTTTTTTTTTCTCTCAGCTTTGTCTGTCTTCCATTTTCTCATATTTCCACACTCCTCTGTGAAGTATTTTTGGTCCTGCTTGACCTACTGGCCTAAAGGCTGATACTCCTCTGACTTTGCCCCTGTATACAGACTTTTTCAGACCAGAAACAAAATAAAATGATCTAGAGGGACATTGCTCTTCTAAAGAATAACTCAAAACAGTAAATAAATCTTTTTTATGATCACTCTAGGCAGTGCAAACTGTGGTAGGGAGGTTCAGTTTATGTGACCATTTGGGTACTGAGCTCTAAAAAGAAATGTTGAGACTACACTATTGGCAGCATCTTTTACTATTATTATTTATTTTTTTAATTTCTTTTATAAGATAAATCAGAGAATGCAGAGAAGAAAATTCTCCATTGCTGGGAAAATCCTGCAGGAAAATTTAACATGTATCTCTATAAGTGACAATACTTGACAGACCTTGTTACTTACAAGGTGCCTTTTCCTTTGTGCCTTTTGTTCTGTTGCACAGCCGAGATAATATGAAGCAAAAATGTCTAACTGTTACAATAGAAATGAATACTCTGCTTTTTGGATGATTGCAAGCACCCTTTGTTTTGCCCTCCTGCTCAACCTGCACAGATGTCTCAACAATTTTCTTTGCCTCAACTTGCAAATCTAAAGCATTTGTTACCCACTGCTTTTTCTATTGCCCTCAATGAGGCTAAAGATCACCATTTGATCTTTAGGTGCTGTATGCAACATAATTTTTGTCATAGTTTTATAACGTTCACTAGTCATTAAGTAGATGGCCTACAGGCTGAAATATGCAAATTAGCTAATTATCTGAGTGCTGACATAAAATTTAGTATTAACTCATCTTCTCTGCGGAAACTGTCTGGCATTGTTAGCTCCAGACCTTCAGCACCTTCAATTCAGCTGTGTTTCTGTGAATATACACTGCATAGGACCCATATGTTTTCTGTACCGTTCTTGTCATCCTTCCTGGCTTTTCTCATCTGGGTCTTCTCAAGCCTTTTTGTTGGTATTAGACATAAGTTATTTATGGTGTTTTTAATGCCCTCTAGTGGTACTTCCAGCTTTTATTGTAATGGTTCGACTCTAACTATGCTGTGCTGAGACCTCCCCATCAGCATGGATCTGTCTGGGGGCTTTCAGAGGGCACAGAGCAGCCGGTACCATCACAGGCAGCTCCTACCCTGGCTGTGGCAGACCTGCCACAGCTGCCTAATGAGTTAGTATGAAAGTATGTGCCCACAAACCTCCCAGTCTGAAACCAACCTTCTTGCCTGTGTTCCCTGCAGCTTACATGAGCTCTTCAGTCTGGTATCACCCATCTCCCAGGTAGTCCTGTCCTCTTTCCTATTGGGGTGCATAATGCACCATCTACCCTTGCAGGTGCTTCCCCCTCACCCCAAGGAGCAGGAGGGCAGCCACATCTGGTACATGTACATGCTTCAGGCCACAGTTCCCAAATATTCTTGTGCACAGGCTCTTAGAGAAACCAGACATCAACTGAGTCATCAGCTGGGCCATTCCACTCGTCCTCCAGGGTTTTTTTGATAGAACCTGGGTACATGCCATTAATTGTATGAATGCTACTGACTAATGCACTCTGTATCTCTGGCTACATCTCAGGAGCTCAGTGCCTGCATGTCTTGTGATGGCTGCTGCTTTAGTTAACAGAGGTACTTTCTGGAGTAAAATGCAAAATTGTAAATCTAGAGCTGAATTCCTACAAATGAATGCATGTACTCTCAGAAATGCTATAGAAAATTATGTATAGAGAAACAAAATATGTAGATTGGAAGAAAAAAAAGGTTATGGACTGAATGCCTTCATCTTTGTTCCTGGCCTTTCTGATTAGCCTGTGACAAAGAATAAATATGTGTTTGTTATCCTGTGATTTCTGGACTTCCATGATTTGTGGATTAGGAAAGTCTATTCTTAGATAGGATTTATGTGTACACATTTCCTTTATATTTTGACTTAATAAACCCTTTGAAATATTTTTAAATAAATGGTGGGTTGATTTTTATTTTCAATTCTTAAATAAAATTATAATCTAGCTGGGAAGAAAGAATAAAAAATGTAACCTTTTTTTCTGGTCAAAAGGAGAGGTAAAATTTTAATCTTTAAAATTTTGCTCTGATTTATCAAAAGTATAATATTGAGTGAAATAATCAATTCTTGTTTGACTTCAAAATTCTTGTATAATATCAAGATTTGTGAGATGATGACCTATGATATTAGCAAAAAAAGGACAGAAGGAGAATGGACACGAAAAAGTATTAGTGTATAAGGTGGAAAGACATAAATTGAAAGTTAGATGATTTTGGCTTAAAAATAGAGGCATTAAATAGTTCTGCATAAAAGAGAGATCAAAGGAAAATTCTGCTGCTATAAATGAGAAGGCAAACGATGAAATTTCTTTTTTTGTAAGATGTGAGTTGAAACTTAAGTAGGTCCAAGACGGGAGATCTAGGATTGAAAGGAGGTAGTTTGCAATTTGAATAATCTATTAATGTATCAAAACATGAAAGGGATATCAGAGTATGGAACAAAACAGCTGAAGTTGAGAAAAGGGTTAAATTTCTATTGTGATACATTTTTGGATGTAATGAAATACCTTGGTGAACTTTGGCTGATGACTAGTTGTTAGAGAAAATAATATGTTAAACATTTGAGTAACTGTTAAAATGTCGGTTTATAGAGTAATGAAATCCATCTCTGACAAGATAAATTTTTTATTATTCTAAAAGTTTTTCCAGACTAAAAAGTAAAGTATTAATGAGCTATAACTTTGTCAAACAGTTCTAAAATTTTTTCTAATTAAATTATGTAAAAGGTATCTTTTTGACTAAAAATACTGAATTGATCATCACATTGTTTTATAAATATATTAGTAATTGCAGGATTTAAACAATTGCTTTAACATTTCTTTGTAATTTTCAAACACTTGTCTAGTTTTTATTGCTTTATTTAATGTCTCTACTCTTATACAAGATTCTTAGAGTTTCTCTTATAGCTTCTTTATATAGAAATCTAATGATAGACTAATAGCATAATGGCCAAGTATATGGAGGATCTACAATTTACAACTCTATTAGCTTTTTAATCTTTCTAGTAAATTTTGACTGTTGTTTAGGTAAATTTCACCTAGAAAACATCATCTTTCCAGAGTATGTCTGCATATCTACAAAAATGCTAAATGAAAGACTATACAGATAGCAAAAAGCATATGTACAAGTGGGTAAGTGTAGTTCAGCTAAAATAACACAGGGCCTTCATATGGAAAAAAAAGATAAAATAATGGATACAGTGAATGAAGACTACTGTTTAAGCATTAACTTTCAGAGTAACATGACAAATTAATACTTCACGCATTCTCTAAGTTTGAAATTTTCATAGAAAGAACAAACCTGAAACATAAACAGAATATAATTGGCAATATTCAATTTCTTTACATATTGAATAATGAAAAGAACAATCTTCAGCTTGAATAAATCCTATGCAATGTTAAAGATGTTCAATCTGCTCATATAAGAGTCATGTCAATAGTAGCTTGCAGATATTTGTGTGTTTGAAGAAAAAATAAGGTTTTTATAAAATTAAAATTGACTTAATTTCTAGAACAATTGAGTTCTAAACAGAGCTTCAGCATCCACTAGAACTAGAAACTGAGCAAAAGCTAAGGAGGAATTGTCAAAATACCCATCTAACATCTAGGCTCCAAAGTAATTGTACAGCTCAGTGATAGATTGGACTCATCCTACGGTTTCAGATTGTAGCAACTGTAGAAAAGATTGCAGACATGTAGCAATAAATCACCAAAATCAAAACATTTTCAACCAGGAGTTTCAGGAGAAAAAACTGAGACATTGCTGAACTTAATTGTTATTGATAATTGTTAATTGTGTACCTATTGATTTGTAGGTAACATTTCTAACTAGTTTTTGTTGGTGTTTGGCTAGTTAGGAGTAAAGTACGTAAAACTGACAGAACTACAGTCAATCTCACTTTCATGTTGAGTAAACCTTTTGAAATGCCAGGAAATGGTTGCATTAATAAATGCATTGATCAACATGATGCAATGGAGAACAGTTAATGTGGCTTTTGTAAAGGGGAGTCACATTTCACATTCATTTGTTGTGTGAAGAAATCACTTGAGGACACAGCCAAATCTGATATGGTTGGTATAATATGCATGCATTTGTAAGAATCTGTTGCAAAATTGTCTCAACAAGGTTCTCAGAGAGATTAAGCTGCCATGTGATTGCAAGAAAGATACCTTCATAGAATCACTACTGTCCAAAAGAGGAAGAAAAAGACTGATGTTAACAAAAAGTACAGAGTGTGGTAGAGTCTCTGCTGTTGCTTATATTGTCTAGTGCATGTTGTTCCACTATAAAATTACAGAAAAGTAAAACTCCTTGTTCTATTGAGCTGTGATCACCAGAATTAAAAATGGCACTGGCAAGGGTAATTTTGATAATGAACCATAGAGAATGACTTCTATACAAGGAGAAATTTCATAAGCAAGGTTATTCAAATTTGGAAAAGGGATGAGTAAGGATGGTATAATTGAAATATATGAAGTCATGAATGGCAGGTCAAAAGTGATTTAGGATATGTTATTCACCATTCATGACACAAAAGCCAGCAAGCACACAAGTAAATTATCAGGCTGAAGTGTAAATTGCTTTTCATATAATACATAATTAAATTGTGTAACTCATTGCTGCAGGATGTTTTTGATGCCAAAATATAAATCAGTTCAAAAAGCAATTAGCTGAACGGATGGAAGTAAGCCCCATTAAGGGCTATTAAATACAATGATGTGGGTACAACACTAAAACCTTGTGCTTGCAAAAGGAGTCTTCACTGGGAGAAGTGCCTAGCTTATTTTTCTTATACAGGCCTGCAAAAATCTAGTCCTGACCAATATGGGAGATGAGATTTGGGGCATTATGTGTCCCTGTTCCTACATAAAGTGAATCCTGTCTGATTAGCCCTGAGAAGGATTCAGGGTTCTGAATGGAAAAACAGGCATATGCAGAGCAGTCCCATGGGAATACAAGACCATCACCTGCAACTGCTGCATGAAAAAATAAAGAGAAAATAAGTGAGGCAGCAAAAAGTACAGTTATTTTATCAAGATCTAATTATGTCCCTACCCTGTGCAGTACATATATATATAATTAGTTTGAATATTAGATTGGATTTAAAATTCTATAACATTTAATTAAAATTTTCAATAAAGTTTAAGCTCAATGAAATAAATTAGTTATCATAGTTCTTATGATGCCACACCTGTACATGCATCATTCCCACTGAGAAATCAAATGTGTAACAGAAATACTGTGAGGAGGTTATTCTAATCTTTATATAATTCTACATGTTACGGCTGAAATTTGTATAAATTTCATTACTGTTTTGCCTGAGATGGCCTCCAACCATCACAGCACCCACAAGACCTTCTCTGCACACTTAAAATCTTCCCTAGTTGGCTCCCTTGCCAGCTGTATCAGGAAGTTTTTTCTACATACTCCAGGAACTCCTAGGTGATTTTTTCTCTATTGCATTGCATTTCCAGCTGATATCTGGTAAGTTGAAGTGCTGAAGAGGGGTTAAATATTTCCTTTTTCTTTTTGTTTTGTTTTTTTTTTTTTTTACAGGGATGGGGGAGAATAGGCAAAGCATTTTCTTTATAAATGTTGTTTTATTTCAGGTTAAAGAAAGGTCTTTGAATAGATTTCTTGTAATTAGGCATTTTTAAGGGCTACAGCTAGCACTGAGAGAGTGAGGGTTCAGAGCAGTGTTCTTGTTACACTTTCTTTCCCTTTTAAAGACTATGTAGAAAGAAACCTTTCTCTTTCAGTCATTTCATTAAAGACCTTTGTCTCCAGTCTTTGAACTGAGTTGGAGACTTTCTGTCAGGGTTTCTGCCATTCTTACACTGAAGTCTCTGATGTAAACACTAAGAAGAAGGTTTAATTGATATGCCTAGAATAATTAGAAAGCAACAGTGCTCAGCAGGGCCATTTAGGACTAAAGGCTAACAAGGAACCAAATCTCCAGACAATGACATGATCATTAAGAAAACTCAGGGATAAAGCATGACATTTTTGAGTTTGGATTCAAAGTATTTAAAAGAAAATAAAAATAAAGACAAAACAAAATAAAACAAAAAACATCCACGCCCCACCCCTTCCCCCAAAACTTGCAGAAATAGTACTGTGGAAAAGAAGCAGAATTTTTGTATCTATGAGTGCATATGCCTTCCATTCTAAGTAAAATACTTCAATATTGCTTGTGGCTGTGTGTCTTTGGAGTTGACACATTTTTGTGAGACTTGTATGCAACACTTAAAAAGCAATACTCTTTCTAAAACATATTTAATCTTATTTTTCTTTATTTATTGTACTATATCAATGTATTTATTTTTTTTTAAATGTGGAGATACATTTCCATCTATCCAATATTAATTTATTCAGCTGAGTAATAGGGTCAAATCTGTTAACTCTTTGAAACAGTTGTAAGTTCATTTAGGGTAAAGACTTTGTGTGTATTGCCCACAAGTCGTCTTCTTAGAACATGAATGGTACCACAGCACATCCAACTTATGTCACTCACATTATGAAAGAGGATGAGGACTTCTCTAGTTCAGCCTTCCAGATCATAGCTAAAATTTGCTTCCTTCAGAGATTAGAATAAGTAACCTCCAATCTGCAAACAACTTAGCACGTATTTTAGGAAGGGCATGTGTGTTATTGTGAGATGACTATCTGCAGCTATAGCTGATTTGTACTGCTTGAATCTAATGGTTTTCATTATTTCCCAAATCCAGGTAGAAACAAAATTATATTGCAAACAATTTGTCTTTCCTGCCATTCTACTGCATGTCCTATGGAACAGTTAGCAAATCACTGTATCAAGTACTCCACTGAAATTAATTAAAAGCAATACATTTCCAGTGTAGTAAATTGCTAATGAGTCTCATTAAAGTCTTAAGATAACAACAATTGCATGTCCATGACTGGAGGGTAAGTTTCACTGGCTTTGGTGTTTTCCTTACAGACACCAGGGCTGTGCAGACGCGGTGCACACACCGTCTTTAATGGCATTATCTGCACTGTGCATGGTGACCCTCCCTGTGCGTGCATGTGGAGGGCAGCGCGGGTTCCAGGGCACGGTGGTGGTGGGCGAGACACAAACAGCTCTCGAATTACACATCAGCTGCGGAGTCAAGGCAGAGGCAAAGCAGAACTTTCAGGTAAGTGTATGAGGGGTAAAACTGGGACATAGAAAAAAGAACCAGCTGTTTGATTTCCACATAACAATACTTCCTTAACTGATGCTGGCGCTCATATTCCTATAATGAATAATAGTGTATATCCTCAGTAACCTTCTCTTTTGTTTAGTGAAAGATAGTACAGGCATTTTCTTCTCTCATCTGCTTTTTGCAGCAGTAGCAGTGGTAGCCTTGAGTAACCCACACTTTTAAGGATGTGCTTTCTGACTTTCTAAAACTCTCTAAAAAGTTATAATTCAATAGCCTGGTATTGTAAAAAATGGATAAAATAAGACTTAATATGATTTTCACCAGTATTAACGGATATTGTGCTCTTCTGCAGAATAGGAAACTAAAGAAAATTTGTTTTATAAATTTGGGTTATCACCCCAAAAGCTTCATATTAAGAAAAATTCTGATTTTTTTTTTAAATAAAAAGGTATAATAATTATTTCTACTAAAATTTTTATTTTTAAATAAATAGGGTAAAGATGGATCAGCTATTCATAAGATGAAAGAGAGGACAGGGATGCATAAATTTTTGAGAATGAAAAGAGCAAAATTCAAGATTGAAATATATAAAAAAGCAGACGTTTAGTGGACTGCATAGATGGTTATGTGGGGAACTGTAGAAATATGTACACATTAAATTGAGACAATATGATGTAGAAATAGAAAATAAAAAGTGAAAATAAATAAAACCAACAAAAATTGTCTCAAACAAATCCCAAAGCCTTGGGTAGAAGAAAGCTGATTCTAGAATTTATTTGAAAAAAAAAAATAGAAGTGTTCTGGTAAACTGTAAGTATTCTCATTTGATGGAATGATAACAGAACAAATTCTTAACAAATAAGATAGAAATTGCTCAGAAGACAACACGTGGATGAGTAGTATCTGACATGTCAACAAATTATGTCAAACAGTGGAAATTTCTGAAAAAATTAACAGGTTTTGTAGATGGGGTACACATTTGGTCCCATACCATCTTGATATTAAGTGTAATAACTAATTCCATGATATTTTGCTAAACAAGAAGAAACTATTTTGTACCTGTTTGAGGAGCATGTCTGATAGAATTTTCACATTTATTGACTGTTCACAGGTAAAAAGGAAGGCGGTACTGGACAGTGTATCAGAGCGATCTGAAGGCAGCTTCAATTCTGCTCGATGTTTTATCAGACAAGGTGGTGTAGTGGAAAATCTGTTTGTTAAATTTGTAGGATGAATCATAAGGGTCCTAGGAAGACAGAGGAGGTATTCAAAATGGTCTTTAGATGGAGGAATTAGTCTGAAATACCGGGACACAAATTCAAAGAAGTCAACATTTATTCAGAAATAATGAAGTGCACAAAGGCAAACTTATGAGAAACTCTTCAGTTTTGTAGAAAGGATTAAAGGATCACAATGAATGCAATCAATCATATATTCACAAATCACAGAGGTAATTATGATAATAATGCTCTTCTCCACTCCAACAGAATTTCATAGTAATATTGTATCCACCTTGTGTCACTGGGCCCTGGGAGAGGTATGGTTCACCTAGAGTTCGTCCAGAGTAAGACAGAGAAAAAGAAATAGCTGAAAAATCAAATCCTGCTAAGTAGCACTGAGCATCTGAGGTCTAAAATGTAAAACCCTAGGGAAAAGGGTGAAGGAGGATTAAATCTTCAGATACCTAAGGATACAGGAAGGTAAGAGGTTGCTGCACGCCTGTTCTACATATAGTGACTTTCTGTGGTATGGTGTGTGTGTATGTTTTGAGGGAGAACATGGAAGGAATGGGTTATTTATATAAAAATTGGACTAGAAGAGGTAGTTTTTACAGAGTAGTGAGAATACCAGCAGTAGGAGAGACATCAAGGACAAACACTTTGTACACCTTGAAGCCTATGGTCTCATTTCAGTGTTTCAGAAAGTCTTTGAACTATGTTGAATGGAAAAAAAATAAAAGGAAAATAGTCAAAATCACTGTGTTAGCCCACAGTCTATATTCACAAAGACATCAGTTGTATTTTGCTATCTTGCAGTGTTTGTGGATCTTTGGACTATTCATCTCAGCTGTCTGGTAAGGAGAACAGGTTGTAATAAATAGAAGGTGATAAGAAAGGCTTTTGTATAAATGACTTAGGAAATAAAAGGTGTTTTCTATGGTATTGGGTTTTTTTCTGTTGTTGTTTATCTATTTTCATTACCTTTAACTTTTTATTCAGTAACTCATAAATATTTTTTAAGTGTTCTTTCTTTTTATTAGGATTTGATAGCATCCTTCTATGTAGAATCTCTTCTCATAAATATGTATGCTATTTTCTTAACACCCTAATTTAGTTGAATA
Source organism: Thryothorus ludovicianus (assembly GCA_013397245.1). Taxonomy (NCBI): domain Eukaryota; kingdom Metazoa; phylum Chordata; class Aves; order Passeriformes; family Certhiidae; genus Thryothorus; species Thryothorus ludovicianus. The sequence continues at coordinate 96,460 of VZTB01003764.1, forward strand.
TAACAGCAGAAATCTGTTGGCATTGTTAATGACTCATTTTCTTTTAAGAGGGGAGATGTTTGAAGCTAACTTAGGTATAATAATTTTAAAACTAAATGGTATGAGCAGCACTGAGCATAATATTTTGGAGAGTCCTGAAGACAATCCTGCTGTAATATTAATCACTCTTTTTTCCCTGAATTTTTCTTTGAAGTACTTTCAGTTCCTTCTTTCTTTTCCTCCTTTTCAGTGTTTTGGGCTACAAAAGAATTTCTTAAAAAAATTCTTATATTCCTCTCTGATATAAAAGCATATTTTACCATAACTTTTATTTGGTGAAGATGCTTTATTATCACAAATAAGTGCCAAACATATGCATTAACATGTATTTCAATTGTTTCAAATAGTCATCTGGAATTCTTAAAATTAGAGAAATTTGGAATAAACATGGCATATAGCTTTAACAAATGTGGCAAAAAAGTTGAAGAGGTTGTATTAGAATACAGAGTAATATGCCTTTCACATGCTCCGACCCATCACTATTAATCTGTCATTACTCTTTGAATACTTTTTATTTCTGTTAGACATATCCTAAAATGGCTGATCCAATGAGGAATTGTGCAACAACAGCTCACACGAAGTCAGCAGATATAATGCACATACTAAAAATAAAAAAGAACTAAAACCTAGTTCCCTGTTTTCTTTCCTCTTTTTCATCTCCATTTTTTCTTCTAGTATTGCTTTGTTTTGTTAAAGCCCAAAACTTAATAAAAGTCGAGGCAAAAGGAAAGAAAAGTCTAAAGGCTTGACACAGCTTTTGTTTAATTGCTGCTGGTGACACCTCTTTTCTCTTTGGATGCTGCAATAAGATACAACAGCAGGTGAAATGGATGCAGCGAAGAACATCTGGCTGAGTGGGTGTGCTGGATCTAAACTAATTTATTTTCTTCTAGTTTGTCCTTTATTTTGCAGGTTGTTTTATTCTTTCTTCTATCCCCCTTTTCTGTCTATCTTTTACACTAGAGGTTTACACATATATCAGCTATTCTTGGTATCTGAAGAAAATCATGCAAAGGAAAGGAATTATTGCTCTAATTGAAAACTCTTAGAACACAGACCATACACAAGCAGTGCAACAGATTGAATTGTACTCTGAAGTCTCACATTGTGTAATTTAGAGATATACAGTAGTTTTACTGTATCTTGTAGAAATATTCTTTCATTGTTTCATAGATGTAATCTATGCATGTTAAGCATGTTAAGACTGTTATGTTAAGGCCTTTACTTGGCATAATCTTTTATGGAAAACAGATAGAAGTGTTTTGATTCTTTAAAATGGGCTTTGTCTTTCAGTGTCAGTGCAGAGTGCATTGGCAAAAAATTCCCGCAAGAATTTTAAATAACGTGATGGCACACTGCTGTGTTTAGACATAAAGAAAGATGTATACAAGCTAAGAAACAAGATCTGTAAATGATTTGTTTTACTGACAATTGCATGGGTTTCTTTGAAGAGAATTGACTGCTTGACTCCTGATTTACCTCACAACTGTTTGAACAGGTACTGTGTCAGTTTCCCAGACTCTCCCTAGAATGGTAATTTTAGTAACAAGGCTTAGAATGCAGGTGAGTTGAGGAAAATTGTTGTTTATTGTAGTGTTTTTTGTCTTCTAGGTCCAAGATACAATGAACTGAGTTTGCAACCGAATATGAAGTTTATTACACTAATTATAATTTTCTTTAAGTACTTAAATACCTGAAGTATATGAACAACCATTGCCTAGAATGTTACCTAATGATGGTGACTTTGAGTTATAACTGAAAGTTCATGAGATAATGTTCATACCAGCAATATTGATATAGCGGTGTGTAATTTGCACAGGGGAACAAAAGACAAAAAGAAGACAGAAGGCTAATATTCTTGAGATTAAAATTTGAGAGTAAAATGCCTGCTGGTTAAATTTTGAGGTTGCATATTATAGAAAATGAGAAATTGCTGTGGTTTGTGCCTCAAGCTTTCAAGGGTAAAAAAGGATAACAATTACAGACCACCTGCAGAAGTTAAAGTGAAGTCAGATTACTGTGGAATATGTCAGATTTTTAATCGTATGTGGGTAACAGCCATACATAATGATTCCAATCCTGTGATGAGCCAGATAGCTTTTCTTATTTCATGTGGAATGACTTAGTAGTCAAAGAAAGTGAAAATCACGCCTAAAAGAAAAACTTAACTAACAATAGGCTTAAATAAGGAATAAATGGTTGCTTTGTGTCTTCACTCAGTGACAGGTGATAATCCCACTTTACCTGGCTACATAGAATTTTGTAGGTATAACCTGCAATATTAGTGTGATATGAAGTTGATATATCCTGCCTGTGAGAAGTGTTTGTATTTATCACATGCTGGAAGCTAGTGCTAGAAGGACAACAGTTGACATCAATAGTGCAAGACCAGGACACTGTCCAGCTGCATGTCCCATTCTATAGAATGTTTCATCTCTACTTCTAATAGTTTCTTTTCCTGGATTGGATTTGCCTTGTAGACCTACTCTTGTCCAATTTCCACATTTAAGCCTAGATATGTGTTAACTCAGGAGATAACACATTCTCTGTCTTATTTCTCGTGAGAAAATATTTTTTAAAATGTTTGAGAAATTGAGACCTAATAGTGCCTATAATATTTACATATTGATTGGCATAGACAATGCATTCTATGAGTGTTTTAAAGACTTATGCAAACAGTGTAATTGATTAATTTGAATAGAATTAACATAATTCTGATGAAATTTGTCTTGCTACCTCCAGTGAAGAAATGCTGCGACCTCCAGTTAAAATATTGACAGATGAAACCAGCAGACAATCCATCTTGGAGAAAAGTGGACCAGTGTATCTGAGGACTGGTAAAAAAATGCTGTTCCTCAGTGGAAATAACAAGGACACTTATCAGTGAAACATAGTGGGCAGCAAATGAAATGTTTGCATCCAGGTTTGCTTCTAGCCATGCTGGCTTTGTCTTGACATTTATCAGGATAAAAGCTGGGAAGGCATCTTGTTCTCAGCTGGAAAGTATGAAAAAGAGTATTGCATTGAATAATGGATGCTGAAAATCCTAATTTAGATCAAATTTAATACCTCTATTTACTAAACTACTAGATACTATCAAAATCAAATTAGGAGAATATTCCAGTTAACAGACAGGAGCCAATGTCTTCCTGTTTTAGTACTAAACTGACTTTGAGGACATAAGCAGAGACAGAATGTTCTTAACTGAGATGTACAGTTTGTTATGGACGCAGTTTCCTCTACCAAGTGGCTGATATGAGAGAGAACTGTAGGGTACAAACCCTTCCAAGCTCTTGAAAATGGTTGGAAGAAAGTTCTCAGAAAATTAGTTTCTTTCTTGCTTTACTAATTAATGTAAAGTGAAATGAAACTAAGTAAACAAAACTTTAAATACTTGCAAAGTAACTGCTACATATGTGTCAATGGCAATATTCCCCACACTAGCTGCACTTCAGAAAAACCAATCTTTCTTTTCTTTACCCAAACTCATGTGCCTACATAGATAAAAAAAAACACCAAGAGGAACTTCTGAAAAGTGTGTATCAGTAGAAATCTGTACTTTCAGGTATTCTAAAATGTATTCTGGACTACATGTATACAAACATCTTAGACAGACTTCAGAATATTTATGCCCATATATATGTGTTGGCATGGTCTTCACAGTATTTTTTAGTAGAGACAGACTCTCTGAGGGAGTCTTAGGTCTCTGATAGAGACTTTGATGAACCCTTTAGATTACCTCCAAAGAAACAAAGAAAAGTGAAGTGGATGTGATGGTTTGACCTTGGCTGGCCACCAGCTGCCCACCAAGCTGCTATACCACTTCTCTTCCTCAACAATACAAGGAGAGAAAGTACTGCAACAAGCTCATGGATCAAGATAAGGACAGAAAAATCACTTACTGATTACTGTGGTGGCAAAATTGGACTCAACTTCAGCAAAGAAATGCAACTTACTGTCAATCCAACAGAGTAGGATAATGAGAAACGAACAAATCTAAAAGCACTTTCCCCTCACCTCTCCCTTTCTTGCAGACTAAACTTTACTCCCAGCTCATCCCCTCACACAAGTCCCAGGAGAATGGAATTTACAGTAAGTCCATGACATGACTTTAATACTTTTTACTCCTCACACTCTTTCCCTGCTGCCATGTGAGGAGCCTTCCAAGGGACACAGTCATTCAGGAATTTCTACAACACAAATTGTTCCCTCATGGGCAGCAATGCTTCACAAACGGCTCCAGCATATTCCCTATTCCATAGGGTGCAACCCCTCAGGAACAAACCTCCTCAGGGTGTGTGTCTTCTGGGATCACAAGTTCTGCCAGAAAACCTGCTTCAAAGTGGGCTTCTCTCTCCATGGAGCCCCAGGTCCTTCCAGAAGCCTTCCCCAACACGAGCTTCACAGAGTGTCACAGCCTCCCTCAGGCATCCACCTGCTCCAGCAGAGGGTCCTCCACAGGTTGAGGGTGGATCTCTGCATCCCAATGGACATCCATGGGCTGCATGAGCAAACCTTTCTCACCATGGTCTGCATCATGGGCAGCAGGGGAATCTCAGTCCCTGGCTTTCCTTCTCCACTGACCTTGTCTGCAGGATTGATTCTTTCAGATATTCTGTCTCCCAGCTGCCATTGAATACTTTTCCTCTTTCTTAAACATCTTATATCCCAGTGTTTCTGATGAGCTCAGCTGTGGCCAGAGACAGAACTGTGTTGGAGCTGGATGAAAATTGCTCTGTCAAGGCATGGGGTGAGTTTCTGATAATTTCTTACACAGACCACCCATGCAGTACCTCTACTACCAAAATTTTGCCACGTAAACCCAATGAAGTGGATAAGGCAAGAAGGACCTCTGTTTAGGCTATGAACTGTAATGAACTCTATTATGATGAGATTAGCATATAGCGTATTTTCAGGCCATATAGAAATATATGTTCCAAGTACAGAAAATTCAATGAATAAAGAAGGTGAAGATTAATGCAAGCAACTCAATACTTTAAGGCTGAAAAAGGTACCAAATTACTTTTATAAAGAAGAGCAAGTTACCCTGACCACATATAAAACACTGACAAATAGGATTTTGGAGGAAAAAAAAAAATTAAAAGTTTTGACATGTAATATGATTAAGTTTTAATGACTCCAGTTATATCATCAGGCTATTTTATTAGGGAAGAAAATGTAGAAGAAGTAAACTCTCCAGCACAATTTTCTAGTCATAATCTTCCTGATTCATTGTACAGATTGAATAATACAGTATGAAATGTACTGATTAATTGAGATTATGTAACAGTATAAGGTGAACTTATAAAGTATTAACCTAAATAATGTGGTTACCATCTTCATCTAACTATAGCTATTGTTAGAACATTAAGGTGAATATGATATGAAAATGATACATGGGAAAAATAGAAAGGTATTTTGCATTTTTTAAATTGAATAAATATGTTTTACCATCCTAGAATGGCTACTGACTCCTGAATATCTGTATGTGCTTTCATTATTGTACCAAGTAGCAAATAAAAATTAGTTTGCTATATCTTTAAAAATACATTGCTCTAATAACTATTGTATGCAAAAATATACCTCTGAGTAGAGGTGCTTCTCTTTCTATTTTTAAGCAAGCCTTTGGAAAGAAATACTGTGTTTTATAATGGTGTTTTAAACCATTTGGGTCCTTAATTGCTGATATGTAATAGCACTTAGTACATGATTTAGGGGAGAACATGCTGCGGATTAAGAGCATATATTTCCCTATGAGAAGAAAAAAATAATATTTTAGAAAAAAAACAATACTTAGAAAATTCACAGCTGGAAAATTATGAGATTGTTCTAACTCAGATTGAACTAAATGGGCATGCACTGGGCCCAGAATGAAGCTAATCAAAATTAAAGCAAAATTAATTACAAAGGACTATAATGATATTTTGAGATAAAGCTATCAAAACCTTATATACATTCCTTGCAGAGTAGGCTGCACTGAAATACATTCTCCTTTATTTTCTCTTCAACCATTTGTATATTTACTGCAGGAGAAAATGCCTTTTATCATAAAAATCAAATAGAACAGTTTTGTGTTATTGCAGCGTTTTGTGGGTTTGTTTTCCTTTGTTTTGGTTTTGAGAGGACTTTTGTTTTAAACTACATAAAAGGTTCAAGTCAGCGATACCTGATATATCCAGTCAAGATTAAATTATATTTAATAGAGCAGATCTTTGTCTTGGAAAAACCCTGGGTTTGTTGGCATGATGTACATACCTAGCATGAATCTGGCATATCCATTTCTCTGTCCCTCTGGTTCTTGTGCACATGCTTGTCCTCCTCTTCCAGCAGCTGGAGTCTCCCATGTGGCTGATCTCTCCATGGCAGCCAGTCACATACATGAAGGTGAGCCTTACAGCTAGAATGTCTGCATATGCCTCTTTTTGTCTGTTCATTTTACAGAAGATAAGAAGTTTCTTCAGAGAACTTAAAACTGGTTGCATGCTCATTCCTTTTTCTCCTGGTTTGACTGGTGAATTGCATTGTCTATGATTAGTTGTAGGCTTTATCAAGGGTATAACTCACACCTCATTGCCTGCAGCTCTATTAAATAGAAGATTAAATGTATAGCTAATAATGACCTGGTGCACAAAATAGCTAAGTATTTTTAAAAAAATGTGAATTTTTGTGTATTAAGGTACCGTAAAGATTTTGAATTTGTTTTTATTCCTTCTTGTAAAAAAACACATTTTTCTTTGCCTCATTTCTTTAGCCCATCTGTGCATGAATGAAATTGGACTTTGATCAATCATAAAATAAATTTAATCTGAAAAATTAAAATTTAAAGATAAAAAAATAAAAATCTGAAAAGTTTCATTCTCTCATGAAAGTAAGAAACAGCAACCTGAACTTCTGCCTGACTAGAAGTTACACTTCTTTAAAGAATCTGCATTTTACAAGTTGTCTATTTTAGCTGCTTGGTTTTCTTACAAGTCAGAAAAGACTAAATGATTTTTGAAGGCATTAGGACAGGCTGTGGCACAAACAATCAGTCTTCTGGACAAGATACATAAAGTTCAGGCTTCATGATGAAAAGAATTTGAAACTATTGTTATTTCTATCAGCCACAGATGGTTTAGAGAAAAACTAATTAAAAGAGAATCATTTGAAACTGTGACTGTGCAGGAATATATTTTGTCACTAACAGCCAATCATGAAATAGGAGGGTAACAGAGTAAATGTGTTCTCAGAATACTTCAAATCCTTGACAGTTGCTATTAAACTAATTGGGAGCAGGGTAAGGCACCTTCCAAGGGTGACTGTTTTCGACTTGATTCAGCAAAACAAGTTAAGCACATATTTAAAGGAAAGCAAAGATGTATTCTAATTTCATTCAATAAAACAGGAAATGCTTTCTCTTTCATGTGTTTGCTTTGTGCTGAATGTATATTTAAAATCATATCTGGGCAAAAAATTTTTATCTAACAAAGGAAAGCTCCCTTAAGGTAAAAAGATTTTTTAAAAAATCTGCAATATTTCATTTTGGATACATTTACCAAGTACAAGATAAAATGTTTGCAATAATACAGGATTTCAGGTGTGGAATTTTTCCTCTTGTTTCTTTTCAGACATTGTAGTTTATAACTTAAACAAATTAAAATCTCATTTAAAAAACCCCCATAAATTCTGTGGAAGAGCTACAGTTCAATGAGTTTCCCGTAGTTTGCAGAGTTCAGTAAGAAGAGGGAAATTATTTTCATGGCTCTTTCAAAAAAGGAATTTCTTTAATTTTGATGAGAACATTTGATCCTATAAAGCTTTTCCTAATTAGTCCAATAAAGCACATAATCTACTTTTTTCATTATTAACTGAACTAGCATGTTTATTACTATTTTTATTACAAGAGTTTATTGATTTTTTCATAAAAGCAGCTCACTGCAAATTCCTTATATGTTAATTTATTGTATCAAATTCAACTAGAAATGCAGCCACTCATGCTTCCAACATTCATGAACATGTGAGTGTAAACAGTCATCGTTAGAGTGGTTCCTACAAATAAATCACTTCAGGTCATGTGAATGGAGGTCATGATCACATTTAAAGTAAGCAAATTCTGAACAATGCATAGCAAGATTTAATATGTTCTAGGCACAGAGTAAAACCGTCTACTAGAACTTTCCAGTGTTATGTAGTTTCACATAGGTGCAATGTAATTTTGAAGCAGCAGGCTATTGCATATTTTATATAGCATGTACATGTGTAAAAACATACTGCATAGACCACAGTGTTGAATATATTACATCATCATATAAGAAAAATTGTGTATGCTCCAGAAATACATGAAAAGGATTGTGGGGAGGATGTAGGATGAATGTAGGTGAAAGGATGCATCGAAAGGAGCATGACCAGCAGCTCAAGGGATGTGGTTCCTCCTCTCAGCTCTGCTTGCATTAGACCCTGCCTGGAGTATTGCATGAAGTTCTGGTGCCCACAACTAAGGAAGGACATGAAACTATTGGAATAGTGGAAACAGAGGAGGGCCATAGAGTTGATGACCAGGGCACTTTTACTATGAAGACAGGCTAAGAGATGTGGGCCTCCTCAGCCCATGGAAGAGAAGGTTACATGGAGAACTCACAGCAACATTCCAGTATCTGAAGAGGGTCTGCAGGGAAGACAGAGAGGGATTCCACCACAAACTGCAGTGATAAGACAAAGAGTAATGAATTCAAACTGAAAGAGGGAAACTTAGGTCAGATAATAGGAAGAAATTCTTTACTGAGGGTGGTGAAAGATTGCCCAGAGAAGCTGTGGATGTCCCAACCCTGTCAGGTTTCAATGGATGGTTGAATGGAGATTGAACAACTGGTCTAGTGGGAAGTGCCCCTCTCCCTGGCAGGGACATTGGAACTAGATAATTATTAAGGTCCCTTACACACAAACCATTCTATGCTTCTATGATTTGGAATCAAAACAAGAGATTGTGGAAACCAACTTGGTTTACTGAACAAACACTAATTGATATTGAAGGATCTCAAGACCACCCTTTAATAAATTTTTTGAAAGTGAGTAAATACATGCAGTAGAATAACATTCATCTCCCTCTCTCTTATGAAGGAGTTTTCTCTGAGTCTTGACTACAGATGGATTGTTTTTGCAAGAAGTATGAAAAAGACAGAGCACCCTCTTCATTTGGAAAGAGTAATATTAAGGGAAATGTTTGCAAAGGGGGAAGCATTCTAATTAGATATGTAAATAAATTTTAAAGTAATATTTAAACATTGAAAGTTATAATTTAAACTCCTTCTGAGTTATAGTACTCTGTTTTCTTGAAATTATGGTTTAAAATATTTCACAGAACAACAAATACAAAAAGTCAGCTTTCCCTGTTTGACTATTTATAACTGGAATATCATGTGAGAGAAAAATACAAGTGTATATAAGCTGTCTAAATTTGTGTAAAAACCAAAATCCTCTTTGTAAACCCAAGTTTTAAAAGGTTGCAAAAGGTCTCTGATTTGCAGTGAACATTGGATCAATAACTCAAAATGAAAAATTTCTTACATGAAATCCTGAGACTTACAAAGACCAGGGGATGGAAGAATGTAAATATTTTATATCAATTTTTAAGGGTTTAGGTGTGGCTACTATTTCTATTTAGGGTAAAAATGGGATTATTTTTAATTTTTCATGAATTAAAATAAGTTTTGTTTGCCCAGATCTGTTTATTGTCGTCCAATAAGTTGTTCTTTTGCTGAGCACTTGTGAGTACAGGCATCAACATTTCATTGTAGTGTGTCCTAAAACCACTGAGGGTCATGGAAGACCAAGGAGGAACATATATGGGAATTAATTTTTGCTTTTAAATTGTAAGGAGTTTGAAGAATGGTTTTAACCTTCTCTTCCAAAGCTCATAAACAGCAGTGCCCAGAAGTTCATGACTGCAGACAGCTCAAATTGAACATTCAGTTTTCAGATGATTACAACTCTATTCCCCGGTAAATAATTGATTAACAAGTCATTTTAAAAATTAAGACTTCCTTTCTTCCTTTATGCTCAATTGACAGAAAGAAAATGGTGTACTTATAAATAAATGTCCTTGAATCACAGGCTGATGATTTTCTCAAATGTTAATTTCTCTGCTGACACTGCTGATGCATGAAGAAAACCTGCCTTAATATAATAACACAGGATGATCTCTTAAATATAGTTAAATATATANAGTGAGACATGCATTAGATATTTTCGTGATGTCCAGATCTTTTAGCCTAAGGGAACTAAAATAAACCTCTTTTTACTTTTTCCATTTTTCATCCTCTGGTAATTCAACACCAGATGGATTGTCTTACCATATGCTTTAGAGGTAAATGTAGTGTCTATTCATTATTTCATATTGTTTATTTACAGTGTGCTCTACATTTCTGTTTCACCTAACCATTGCTACTACACAAACATTTGGTTTTGCTACAGTAATACTTTTTTCACTTTAACTGCTGTTGCATTTGACCTATGCAGGTAACGTTTTCTCTGTTCCAGGTAATTTTTATTAATATTTTCTTAAAAGGTGCCAAATATGTAATGATCATAGACAGAATTTTACGCTTGGATTTAGAACAAGTATCTTCTATTTCTAGAGCTTTTCTCCACTGTGACTTTTAGTAAGCCAGTTAAGTCTGTTTTAAAAAGTGCTGCCCGAAAGTAAACTTATATCTTTGGGGCTGGTCCAGGGCAGGGACAGGAGTTGGACTCAAAGATCCTTGTGTGTCCCTTCCAACCCAACATATCCTGTGATTCTGTGAAAAGCCATTGGTTGACCTCAACCCAGGTCCTATTTATACCAAAAATCAGGAAAATTATATCTTTAGAATAAGTCATTTGATGATTAAATACTGCATTGAAAATGCTTTGATTATTAGATGTCATGTAAGTACAAAATATTACGTTATGTATTTGTTTGCATGTGGATATGCCATTTTCTAGTCCTGCTGTAGGAAAACACACATGCTGATATAAATGGAGACTTGGACTCCATCTGGGTTGTTTCTGGAATTTAGCTGTTCAGACAGAGATTCCTTCCACAATCATTCTCTGTGAGCTTGTGACAGTGAGGTGAGGGACTGTAGAGCAAGCAGAATTTTAATGGCATTCAGAATTAAAGCTAAATAACATCAAGCAGTCAGGAGCTGCCAGGTCAGCCACATTTCTAAAACAGAACTTGAAAAAGATAAATTCAAAGCAGTAGAATTTAAGCATAGATGTATGTGCTGCAATTTGGAAATAACTCAGGAACTGCCATATAGCTCAGGATCTAAGATGTCCAATTAACTACTGCTGCAGAAATGATTCAGGCTTCAGTGTAAACATTCCAAAATGGTTTTTGTATGCTTATCTGAAACATCACTGAAGTATCTAGCTCTTTGCCCTTCGTTAAAGTAGTATTGAGTTTCCTTGCAAACTTTGGGGTTTTTTCCTGTTCTTGAATAGACAATTTTTTATGACAGTATGATTAGACTTAGTAAACAATATTTTGCTTGTCAGCTTTATGTCCAGGTCAGAACTGTACCATATATATTCAAACTACTCTCTGTGGAAAGTATGCATCTTTTGCTGTTTGATGTTTATTCCTTGCCCATTTGTAACTTTTGATTTCAGACATAAGTTATGTTCAGGAAATTATACTTGTATTTACTCTCAACTTATTGAGAACTACGTCCTGGTCCTTTCATGCAGGAAGCCTAAAGAGACATCCTGACCTAACCCTTGCAAGGATTTCCGAAAATTGTAGAGTAGAACAACTGTAGGTTGAAAAGTGCCCTTAGTAGATAACAGGAGTATCAGGTGTAATTCTTCAAGCATATATGGTCAAAGATGCTGTGATTAAAAAGGCACTGAAAATTCCAGTCACTAGCCCTATCCTCTGGTTTGGGGTTTGTCCACAGTCCTCTAGGGCAAACTTGCTGGTTATTTTATTCTCTTTTTAGTGGTAATCCCTCTAGTCACCTCCTTTTAATCAAAGTCTAATTGAAATTTAATTCATCCAGATAGGTGTCATTAAAATAGATTAATTAATCTCTTTGAATTCCAGGAAGTTAAAATAAATTACAATATTGTTCTTTTATATTTAAAAAAGAATCTATTACATCCAGGTTGAGACTGCAACTGCAGCCATTTACATGCTGGTATATGTATTCACACACACAATATATGTGGACATGCACACATACACGCTTAGAACCGGAAGCAATAATTAATTTTCCTGCAAATGGAAATGTCTGTTTGATGTATGGATAAGTAAAGGTGACAACTGAAAAACATTATTTGTTCTCTTACTTGCTTCTATATATTTTCTTTCTGACTTACATTCATCTTAAAAATGTGGGAATACTAGATGATGGAAAAGATCCATTCAGCTCAGTATTCCATATCTGACATTGGCAGAAAACAGATTATTGGGAAAGAGCCTGTGCTAGATTCATCTGATCAGAGCTGCTCCAAATATCTCCCAGCAATAATTTCTGATTACAAACCGCGAGTATTAAAGCTAGAATTTTTGAAACAAGATTTTGGGGTATTTCATGAGCCAAGGGAAAGGTAAATCATATTTCATCTTCTCCCACTACAGTATTATAATTTTTTAGCTGCAGCAAAAAAATGCTACCACTAGCAATAATTTCAGAATATGTTATAGTGAAAACTGACATAAGATTGGTGAATCTCAGAGATATGGATTGCAATAGTAAATTTTGTCATTTTTCTAGTTGTAAAATTAGTCTTCATGTACTATCAAAGGCTAGAAAACTCTGCTCTGAAATTCTATGGAAATATATCCTTTTGCTAAACCTAAGAAAGTAAATTTTCCTCTACTGGAATCAAACTAAATGAACTTTATTGATTTTCAGAGGGCTAGCCTATTTGAACATTGAAATATAGCTGGGAATTTTACTCTGTATTTTATGAGAAACTTTTTAGCCTAACATTACCAAATATTCATGCCTATAAATATAATTAAAAAATTTATTTCTATTCAGACAAGCACCTCTTGTCTTGAATTAGCAGTGGAGGTAGAATTTTTACTTTTTTTCAGAATTCATTATTAATTATAGGAATTTGAAATTGAAATCAATAATAAAGTGTCAGTAGGGCAACAGCAGAGTTAGGCAATTTTTACTTTCTTGATTGTCTGTACAAGTTTGATGAACTTAAATTTTGCAGTATATCAGTGTAAAAGAAAAGCATAATTTAAAATCCTGGTAAGTGTTGATTATTGTAAAATCTGTAAAATGTGGAAAAATTGCATTAATGGACTTTGTGGTAAGAACAGGTTTGAATTTTTGCAACAGAATCAAATCTAATACTTCAGACATATGAGTTCATATTTTTCACATAATTCAGCCTTACTGTTTCTTGGCACATGTTTTTCTTGATATATAAATATATAAGCACATGTTTTGGATCATCTGAATTCCAGTCTTTGCTGAAAAATAGTAAGAAGAAAAATAGCTTTGGCCGTGTGAGAGACTAATCTTACCTGGCAAAATATAGAAACATCTCCTGGTTGCACTCAGTCTTATAAAACAATTTTATGTTTTCATTTACAATGAATGGTGCTGAAAGTGAGCTTAGGAATGGAATTTTAAATGGACAGTTGTAGAGTTTGCTGATGATGAAGGCAGACTTAATCCTTGGTTTCTTTTGAAAACTTTTTTCTTTGAATTTGAAGCTTCTGTTAATGGGTAAGCATAGCATGGGATGTGAAAGATGGTTACTAATCAATTGTCTACTACTGTATTAGATACCCATGTTAGAAATCAAATATCCTCTTCCCAGATTATATGCTACAATCTATTTAAAAACAAAAATTATTTTCTTGTTATCTTACTTTAAATTCAGTCCTAACTTTCCTTCAAAAATCATAGTAAAAATAGGAATATTAAAGAGTACATATACAGATGGGCTTTGTAACATCAAAGTGAAACATACAGAAATATTACTTAGCTTTACTTTAATCTCTTCCCAATGAATTAAAAAAAAAAAAAAGAAAAAGAAAAAAAGATATGCTGTCCTTCAAATAATATAAAAATATTGAAACAATTATTGTTAGGAAGATGAGAATGTGAAAAAGGTAACATAAAGCATTTTTTTTGTAAAAAAAGACAGCATTTAGGATGCCATGATTCTTCAAAACTCATATTAGATTCCTGATTTAGAATTTGACAGGAATTTGTTAAACAAGAAATCTTTCATTGGGTAATAACCAGGTTACAGTGATTGGAAGAACTTAGTTTAAGTTCTAGATGAAAAGGACAAGATCTTACATAATGGAAATGGTCTAATTATATACTATTGGTCAATCTGATTAAAATGTACCAGTAAGTGAAGGGGATAAGCACAAATTTTTTAGAAGCTATACTTCTTTCCAATTTATACCTGTAAATGCACTATATTTATATCCATGTATGCTAATATTAAATGTGAAATAGCCAAGTTTGTATGATCCTAGATTTTCATTCACTGAAAAGAAAGATATTTTAGTCAAAATTATGTAACATTTGCCCAAAGTTACACTTTGGTTTGTGAAAAAGGCAAGAAAAAAATTATTTTTTGTGTACTACCTTTTGGTTACAAGCTGATTTTTTATTCGATTAGCTCTTTATAATCCTTTGTCTCATTGTAGAGAACCATTTCTGGGCCTCATTATTAAATTTCTTTGCTTAGATGTAAATCCACAAAGTAGGAAGAAAGATGATACCTAATGAAGAAATTACAAATAGCACTACTTTTATATGTAAGAAAATTCTTAATCAGAATTTCTTCTTTATTTGTCACAATGTAAATGTGACCAGTTAAACTAGGATAGTTGTCAAAGTTTCATCTGTGTCTTGGAATCAATGTTAGCCATAATATTTCTGTTTAAAATGTATCATGTGCTATTCTCTGCTTTGAAATGTTCTTTCTGCTTCCATGCAACTGTGTGCTTTAATACATCGTACTGTTTGGTCATGTTGCACAAAGTATTTCCCTGTGCAGAAGAAATTTTTCAGACTGTTCCATTCAAGCCTGTTTCATGTTCTTCAAATCCTTTAGCAGCTGTTGCTTCAACATCTAATAAATACAAGAATGTTTGTTGCCATCTTTTTTTTTGTTTTGTTTTTTTTTTTTTTTGGTGGGTGGAGTAGGGGAGATCAAAGTGACATACTCTTAATTAATGTCAAGTTACTTTTGTAAACGCAGCTCTGTGAACTTCTCACTCGTCCTTAAACTGAGTCAGTAATCCACTGCAGCTCATCCTCCTTCAAAACCAGCAGCAGTTCTTGCCTCAGGGGCCCTTATGGACAGAGGCCCCTGGGGTATTGGCTGCTGCTTCCCATTGTTGTTAAATGAGAGGCAGCTCACCGAGTATCTGTAGTCACATGGGGTATTTTGGAAGAGGTTTCATTTCACTTTGAAACTTCACTGAATGGGATGCAAATATCAAATAAATTACAAAAAAAAAAAATTAAAAGTTGAAACAAGGTACAGGGCACAGATTTTCCTTTGAGGGAGAGAGAACAAGCTCTCTCAAGCTCAAGCTGCTGCTGCTAAAGGAAAATGACTGTTCAAAAATAGTATTTTTGTTTGTTCTGTCTCATTTACCTCTTTCATCAAACACCTTTATGATATCAGACTGTGTTTGCATGCTTGCCACGCATGGAGTGTGACTGACTGCTACTACTCTGTTTTAGTAGCCTCACAGAGGTTTACCTTCTGTTCATCTCCTTGCATTCTCATTACTTGGATTATGCTACATATTTCTCAAGCAGTCATAAAAGTCCTTTACCTGGACTGATTTAAAAGGGTAAATGTCTGTTTCCTAGGGATCTTCCCCTCACCACAGCCCTGAAGAGCAGAAATAACATTTCAATGTGATATTTAAAAATTTGTTGTCACTATGGTTACTTCAAGAGTTTTTTTCATTTGACACTGTAGGTGTTAAAATAATATTAAAAAAAAAAAACAAAACAAAACACTTTTGCCCCAACTAGCTTTATGCTCAATTTTTGATTTTGTAGAAGTATTGAAGTTATAGATCCATGTCCATAGTAACTAAGTGAAAGATATTACTGCGTAAGAATTTTTGTAATATGGATACCTGACTTTAAGTAAATTGGTAATAGTAATTCTATTCAATTATCTTGTCATTCTCTTTGCCAATAAAATATTATTCCTTGCTTTTTTTAATATATTTTTTCCAAGGAAGGCTGTTTTAAAGATTTAGTTCAAGTGTCCTGTCCATACTACTTTTTTTTCTTCTTTTTAATAACAAGATTTACTTTACTTCTGATGTTGCAATTTTTTATTGTATTGCAACAAGAGAATACAGGGTGCAAGTATGGGGGTGATGAGTTTTCTTCCACTGCTTTATATGGCTGCTCTATAACTGAATGTATTTCAAGGCTAGGAAATTATACATTGCCTTGTAGTTCCCCTTTTATTGTATCCATTCTCCTTGGATGACTTTAAGTCATTTTTCTCATGGCTTTATATTCATACTTTTCAAAGTTTTCTCTCTCTGACATATATTAGGCAGGATGTATAAAATTTCTGCACTACTTTGGTTCCTTCCTCAAAGGTCAGATTGTACAGGTTCTCAGTTTGGGTTTTTCTATTCTGAATTCTTCACATTTTGTAAATTTTGAGATGCCTACGGCTCAACATTATGGGGCAAAGCCACAACTCTGCCATTTAGGCAGGTCTTAATACATGTCTGGGGTATGATAGATGAACCTCTGTTTGCACCTAATATCATATCAAAGTTATTATTTTTTGTTTTTCTTCTTGCTAGCATAATCTTTGAAATATAGCTGAATTCCTATTATCTGTTACCTCAAGACTTTTATAGGACTTTTCAGATATTTCTGTGTTCCAAAACAATTTTTTCCTTACAGTCACAGGTTTGAACTTTTCTGGGTATCCTCTTCCCTTTTTTTTTCCTTTTCTTTCCCTTATTTTTCCTCCTTTTTCTTTACCTCTTCTATCCTCTTCCCGCTAAATAAGTCCCCAAAAGGGGAAAACCATCAGTTTTTCAGTATGATAACAGCAGTTAGTGTGAAGCAGAGACAGACTGTAAGTTTTCAACCTAGCCTGGTCTAAAACACTTGTTTGTCTCTATTTGTATCTAGTCTCCTAAGGCAAGAAAGCAAAAAAATATTGTATTAAGTTTTGCAGACCCATATCCATAAAATAATCCCCCCAAAGCTTTAGTATTTGTTGACAGACTTATGTGACTGTTGCTTTTCTCTGAGAGGCAGTGTAGTTCTCCTGAATTTATCACCACATCTGTATGAGTACACTGAAGCAGGAGCACAAGAGGATCATGGTGTGGGGCTGGATTTCGGAAGAGTTTAACTGCTTCTACTGTAACTCTTGTCACTCAAAGACCCTCAGGTTGGCTCCATAAGCACTCACAAATGCCAACATGAAGTCTGTATCAGGCAACCTCACAGAAATGATTACAACTTCCTCATGCACAAAGGTGGGAAAGGAGGAGACGAGGAGCTTCCTTCTTTCGCCACAAAGGCACTTCATCATATTTTTCTTTAATTTCATTCTGGATATCTATTTTTTGTTTCAGGAGCTGAATGGCAAACGTCTACCAACTGAGGTGCCAATTTGTAGGTTCATAAAGCTAACTTCAAGGGTGAAGTTATTTTTATACTAGAAAATCATCTTTCAAAAAGTTTATCTGTGGATTCAAGTATATCCCAGGCATCATCAGTAGAATTTGACATGAGATCAGGCCAACTGCTGCCTCTTGTGATGACTTGGTGAATTCTTTGTCATTTCTTGTTGATAAGGTTCATGCTCAACGAGGATACACCTGTTCTTGCCCCTATAATCTGTAGCAAGTTCTATGGCATTATATAAAATACCTCTCTGTACACCCACTTTCAACTTCCCTTTTATAGGATGTTCTTGAAAATTAATTGAAAATAACCCTTGCTTTAATTGTAATCTTTTATTATTTACATATTTCTTTCAGTGTTTTTTGTTTTTTTTTCTATTTTATCAGATAAAGCCTAAAATTTGAAAGAACCTCTTTGTCCTCTTTTATAACACATACAGTCATAAGAGAAAGATGCAGAAATGGCATCTAGATTTTTACAGGTGATTTCATGTGTTCATATAAATGTGTGCAGATTTATATAATGTATTTCAGTGTAAAACAAACATACCTTACAACAAGCAATAATGTGATTTAGCATCTGCATGCAGAAACATCAGAAATAACTACAATGTGATAGCACTGTAAAATATGGTATACTCTTAACAGCCATCTCTACTTGAATTAAAAAAAAAAAAAATTGCTAATTATTCAGTAAAATGACTGTCCAACTGACTTAGGATTTTTTCCACTTAGAGAAAAATTCTGCTATTAATTGCATATACTTTCTAAATGTCTGTCTCTTTTTTTAGAAGTTTATCATACATGGATAATTTTGATTACTGAACTTCTGCCTAGTACAGTATTCTTAAATTTTTACCCCATTCTAAAGATAATCTTAATTGGCACTGCCAATTTTATGTCGTTTCTTCTTCTATTCTGCACTTACTTCATAGGTTACATTTTTCTTCAGATATCTGAGCAATTCCTTTAGGAGCTACTGCAAGATGAAGTACAATAAGCAGATGGGTTGTAAAATTTTCTTCTTCGAAACCTATGTTTAGTTTTGATAGGGAAAAACAACTAAAATGCAGACTGGTCAAGATTATATCTCTAGATCATCTAACGTCAGATTTCAACATTAGCTTCTCCTCAAAAGACCAAAGAGACTAATTTTCTTAATGGTCAAAGTTTCAAACATCCCTGGCAGATAGCACAGGACTGGTAGGACATCTCCCAGACTATCACCAGATTTTTGGTGGAAAGATTGATAATAAATGAGAAGGGCCATCTTTTTAACTTAAAATCATCATAGGTAGCTTCGTACAAGGATGATTGAAAGCTTCATAAGAGTTTGAAGTGACTTTAATTTTATTTATCCACATCTGGAATTCTGGGCCTGGTTCTGGGCTACCAAGTACAAGAGAGAATCCAAAAAAGGGTCACTAAGATGATTTTAGCACATCTCTGTCCTTAGCTGAGAATGCTGGGATGGTTCATCCTGGAGACATCAGGTAGCTCTTGGCAAGCCGCACAAAAAACTGAAGGGAAGGCATAAAGAACATCCAGGTCCAGACACTGTTCGGTGTCCAGGGATGGGAGGTAATGGGCACAAAGTAAAACACAGCATCTTCTGTCTGAAGATTTGGAAGCAGTTTTTAGCTGTGAGGGTGACCGAGCACTGGCGAAGGTTGCCCAGAAATATTGTGGTCGCTTTTTCGAAACATTCAAAAGCAGTCTGGGCATGGCCCCATCAACCTGGTGTAAGGGGCCCTGCTTCAGCTCTTCAAAGGGTTCCTTCCCACCTAAACCTCTGTACTCCTATGTTTATTTTTTGCTTTGTATAAAGGCAGTGAGGCTGAAAATAATTTCGGTAAAGTCACTTCATCAAAATACGCATGTTTAAATAATAAATTTCAAATGCACTCAAAAATTTTGTAGATATAACAGACTGTTGGCCTGGGGTTATTATCATCTAGTTCTAAATTAGGCATCTACTTTAAACCAGCTGCTCAGTCTCTCTCATCCAAGAAGAATGGAGAGAAATGAGCATTGTTGGAGGATGACTTAAATATGTTTGTGCTGAGTATATTGAATTGCTTTCTGGAAGTGTTTACCCTGACTGACCCTAGAGAGAGAGTTGAAGACAATCAAAGATGAATGGAGCAACATGTATTTGGAAAAATGGGCATTAAAGTTCATTTACTTTGCTAGGATTTTTTAATTTTTATTATTTATCTAGATTCTTAGCCTTTTAGAAATAGGAATATTGTCTTTGGAAAAAATCCCCAATCCACTGAGTGTCATGCACTTCAATATCTTTTTCTGAGTGTTCTTTATTTTCATTACAACTAAAAACTCTATAAAATAACCTGGCTGAGTATTGATCATAGCCAAATTTCTCATTGTTGAATGCAATTGATTTAACCAGATTCTATCTTCTCATGATGACCATTATATAATTTATATCACAGCCCATATACAATTTTTTTCATGGTCCTAGTAATATGTCATTTAATTTCTCACATCAGAACTGTGATTGAATCTGACCAACTGTAAGACTTCCTTTTGTCTTCTTGTGGCTCTTTGAGGTAGTAGAGAAGTACATGGCATTTTTCCAGTGTGTCCTAAAGCCATACTTTCAAAACTGCGTAGCTTATCAGTGTGGGACCAAGATGAAGTGGTTATTGTGAGGGCTGAATAGTGAAAAGAAGGGGTCAGTTCTCAATCGAGGCATTCCCAGGAGGAGTGGTGGTGTGATCAAGGTTTTTACTGCACTTGAGAGTACCCATCAGGTGTTTAATTTCTCTGCCTTATCCTCAGCAGTTCTCAGGACTGGCTAAACTGTAAAGCATCTCTGACTGTGTTCTCTTCACAGTCCTACCATTTATATAGAAAACAATACTCCTTTCCAATCTTCCTTGGAGACATTGGTTTTTGCTGTTTATCCTCACAAGCAACAGGTTTAGTCTGTTATCATAGCAAAGTTTTGAAGTAAAGTCTCAGATATAAATATTACTCAAATGTTAACATGTTGATGCCATTCAGTATCTAATTCTGGTTGAAACTTAAATTTCCTTAACTTGGATTTTAATTTCTTATTCTTCAGATAGCAATGTATTTCTCAAGACACACAACAAACAACTGGTACAAAATAGTCAGCTGGCCTCTTTTCTGTCAATATGTGTTTTCAGCATTCAGAGAATTATACCTGAGCAGGTACTATCCAGTTTAAGATTGCAGTAGAATTAAAAAAAAGTACCCTGAAATAATTTGTTCTTGTGCACAGTCAAAAATTAGGACAATTATAATGTAGGTATATCATATAGTTGAAAAAAAAAAAACCCACAAAAAATATATAAAATCCATGTATAGTTCAATAGAACCACAATCTAGCAAAGAGGAGGGAATTATAGCTCCTCAGAACTACAAGGGTGCTATAGTTTGCAATTTTCCTACTTCTTTTAGAGGACAGATAAGGGATCAAAAATACATACACAATGTGTGCAGAAGTCTTATTTTAATTCCATTTTTTATTTCCAATCTGTCAATCTTGTAAATTAGGAGCATTAGTATTTGTGAAATGATATAGGTTTCATACTGCAGAAGAAATTATTTTTCTTACATTTTTGGACAAATACCAAATAAACTCTATTTCTTCTGTAGGTGCTTGATGATTATCTCTCCTTGAAGCTCAAGACCACAAACTCTGCCTCAGAATGCAGGATGAGATGCAAAAGCTGCCTGATGAATTCAGGAAGCTACCAAGGGATTGAAGAAGGACAGGAACAGAGAAGAATGGATGGCAAGATAATTTGTAAAGCAAGAAAAAAGCCAGAAAAGATACTGGACATGCACTCTGCCCCAATCAGAGCATTGATCTTTGTCCGTCTGCAACTCCAAAATCTCAGCAGGCACCATTGATGACCCTACACCAGTGGCTACCTCCTCTTCAAGGATGTGCCTTATCATATCAGCTATTTTATGGCTTTCCTATAAAACTTTTGAGTGTTTTTCTAAATTATTTGTCTGGCCTATGACAACAATGACAGACTAAGCAACATTTAAAGGTGTTTTCCAACACACATCAATCTATATTTAGGTTTCTGTGAACTGGCCACTTTTCCACCAACATGTTTCTGGCATATTCTCAAGCACCTTGAGTTTTCCAGAGCTCTGGCAACTGTGGTAGCACAACATTCTCTCTCAGTTGCTATGCAATAGAAATGAGGCAAAATATAGACAGATCAATAAAGTTTCCTCTGGTTTTATTTCAAACTTTGGTTTCACAGTTCTCTCTTTTTCCGTATTAAATCCAGCATATCGGTACCTAATATGAAAAATTTGTTTACTTCCTTTTGATTTTTGGAAGGTCTTGTTTTGCTCTTCTCAGTTTTCTCCCTATTTATATTTATGATCTTAGTAAAGCTTTGTGTTATTTAAGTCTTTTCTGCTGTCCACTCTATTTTGAGGAAATGAGAAATCATAGATAAGACAAATAATATCTTACAAACACAAGGAAACAACAAGAAATTGCCACAGTACAATAGTGTGGCATGCCATGATGTCAGATGAGCAATCAGTGACTGCTGCATTTGATTATGTAATTGATTGATAAAAGAAATCATCTCTCACAAAATGCAATCCATAAAACTGACCAGGCAAAATTATACACCTTGCCATAGCTAGAAGTCTTCTAAGTAAATGAAATGAAAATGAGAAATTCTAGGTCAGTCATTTACTTTGTGTGTCCAGAACAATCAGTATTTTACAAATGACACGATGTGCCACATCTGAAATCGTATGTAGCATTGCTTAGTGATCTTGCATTCTTGGATCCAAGGATTCTGCAGCATTTGAATGCTCCTGTGCATAGGCAGGAAACAGTCAGAGGTCTCAGATCCAACAGACCTTTGTTCTGATCAGCGAAAGAGATCCTTAGCAAAAAGGCTACCTGAGAAGGCTGGAAGTCAAGAGAAGACTTAATATCTCACAACAATTTATGAAAGTGACGAATGGATTTGGATAACCTGAGTTAGACAGTTAAACGATAGCTCATGATGTAGGAATGGTAGATGCATGTGAAGTGGCAATGAGCACATAGCAGTGCTGATGCCTGCTTGGTCTGTAATCCCTGCTGAAAAGCTTCTGTTAAGTCTGTGTCTAGAAAACAGTGTACATCAGAAAAGCTTGGTTTTTTTTAAACAAAAAAATGCTTATTAACCCAGTTAGAAAGTAATGATAGAAAAGTTAAAACAATTAAGTTTTTTAATTTCAGTTTTCCATAAACCTTGATTTTTTCCAGAACATAGTGTTAAATTTATCTCTTCTAAGCAAACTGCATTGTGATCTGGAGGAGATAAAATGTTTTTTTTTAGTGTCTGTTTGTCATGGATAGAATGACACATTTCAATTGTAAGGCAGAAGTAGCAATAAGTTTATAGATATAAAACAGCAATATAAAAAAATTTAATGGCAAATGCAACAGTCATTTAGCAACATTCAAGGACACAGTCAGAGCAGTGCCTTTGCAACAGCAATGTCTTTTGGAGAAACTGGTTCCCCTCCTGTGGCAGTCGTGTGTCAGGCAGCCTCTATGAACAGTCACACCCCTTGGTCCCAGGTTGCCCTTCCTCTCACCCCTCACTCTGCAAAAATACCTCGCTCTGAAAAATACCCGACACTTTTGTGAACTTGATGATTACCAAACAAGCCAATCCACTGTTCCCCTACAGGCACAGGGTGTTTTGCTAGTTGGTGTGTTATCGGTAACCAAAATTTCATCATGCTAGAGGACTTTTTGATTTAACTCCAGAAAGTCAAACAAAAGAATAGCCAGCAGGTAATATGAACATTAATTAAAAAACTAATATAAGTTACTCTCATTCTCCACATCAACATTATAATTTAAAAGCATCATAAATGGCTATGGACCCTCTGAGCATAGCAAGAGATCATGCATGTTTCTCTCATTTATTCCCCTGATCAGGAAGGAGAGCCATATGGCAATAATTTATTAGAATATTACTACTACTACCACTCTTATTATTTATTTAAAAGTCTTGAGGGGGAAATACATTTTGTTTTGAAATTATTAAACTTCATTATTATAATGAAATGTGAAGAAACCAAGCTTGTGGGTGTTTTTATGGATTTGGTTTGTTGGTTTGTTGTTTTTTCTTCACTGTTTTCGTTCTTTGGGACTGGTAGTGTAAATTATTCTTGGAAAAAAAACCAAAACAGAAATAACAGAGAAAGCAATAGCCTACAGGTGCTTGGGACCAAAATATCCTGGTCTTTGATGATAAAGCCCCAATCCTTGACTATAATCTACTATTTATATAGAGGGATGATACTGTCCAGAAAACCAAAATAATTTTCCCTTATGTTTCCCTCTTCTATAATTTATGTGCAATTTCTCTTTGAAAAGTCTTTTGGTTTTGAGACATTTTTTTGTTGTGTTTTGAATTATTTTTTTTTTTAGCAGGTAACCAGCCTTATTTACTTGTTCAATTTATCCTTCAAGTCATAGTTTTTAGATTTGAGGTTGAATTTGGATTTTTTTGTTTGTTTTTCATTTTGTGAGGGGGCTTGTTTCAATTTGGTTTGGTTTGGTTGGATTTGCTTTTGGTTTGGTTTGATTGTTAGTTTGTTTTGGTTTTTTTCTGGCCAATTCAGCACCCAACAAAACTATATTTGATACCAAAGGCTACTATTGATAAAATATTTTTCTTACCCATTATTTATCTGATAAACCAAAGGATATGAATAGACAAAAAAGTCATTGTGGTTTAAAAAACAATTGTGTTTTTGGAACATATGCTCTGTCACTTGGTGTGTGTATACTTTATTCCATTTCAATCATGTCATTGGGTTTTTACTAGGTTTTATATTAAATACACTTTTCATGTGAATAAAACAGAGCTAATGCATACACTACAAGGAGAACTGGCAGATAGTTAGCAACAATGACCCTTGTTGAAGTCAGATGTTGTATAACAGTACTTAAAATGTAACCTCTTGTTTCATTATCTGTCTTTTACTCATTTATCTATAACCCCATTACTATAGCTAGCTAAGAAAATGAGCCAAATTGTTTCCAATCTTCTGATTTTTTAGCACCTTCCTGCAGAACTAATATTGAAGCCCTAGCTAGTGTTATAATAAATTTATAACTGAACTGGGCATGGTTGAATATTTTTATGTTTAAAAGCTCTAATTGGTCTAGTTTATTTAATTTTCTTTCTGTCTTTGACATTTCCTCATTCACATAAGTTATAATTTATGTTTAAATACAGAGATAAAGGTGCATATCTGTAAAGCTTTGTATTAACAGTATTCGTGTGAATCCCTTCCATGTGGTGCTTTGAAAATGTAGCCAATGAAGTTGGTGAATTTTATTTGAAATATTCCAACTTTTGAATTTCATGTCCATTTACTGTGGAATATTATTCTCTCCAACAGAGATGAAGAGAATAATGTTAATCTTTATTCATAAGACAAATTTTTTCAAAGTGCACGTCTGCTATAGGCTGAAATGGCTTTGAATGAGATTAATTGTGACTTTGTTTAGATATGTGGTGATATTTATTTGGGAAAAGAGATATAAGCTTTTTGTTGTTTTGTTAATTCTTTTGATCTTTGATGAAGTTTGTGATGTAGGAAGTGAAATACAAAACAAATGAAACCATACATGGATGATTTTTATAATAATGTATCCACAGTATAGAAATAAAACAATAAAAATGTCCATTATATGTTTTGATATTTTAATTTAGTTTTTACTTAGGCCATGTTTCAAAGTTTAGGTGAACTCCTCTGCTCAATGCAGAAAATAAAATAAGGAATTTAGACTTGATATTAACTCTCTCAGAAGGGTGACTACTTTAATACCCTTTAATAACATTTAATATACCTTAATACCTTTGTGATACCGTAAAATAGCTCTATTTTACTTGAAACTGGTTGCAGTGTATGAATTTGGACTTGTACCTTTTGGTGGCTGTTCCATGGCATCTGAGCGATACTGGAGTCTTTATGGCTCTACATGTTGGCAGTGGCATTAATTGACAACATGGTTGCCAATGTGCTTAACATAAAGGAAAAGCAAAAGAAGTACCTTGCAATTATTTTAATTATTAACTTCTTAAAAAGTCCATGCAGTGCAGAGATCAGCTTCTTGCTGATCTACTCCCAGAGGGGAGCAAAAGTACTCAGTACAGTCAAGGAACACAAGATCTTGGTTTTCTAATCAAGCATGACAGTAGTCCTACAAAAAACATGATTCAATTTTTCTCAGCAAAAATCATGTTTAGAGAGCATACAGCAGAATAACCAAGTGTGCGATATCTGTGAAGACCCTTTGTGTTTTGCTCTTAGTTTGCAACTAAACAGAAAGCAGATATAAAAACTTGTATGAAGGATTTATATAAATAATATTTGCTATTATAACACTGAGTAATATTTGTTTCTGTTGCAATGAATGGTTATTTCTGTTTTCCTCCTTATATAATTAAAAATTCACAGCAAACAGCATCAAGCTTTTTGAAGAAAAAACCCTCATCTTGCATTAACCAGCTTCATTTCAAGATGTGCTTCTTCTTAATTTTAGTTAATAAGGACTAATAGCATCTTCCAAGAAAGGATGTATTCTGTCAATGTGCCTTTTAGAAATATTTATTGCATATCTTCAGGACTACAGAAACAGTGCTCAGTCATAAAGGTTTCCACAGCCACAATAAGATTTAGGGCAAGGACAGGATTCTTATGGACACACAAGCAGACACAGGGATAAAGCTGTGCCTTATTCTGTATTATCCTTCTATATTATCTTTCCTAGCTGATCCTTTTGTAAGTTGCTACAGTTGCTTTTTCTTTCCAGGAAAGAATATCTTCATCTGTACATGATCACAGCTATTTATTTATTTATTTTTAGTAGGACCACAGATATTGTGAAGAAGATAGTATGAATAAGAAGACTGCAGAAAAAAAAAAAAAGAAAAAGACACCCATTTATAACTCAGACATTCAGCTGAAACCAAGTGAAACTAGATTTCTTTTTTAATCCTTCCTGATCTGCTGCAGACTTCCTATGTGTTGTTGCAAAAACTGTCATAATGCCTATGAACAAGAGGACTAATTTATTCTGTCATTCCCTAGAGTCTAAATGTTTGATTTCTCAACCTTAATGTTCTTTTAATGTGTTTTGTATGCGGTATACATATATACACTTACCATTTATTATAAAAAATTGATAAAGCACTAGCTTTTAATGACATGCATGCTTAACTATGCATCCCTAATGTTCCCAATATAATTTTTAAGTGCGATTCTGCATTCAGTAGTGTAATTCTTTAATCACCTAATATAAACAAGGGTCGTCCCTTGTTTAGCAATTGCAAGCGTGGGTCATTAGGCTCTAGAAAATGTCTGACTATAATCACAGGATTTTTGTCCTGGGTATCAGGAGTCATAATCCTGACTGAACACTTCGTGTTAGTGTCAGCTGCAGCTTTTTGGCCTGACACAATTGTGATTGCCTTGGTCCAACAAGTAAGTCACATATCTTGCTGTTCATTGCAGGAATAGACCCATTACTGAGATAATGCCTAAGCACTGCCCTTGTGAAAGGAGATTTTAATTTTCCATGAATACAATCCACAAGGTGCAGATGGTACCAAATAAAATATAATGAATTAGACTGGTACCTTGATACTTGCAGGGTTAAAATATGGACAGACAAGCAATGAATAAGAATGAACACAACATAAGATTTTATGTGCTGTTTGAGGAGTATATAATCTCCAGAGGTGCTCTGTTGCACAGCCATATGTTGTTTTCTCACTTAAGGCTTGTGAAAGTTTAAAAAATTAATAAGATTACTAATATTAAAGTCTAAGCCCAGAAATCTTCCTAGAATCTTAAGAGAAAGAAATGACAGACAAATAAAGGGAAAATATAAGCTGGGAACGAGAAGGGTGTGGGTGTGGGCAGAGAGAGGGGGAGAAGGAGAACATCAGGCTTTGTGATAGCTTTAAAAATAATTTCATTATTTGTCAATAGAATGTACTTTTATCTGCACTCAATTTTTCAACTTTATATGATTTTATTACTCCAAGATAGTTAATTCTGAGGCTACTAGGTAGTGAAATCAGTTTAAAGAAAAGGTGGTGCATTTTTTGCCTTCTCTGTAAAATTTGAAACAGTTAAAGGCACCATGAAGAATTTTTACAATAAGCAAATATCTTTAGGATGAACCAGTATCTCAGTTAAACATGTTTTGTTCTTGAGACCTGTACCATAGAACTAGGCTGTGTTAACATTCCTGACCTCTTGGTTTAGAAGCACATTTTAGCAAAATCTGTAAAATAGGTACACTTATTTCCCTTAAAATGGTGCAAAATACCTGAAGGCCTGTAGAAATCAATATGTCAACACAAATACTCCTATATTACTCAAACACAAATACTCTTGCATTCTACTACAATGCTGAGATGTTCAAAGATTAAAATAATCATTGTTGAGATTCTAATATTTCACTGCCAGAGACGCTGAAGTTCCAGGCTGCTTTTTCCTTGCTAAGATATTTTTGTTTTGTTTTTCAGTGGAGGCATCTGTTTTTTTTGGCCATTTCCCCAGAGTAAAACAGAGGCAAGTTGCCTTTGCTTCCGTCAGATGACAAAGCTACAGATGGGCTGGTTTGTCCTCCTTGGGCATCACTTTAAGAATAAAAATCTGAGGCCTTTGCTTTATGACAATCTGACTGCTTTTCCCTACTCTCCTACTTTTTCTTATTTGATTAACGAGAAGCATAGTGAGGTTTTTTGTCTCTTAATCAACCTCTAAAGCTGTTGTATACACAGAGTATAAAACTGTTTGATTTACAGTGCCAGTTTTCCTTTCCAAAACAGCCTGAAAAATAGAGTCTATGCGTAAATGTTAGATCTCTCTCTGTCTGCTATATATTCTCTTCCCCAGTGAGATTTCTGGCAGGAAACTCTTTAATTCAGAGGTAGGAGGAAAGATTTTGTACTGTCAATAATTTTACACTAAGTATGTGTACACACTACATGTAGTATACTGTTATTAGTGTCCCTTATAAATGTGTCTCAGATAACTGAGATTCTAGGTAAGCAACAAAAAAATACTTTAATTGGAAAACCTGATGGGAATGGCCCCAGTTCTGAAGTCTGTTCTGAAGTCTGTCAGGCTACTGTGCTAACAAAGTGGACTTTGACAATGTCTTTCCCAAAGAAGGGGAATGTTGCCTGCATGGAAGGAAAGTACAAGGCTGGAGATCAAGACTGGCTTCTATGTGCCAGCCATGGCCTCCACAGTGAAACTGTAAACACACCTCAGCAGAACAAGTATCTTACCTGAAATGTCAGCCCCTTTATATAAGCTCTTCCATCCCTGTGAGTAGATACATGTGTTAAAATATAATTTGTATCTATAACTTATGAATATTTGGAGCTATCTTATTTATACAGACAAATTGATCTCTGTTGGCTTCTGAATCATTACTAGTTAAGCTTTATCAAGTCTCTGACTGTAATAAAGCTTCTGGAACAAAGACTAAAGCTTTCCTATTTCAGTAGCTATCTTTCAATTAATACATTAGATTATATATGTGCAATATGTAGAGTAAAACCAATTTCTTAGGAACAAATCAAACGGGAGAAGAGCTGAAGAAAATGGATTGCATATTTGGTAAGATTTCAGAAGAAAAATAAGTGAAAAGTTTTAGTGAACATATCAACATCACGAGTGGCAATAGGGTTATTCTACTTTTGCATATGTTTTACATATATTTTTATAGTGATAAAAATTATATGCATATGTGTAGGAAGATTTACATAAATGTTTTCACTTATATAAATATGAAAATTTTTGAAATATGAAAAGTTTTTGTCAGGAAAACAAAGAAAATCATATTTCTACACAATTTAGATTTCAGTGACTATTTTTGAGTCAACATAAATAAATATAATTTCTTGAGATAGCTGAATAGTCTATCTCACAGATCTACTTTGTCACTTTCAGCAGAAAGACTGGAAAATTAATATTGTGTATCCAGAATACAGTATTTATAAAAAATAATGTTAAAACCTACAGAATAGCTTCTCAGATGCTCCAGATTACTATTTAGATAACAAGATTTGATTCCTGACACTTAAATCTTTATTTTTATTTAGTAATTTTTAAAGTTTTATTTTATTTGATAATTCTCATTAAATAAGTAGTGTTGAGCTAAATATTAAAAGCATTGCACCATTGATTGCATTCAGTGTTGCTGATGCTAAATTCATGGAGAAAAGCCATTGGTTTATTGAAAGGTAGAGTTTTGATCCCTGAAGGAATTAGAGAATTTCATTGACAGAAAACGTGGATATTAGCAAGGCAAAGTGCAAAGTGGAAACAAGCAGCCTCCACATGGGCTGGGAGGCTTCCCTGCTGAAGAGGCCTGAGGGTCATGGTGGATTACAGGATTGCATCACTGGAGGTCTTCTCTATGAGATAAAAACACAACTAATTCAATCCATTATTGGTGATACACTGCTTTGATCTAGAGTTTGGATTAAATGAACTTTGGAAGTCCTATGAATACCGAGATTTTATGGGGTAGAAGAAAGCAGGGGAGAAATAGTCTCTAATTTAAACATCATAAACTGATGTTCTTTTAGCAGTGGACAGCTGAGTAGTTTACCATTCATCCTGAACACAAGGGCCAATTTGAAGGCCTGTTAAAGTGTAATATTAGGAAACATGGGCAGTTTCCATTAGTTATTTTGAATGTGTTCAGATCCCATAAAACATTTTTAATTCCTTTAATTAACATGGTAACAATATATTCTTAGAAGACCACATGACACTGTTGAGCAGATGCAAGTTAATAAAATACTTTGATAAATCCCTTTCCACACTTTTGCAGTATGTAGATTTTGCATTACTGCAGTTTATTAGACTGCCATAAAAACCTAAGAAATAAAATTTCCCAACTTTGTTACAAAGGTTGCATATGTTACAACAGTTTCTGAGGTAAGAGTTTTCACAATATGTGTGATTTATGCAACAAGAAAGAAAAATAAAATTCAGGTCCTTAAATAACATGACTGTGTTTTACTTAATACATTTGTTTCAAATTTTAGTAACATGTTAAATATGGCGCTGCAGTCCAAAAATTGTCCAGGGAAGAGTGCTTTTTGTTATATCAGTTTATTCTGGCATATTAAACACTCTTATTTGAATTCATAGACTCATAAAATCATTTAGGTTGGGAAAAACCCTGTAAGATCTTTGAGGCTGAACCTCCTAAACCATATGTTTAAGAGCTACAACAACACATCTTTTAAATACAGTCAGGGATGGTGACTCCACTGTTTCCCTGGGCCTCTGTTCTGATGCTTAACAACCCTTAATGTGAAGAAATCTTACCTAATATCCAGTCTAAACAGCTCTACCTTCCTCAGCTGCTCCTCATTATACTTGTGCTCCTAAACTTTCACCTGATTTGTTGTCTTTTCCTGGACATGCTCCAGCACCTCAATGTCCTTCCTGTGGTGTGGGGCCCAAAACTTAGCAGAAGATTTGAGCTGCAATCTGGGGCCATAACTGTGTGTGTGTGTCTAAGAGGTGTAAAAAGTCACTGACCATCTCCCTTTGGATTATCATGGCTTCATTCTCTTTCCCATCCCTGTCTTCCAGATCCTGTTTTGCTCGTTCAAGGTGTCTGTTAAAAACAAATATATAGCTGTCTCATTGTTTGCTTGGTTTTTAAAAGTGCTGCAAAGCTGAGAAAGAGATAATAAAAAGTGCAATAAACTGAATTTTAAATTTCCATCTGTTTTGTGGCAAGGTGAAGTAATTTTAGGTTATTATCTTTCAATCATTATATCTTTCAATTAAATCACAGATATGCCAGCAGTGTTGAAATGTCTTTTGGGATATTAACTTTATACAGTATATGAACATTACTGCTAACTTTGTCTTAATACCAAGTAACTAAAAATATATGGCTCCTGACATTGTGTGTGCATCTAACTCTTCTGTTCAAAAAAAGATTAAAACTTACCTTTATAAAGGTATTTACTGAGTGATCAAATCCAAAGAACATTTCTGGGATTTATATTTGTTGCAGACTCAAATTAACATCCTAATTAGTACTTTCTTTCTTGGAGATGTATCTGGCCCCTTATTCCCCCTCTTTAAATAGCTGGAATAATGTAGGGATCTTGTCTTCTTAACCAGAGCTTATTAGAAACTTTGCTTTAAAAGGTGTCCTATCTCCTAGAAATAAGTCTAGGAATAGGGCTGAAATTGTACAAAGGATTACTTCTCTTTCCAAGCTTTGAATGGAACTGTAACTGCTACCAACACCTCCATTTTGTTAACCACAAAGACTCAGTCCAGAGAGGTGTAGCCCTAGGTGGCAACTATGTACCTTCCATGCAGCCAATTTCTCCACAGTCATCTTCCCTTCTCCCCACCCTGTGGTCAGGAGGAGAATCAGAAAGAATGGATAAGCCTCAGAGCTTGAGAGAAGCATGGGTTAAATGGTTGAAACAAATGAAAATATGCTACTACTGCTGCTGATACTACTGCTACTACTATTACTATTTTATTATTATTATTATTTTTGTTATGGTTACAGTTCTGAAAAGAAGAGAAGGAGAGAGGAACCAGACCCAAGATAATCAAGAAGTGCACAATAGAACTGTTCTCACTACCTTCTGACCACTGCCCAGCCCATCCCCAAACAAGGATCAGCATCTTCCAGCCCCAGTTTATACACTAGGAACATACTATGTAGTGTGATATGAAATATCCCTCTGGCCAGTTTGGGTCAGCTGACCTCATTATGCTTCCTCTCAGCTTCTTGTGCATCTGCTCATTGGCAGAGTATGGCACTGAAAAGTCCTTGAAGTAAACACTGCTTAACTAAAATATCAGTGTGTTATCAACATTATTCTCATATTAAATCCAAAATACAGCATTGTACTTGTTACTTGGGAAAATTAACTATATGTCATCCAAAACCAGGACAGCGTCTCATGATGTCAAGTTGCCAAACTCTGAAAAGGCTTTTTCCAGTGTTACAGAACTAATGGAGAATATGAAGGGAACTTTTTCTCAAGCAATCTTTCTTACAAGTCTAAATTCTGGATTAAATTGATGCTGTTATTGTAAATTTTATTCCTGGAGATGTTCATCAATCTTCTTTAATCTTTCTTTGATTATAAACTGGCATTTTGGATCTAATCTGGCTTCTTAATTAAGTATAAAGGTCTTGATCATATTTCAGATACACTTGAAATGAATGTATTCTGGTAACACAAACACTGGCATGTGAAAACATTGTTTCCTAACATTGTCATGGAGTCATTTCTCAGCCTTAGGACTGTAATTATAATGTTACAAAGCTGTGCACACAAAGTAACAGCTGTTATAATTTTTGTTACTGATATCCTGTTATTCAGGGGAAAAGTCTATAGAAAAACCCCTTTTTCCTTCTTCTAGTATCTACTCCGGTAGATATTCAGGAGCTGTTGGACTCTTACTTCCAACTTGGAGAATGATCTCTAACCATAAAAAGTAATTAACTGCAAATTATGACTAAATGTATAAGTCCAATTTACACATTTGATAGCACTACTTTGAAACAAAGGTCGTAATGTGAGACATCATGACTGAAAATGTGAAACACGGTGTTTAGCTCTCCTGTACATCATATAGTCATATTTGACTATAAAGTTCTGTCTGAACCTAAATATTATTCAAACAAACAATGTCTAGATTCCTATCCTTTTCTGTTAATAAAATTGTTTTACTGACTGGTGATTAGACATAGCATATGTGTAACATTTCTCTCTTTTCTCTGATTTATGCAATTCTACATCAGGCTTTTTTTTTAATGAAAAGCTTCTAATGCAAGAGAAATGTGACTGAGCCAGGTGGGTTCTGGCCATCTCTCTTTGCTGGCTGCTATACAAGTCTTATTTGCAGATGTACTTTCTCCTGCTGCCTTGTCCTTGAATGTTGATGGCTGGAGGTAGCCAACAGGTGACTTGAATCACTTCATCTTCCCTTTTTCCTAGTGAGAGATTGAACTAGGTAGTTCATAGGACCTTCAGAGGCAGGCTAGCGGGAAGAGAAGTTCGTGGTACTTTTTCTTTCTGGCTTCTTCCTTTCAAACTGAGAATCTTTCCAGTGAATTATTTAAACTGACACAAATTTATTTTTTTAAGGGGAATAAAAATACTTCTGCTTATATATCTGCCCCACATTGCTCTTTTCTTCAAGACATTTGCTTTTGGCCACTTTCAGAGATGATGTACTGGGATAAATGGACATCTAGTCTGACACCAAGCAGTTTTTCTACTGTTCTTAATAAAATAGCAGTAGCAGAGTCAGCCCTTAAAAAGAGTACAAAAAAAAGAAAAAATAAATTGACAAGTTTTACTGTTACTGTACAGAGACAACAAAACATTACATAAACTTCCTGTGTAGGAGGAGGCTTAATTTAGATCTATTTTGGGAAAAATGGCATGAATTTTGGTGCATGGCAGAGGTTTTCACTAAGACTTGTCTTCCTCTAAATCTTACAATCTTTGTGTCAACCTTATGTTATGCAATACAGCGTGTAATTGATTTAAAATAAAAAATATGCTATATTGAAAGTTTCTAGGTACTCTCAGAGGGTTGTCAACATGGTAGTTTCCACAATCCAAGTGATTAAAAATTAATAATGTCCATGTAATTAAGAAAAATTAAATTGAGATTTAGCAAAATAGATACATAAAATCAGTAAATTGTTTATCACTGTGAATGATGTATTCCTTCATTAGACTTACTAGACTATGATCTCTTGACATTTTCTTTAAGATCTTGTATTCCTATTCATTTAATACGTAGAAAAGAAGAGCCAACTTAAAGAGTACTTTCTCCTCCTGGAGGTACAGTAAAACTAAATACAGAGTTTATTTTCCCCCTTTCATACAGTTCCATTTCTAGTCTTTATGCCTCTGAAAATATCTTGATAAAAACAACCTCAAAAAGCAAGCAGAGCTTCAGACTGAATTTTTAGCAAGTATTTGTGAACAAGAGGTGAATATGCGCAACAGTGATATGGCTCCCACGACAAGAGCATGTTTCTCTTTTAGAGAATTAATGTAAGTAAGGAAAGTCAGTTTCTGTTTCAATGTTTACTATTTTAATACAGTGACAGTACTTAGCTCTCATTTTAAGTGTAGGAGTTTGTGTAATGGGTGAACATTAAAAAAATTAAGTTTGAGGAATGTTGCTAATGTAACTAATGGATATTCATTACTCACAGTGCACTTATTCAGAAAATGCATTCTGTACAAGCTGAGATCATAATGAACCTAATAAACTGTCCTGATATAATACTTGAACATCTGTGCTACGTCAATAGGCAGTGGAAATATTATTACTATATACTTCCTCTTTCATAGCAAAGAATTAACCCACAGAGTCCTGACAAAAAGTCACAGATCTTATTTAACAGAGATTACT
This sequence comes from Thryothorus ludovicianus, assembly GCA_013397245.1. Taxonomy (NCBI): domain Eukaryota; kingdom Metazoa; phylum Chordata; class Aves; order Passeriformes; family Certhiidae; genus Thryothorus; species Thryothorus ludovicianus. The sequence goes on from VZTB01003764.1 coordinate 131,651, forward strand.
TCTTAGGTGCTGGGTTTTGTCTTATTGTATTATTTACAATTTAAGTTGATCTACCAAGACAAGTGGGAAAACTCCATAAAGCCCAGAAATTTGAACATTAAAACCAATTTATTTTCCTTTCAGCATTTTCCCAAGAAAAATGAAGAGCGACAAAATTGGTGAAAGGGCTTGGAGGAACGTCCTATGAGGAATCACTGAGGGCTTTGGATTTCCCTACTTTGGAGACAAAGAGGCTCGGGGGTGACTTCATCTATCTTTACAAACATGCTTTTCTCCTCCTTGTCTACACAGGAATGGGTTAAAGCTGTGCCAGGGAATGTTCAGGCTTTACATGAGGAAAAATTTCTTTACTAAGAGGCTGGTGGAATGCTGGACCAGGCTTCCCAGAGAGGTGCTCAATGTCCCAAGCCTGTCAGTGTTTAAGAGGCACTTGGACAACGACCTTAGGAATGTGCTTTAACTCTTGGTCAGGTCTGAAGCTGAAACAGATTTTTGAAACAGATATTTGTTGAAGATCCTTTCCAATGAGCTATTCTCATCTATTCTCACCTCTTCTGAATCAAGCATTAAAATTTGATTGCACCTTTCACATTAATTTGCTATCAAGAATTTACCTAACTCTAATTAATTATTTTTGCAAAAAAATTATAGCTGGTAAATAAACTAAGATCATTTCCCTCTGAAATAGTCAATAAAAAAAATTCTGTAAGCAAAATAATCTTTTTTCTGTTGGAATGATCTAGAATGCTTTGTAATAATTCAATATTAGAGTTACCCATTCTCCAAAACAATGATTTATATGTATATATATACATGTATATACAATATTTTTCTGTGTATAATAACAATTGCAAAGCATTAACTCAGCGAGGGGCCCAAATTTTTTTTGTCCCAAGGAGTTGCATTTGAGTTTATTTAGATCTTGAACTGGCTTGAAGACTCAAAGTTCTTAAGATTTTAGTACACCTCAGTTGTTCAAAAGAACATTCCATATGACACCTTTTACAGAGAGAGTGCTACATTAGAATTTGATTTTATTTATGACTTGGTTCTTTGCCTTGTTTTTAGGAATATCTTTGGAAGAGTCTTAATACTAGAAATCAGTAGGAATATTAGTCCTCCTGAAATCATAAATCAAGATGATGCAAACTGTTCCATGGACCAGGCTGGGAAGCCTGTGGGCTTCATTTAAATATCCATGTTAACTTTTTACATAGGAAACAAGATCATATTTTGGGTTTGTCAAAGCACGGCTGTATTATTTGATCAGCATATATTCAGATGCCTTTTACTGGATTCAGTATGCAGCACAAGGTCCTACCTTGATGAGAGAGAGGCTTAAACAAAAACAGTTTTTGTGTACTTTCACATTTTGTTGATGGTGCCATTTCTGGTCATTTCTAAGTCAGTAAATCAGGTAGGACTCACTGGTGTACAATTGCCTGGTTTGTGATTAAACTGAATCCTTTTTTGAGTCTCAGTTACTCCGAAGTTTTAATAATATGGATTTGGTAAATCCACTGAACCATTGATTGTTTTGGTTCAAAGCAGACCTCCAGTGCCATTCATCCAAAGGTACAAAAAACAGCACCACCAAGATCAGAGCCAGAGTGTTATAACTAAAATGAGAATCAATAACACACAGATGAAATACAGCAGTTTGGGAAATGATCGAGAGGGAACGGCATTTTTCCTATCCTTCACAGTACATTGTATCGAGTTTGTGATCCATTCTAGAATCATGTATCTGTCCAACTTCATAGGACAGCTGATCATTTGAGATATTTATTTGGTCTCTTCATGTACTTCTCTGATACACAAACAGTTAAGGTTATGTTTAATTCTTTGGAAACATGCAAAAGTAAACTTTGTGTAATTTGCTGAATGAACTAATAACTATATCAGGGATTTCCTGTATTTTCCAATATATTAGTATATGAGCAATATTTAATTTTGATAAGTCAAGAATTTTCCTGATAACTTTTCTACTTTAATATATCTCTGTTATATTTGCTACAAATAACTTGTTTGTTACAAATATTTGTAGGAAAACACTATTTAGTTTATTCCACTGACTCTCAACTCTCATTCAGATGGAACTTGACGGACATTGAAGTCAAAAAGTGGAAGATATCCTTCCAGCTGTGGCATCTGACAAAGCCAGAGGCAAGTTTCTGCATAAGCTCGCCAGGCAGTGATGCTGACAAGTCCAGAGATGTCTTTGAGTCTACCACATAGTTTTACTCCTGACTGGTTTCTCTTTATGTCTTCTTATTTTATCTTTTCTTTCTTTTTTTTATTTTTTTAAATGCTTATTTTACTTTGGAAACATTTCACTCTTTTCTTCATTTGAGAAATACATTCTGTGTTGTTTTTCCTGACTTCTGGAGAGAATACTTTTATGCTCACATCTTGCCTGTATAAAGCTTTTCTTACTTTTTCTGAGCTATAGTTTGATGTGTGCTCCTCTGGCATCCTAGCATTCTGAGAATCATGAGCAATTGTTGAAGAGCTATTCTTCTGTGAAACATACTAGTGTCTCATAAAAAAAAAAGGAAAGTGACAAAAATGTAGCATAAACCAGTGTTCATAAAAAAAAGGTGGAGAATATGTTGCAGTAATTTCCCTTCAAATTATATGTATTTAATTACATACATAAAGATACCTATGAAGATAACATATTCATGTACCTAAAATATTTTTATTCATCTTAGCCCCTCATAAGTCATTAACGTATCAGTCTGATTGCTCTGTGTCCTTTATGGCGTACCTAGTCAAAATGTGACACCTGGTGTATGCTTTGCTGCTTGACTGTAAACAAATTAATCAAGTATGTTTCTGTTATCCTTTTAAGACATTCTCTTAGCTACCTAAAGGAAATGAAAACATGCAAGAATGAGATGCTTTGTAATTAAAAACCATACCTTTGTTTGGTTTCAATATTTTATTCATCTCAAACACGAAAAAGCTTATACAATATTTAACAGTTTTTGAATTAGTTGACTTTGCAAGGCAAGGAAACCTTGCCAAATACTGCAACTATACTTAACCCAATGCAAGTATCGCATGACCTTCAGTATCATGTTATTTCAAAAAACCCCATAAGATAAGGACATATGGAATTATCTTTATAAGCTGTCAATTAAGGCTAAGTAATCTATACATTTAATAGTTTTAAAAGCAAAGTAATTTAGAAAAGTCCTTGTTACTGAGATTGTAAAAGATTAGCTGTACATATTAATTTACCTGTTCCTTTTGATAGTACTCTTTATTTTAAAGAACAAAAAATTAAATCCTTTTTCATTCAAGACAGTGTCAAAACCCCGTGAGCTTCTAATTAGCTAGAATTTAATTGGAGTTTCCTTTTTTCCCTTTTTCTAAATTGTTTAACTTCTAAAACAATATGTGTCACTACTTTCTGTTTAGCCTTTTAAATATTCTCATCCAGTATGTTTGTCATATTTATAATACCAATGCATAAATAGAGAATTTGCATTAAAAAACACATTTCTTTTATTTTAGTGCCTCTGTTATTTGTATTTTTGTATCCTTATTTTGCTCATACTTGCATATAAATTGTACACAAAGTCCAAATGGTATTGCAGCGTGAACACCCTCATATTATTCAATATATAATTAATTACTGCATGAAACATTGATTGCATGAAAACATTAGAAAGGAAATTTTGCTCTATTTATCCATCAGGCAGAACAAAATCTTCCAAAAGAGAGTGCCAAGATAAATATATTTTAAAAAAGTTCCAAACAAAAACCAAAACATAAAACTTACATTAAGCTTCTAAAAATATTTTAAATTTAATAAATTACCAGGAAAAAAAAGGAAGTGTTGCGAAAAAAACTAAGACCCAGCTTTATTTATGTATTTATTTGCTTACTTATTTAATCAGTTATTTAACATTATGAAATGTTTCTGGACAATTATTAAACACCATTTTTTTTGACAAAGCCAACAATTATCAGGCACATATCCTAGAATATAACATAGGATTCTCTGTCTTTTCTGTGTCCTTCTTCAGATAAAAAAGTTGTGTGGACAGTCTTTTCAGAGTATCTGCTTTCCAGAATTCTTAGTTCAGCCCTAGCAGGCTCCAGACTGTCCTCCAAAGTTCATGTATTTGTGAACTTTTAGATTTGAAATGTCATTGTTCATATGAACCTCTTGTGGTGATGACCCAAAACTGAGAATTGTGACTGATACACCAGAGTGTTGTGCTGCTGTCCAGAGGGACCTCGCCAAGATGGAGAAAAGGAGTGACAGGAACCTCGTGCAGCTCAAGGGGAAGCTTCAGATTGTGCATGTGGTGAGGAACAGTCCCAGGCACCAGCAAATGCTGGGGCAACTGTGTTGGAAAGGAGCAAGGAAAAGCACCTGGGGGTCCTGGTGGACAGTAGTTGAACATGAGCCAGCAATGCATTCTTTCTTGTGTTAAAGAATTGCAATGGTATCCTGAACTGGACCAAGAGGAGCATTGTCAACAGGCTGCTGATTTTTTTTGCCCAGGTGCTGATTACTCAGCACTGGTGAAACCACACCCAGAGTACTCTGTCCAGTTCTGGGCTCCTCAGTAGGAGAGATGCATGGATACACCACACAGAGTTCAACTACCACAAAGAAGGGACTGCAGCAACTCTCTTATAAGGAGAGATTGAAAGGCCCGGGACTTCTTAGGTTGGGGAAGAGAGAGAACTCAGTATATGGGTATCTGAAAGGAGAGTGTAAAGAAGACAGAACCAAAAAGTATTCCCCAGTGACTGGAATACTGGCAATGGGCAACACATGGAAACACAGGACCTCCAATATCACAAGAAACACATTTTTAATGTGAGGGCTTCAGAGTCCTCCACCTTGGAGGCACCCAAAAGCTGCATGTGGTCTGGAACAAGTGACTCTAGATGACTTTGAGTACTGAGGTTGGTTCAGATTTGAAACAGCTTGTTTATTACTATGTGTTGTGTTTGTTTTGGTTTTTGTTCCTACTCTAATCTACTCTAATGTCTGTATGCTATGTTGACCTCTAGTTTACATTTTCAGGCAGAACAATAAATGACTGTTCCAAATCACATACGCCAACTGCTCTGTGTTGTGGTGAGTGCAGCATTTCCCTCTGTATCTAGTTTACATGTCCATCCTTAGAAAAATATTTCAAATAGCTTTATGAAACTCCAAATTGGCTTAAAAATTATTTATCTTTTGCCTAGGCCTTAGCAATGCTTCAAGTAAAACTTTTCTTGTCATAATTAGCAAGTTTTAGCTGTCATATATAACAACTTTATCTTAAGAGTTTGCAAGAAAGAAATGCATTTCAATTCAAGAAAGTACAAAATTTATAAAAGTTTTACTGTTTTCAGAGCATAAAATGTCTCTCTCTTAATCTTTTTCTTGGTATACATTAGAAGACAACAGTTAGCTTAACAGAATTCTTATTTCAAAACGCTTCTGAAACATGCATGTTGAAACACTCGTTAATATTCAAGCAATGCTTTCAACACTGACAGGAAGTATACACAATATTTAGTTTCTTTGCAGTAGTTGTGTAAAATACTAAAGTACCTGTCATGAATGTATACTAAATAATTAATTTCTCTGTAAAATTCCAGTGAGAGAGTTTCAGTCTGCCTTTAGGATCTATTCTATGTAGACAGGTTTATACCACGCTGATATTGAGACAAATTATTGTTTGTGTCATTTTCCACACAAAAAAAAGGAAAATAATAAAGAATGTTTGCAAGTTGTGTTATTGTCATCTATCCCCCCGTCTGAATATGAGGATTGTCATTCTCTTTCCTCTCCTTTTGGTTTTCATCCAGCTTTCTAGGATGACAAGTTTATACAATAAGCATCTTTTTAAGGTATTCAAGAAAAATGTCTTTGAAAGAATGTAGAAAAAGAAGCATCCATCCTCTACAACCTTTTTCTTTGCATATATATGTATATATATTATTGCACATGTATTGTGCATACATTATTGCTTATGAAGGAAGCTATATTCAATAGTCGTCATATCCATCCTGTTATATTTTCAGAAAAAAAAGAAAAGTGGAAAAGCATGTTTACTCTCTGCTTTTCACTCTTTCTCTGTTCCAAGTTTTGAGTTGTTCTTTATTTGTCATGAGGATCAAAGAACTGGAATGTCAGAAAAGTAAATCAGTCGACATTTCTCGAAGGGTTCTGAGTGCACCAGGGGAATAAGAGAATGAATATCACGAGCAAAGAAGAAAGATCTGAAGACGGGTTTTCTTATGACAGAAAAAAAGGAAGTTAGAAGGACAATATTCTGTGGATGAAAGATGTAAAGAGAGGAATAACAGAGTATTACAAATTTCTTTTTCCTGATCCTTGTTCTCTCTGGTTGGTTTGCTTTAAATGTGGTATGAGTAATCAAAGGTGTGTTAAACATTTTGCATTTAAACTACAAACTTGAAGTGAAATTTGGGATGAGAAATCAAGTAAAACAGGGTGCAAAACATGTTTTCCAGAGTCCATAAGACACAAAATCACCACTTCCAAGAGAATGTTCAATTCACATATACATGCACTATGAACAGACCTGTATATACACACACTTCGTCATTTTATGGTACTAAATGGAAGAAATGGTCTAATGGAAGAGGTCAAAACACTTATCAAGAAAGAATATGTTGTTTCATACGACCTCATCAGAAAAAGGCAGTCCCAGGTTTTAAAATGAAAACAACAAAATCCTGTTTTCACTGCAGAGAGCAGAAGGATGGTGAGAAAGAAAAGGTTGTAAGAGAACAGTGACTGTGATCAAACATTGTGCCAGTGCAAATATAGCATTTTTTGGGAGACAGGTGATGTCACAGTCATTTTGATTTTGCACAAAAATGAAGAAAATTACTTTTGTTGCTGAATGTTGCTGGTGGAATCACAGTTACAACAAATCTTTATCTTCAAGGTGCTTATAGATATATTCATGAGCTCACTAATACTTCTGAGTGTTTCGTGGACATCTTTCACTAATGTATAAAAATAACTGGGAAAATAATTTGCCTCTCCAATTGTATTTTCCTATACATCTTCTCATATAGCACAACACTGAATTCAGATCTTGAGTGCCTGGATAAGTCAAATATCTTCACAGAAAAATTTCTATCAGAAAAAATTCACCCATTTATTGATTTCCAGTCCCTGCTTTGACCTTTGACTCATTTTATATATGTATTTATATATATACACACACACATATGTACACTTACATGGCACAGTCTGCGGTCTAGATTTTATCTGAGCAGCAAAGGAAGAGGCCTTGCAACATGCAATCTATGATAAAGAATGAGAAATAAGGAGGATGCTGTCTTCTAATCTTGCTGAGCCAATCTTTGTCACAAGCTTGTATATTGAATTTGCTTTTACAAGCAAGAAAACTGAGTAAGAAACAAGAAGAAATAGAATAAAAGTGTAAGTCTAAATTTCCTAAGTAAATAGAGTATAAAACCAGCCATAAAGTAGTCCTATATGATCTCTTCATACTATCATTGAACAGAATATTGTTAATTAAAATGTGAAGAGAACATCTCTAAATCTATTGTGTGTTGTTGAATTTCAGCAGTCAGCAGCACTAAGTGCCATGGTAAAACCAGACTAGGAGACAGTTTAGCTCTCTGAGCAAACTTATACCAGCAAAGAACCATGTAATATATATCACAAATATCCCAGGTTTGCATTAGTATTGTTTTGCATAGTTTGTAATTTCTTGATTTTTTTTTCTTTAATTTTAATAGTAATTCTTTTCTCTTTAGTTCCAGGACATCATTATCATCTTTGATATTTCCATAATTACGTCCTATGCCATCAAAATATTTAGGACATCTTTATCGGTCTTAGACAAGTTCACTGGCCATTAAAACAAGTGATGGATGGCCTGTTAAGACAACAGATATTTCGGCAGATATCTTTCCTTCCACCAGTGAATGAGAAGGGAAGACTCTTCTGCCAAGGGATCACAGATTGAAAGTCTCTGCTCAGCAATCTTCTGCTTTTGTGTTTCCAGAATGCAGTCTGAGGAACATTACCAGGACAGATCTTGCATCCCAATGGCTTTGGCTCTAGGCATATGCATGAAAAGAATCATCAACTTTACTGAAAAAGAAAAGTTTTTTAGACCTAGAATATATTCAATAACAAAGTTTCAAGACACCCTCAAAGGTATGTGAGGACAGTTATTTCCATTGTAGCATGAATTCCATTTGTCATCACAAAAGCATTTTAAGGATTTATTTGGGTAGTACTGATTGTGTATCTGAATACTTAAAGTGTATTCTTGGATCTTAGACAGAACGTCCAACTCAATTGTCAAAATCTCCAACATTCCTTGACAATGAGTGCATGAATTTTGAATTTATAAAGCTGCAGTAATTTTTAATTTGATAATTTTAGGTCACAGTGCAAGTATAAAAAGTAATGAGATTTTCTACTGCTGTTACTGGTATCAACAACAATAATGCAAGGTCTACTGAGATTATTTGTGGTATTGAACTATTTAATTTCTCTTCTTCAAATTTATTTTTTTCCTTTTAGTTGCCTACATTAAATACAGTACTCTTTCTTGAGCAGTATAATTTAGCCTGTCTTTCTTGCTTCAAAACATCTTTTACCTAAGACTATGTGTATTGTTTTCTAGTTTCATCTAAATTTTCAAGGCAAATTAAAAAGGTGATTCTGAAAGAAAAACGGAGAGCCATTAGGTTGTCTGGTACACTGGCCAGGGGAAAAGACTATAAAAAATGTGATTATATGTACATCTTCAGGTACATTACTGATGTACTATAGATAGAAACAATTTAGATGTTGGCCTAATAGGCACAAGTGCATGTTCTATGCAGTACTGAAATAACGAGACCCGATTTAAAAAAAAATAAATTGAGCCAAGGTGGCATTAAAAAATGTTGGAAGATAAAATTTACATGTTGATTAAATGGCAGTACTTCACCCTTCTTGCCCTTGCTTTTCATTCCTTGCTTATCATTTGGAAGCTCTTTCCATTCAGTGCCAGCTGAATCTTCATATGATAGATTATTCTGGAGAAAGAAATCAAATTTTAATAACTAACATGGAACTAGCACCTTTATTTTTGAGGAAAGTGGGGGCAAAACATGGGGCCACCTAGCCATTAGGAGTGCTGAGAGCAGACCCATGGCAAGTTTTGTCTGCTGTGCAAAATTTAAGCCTCCAAGCAAGATATCATGTGAGGCCAGTTTGGACCCTCCGAAGCCTCAGACAACCTGTATGTCTGAGTATGGCTTTGGTCATAGCTTTCTAGGTTGATTTTTGTGCCCATATTTTATTCGTAAATTCTAGATTACCTAATATATTCATTGTTTTGTGTTTGTTTTTTTTCCTAAATGTTATAATTTCACCAATAGTTTCTATTTTATAAAATGACTATATGTAATTAATATAGGTACTTATATATCAATTAAAATAATTATATAAAATCTAAATTAAATATATTATTTGCTTTTATTTGAAATTATTGTTATCTAGTTAACTTCTATGTTGATTAGTGTTTATCCAATACATCTCTATGAGAAATGCAATGACTGGATTATTGTGGTCTGACTGTTTTTATTATCAGGATCCCTTTGGTATCCTTTTTTGGCTTTTGGTTGTTTTCACTGTTAAAGTAGTACTCTGCTCCATTACCTGATTTGGAGCTCAACAAGTGGTCCTTCTCCTTTGGGTCTATCTAGGCAGATTTTTATTTTGGTGGCAACATCTGACCTTTTATATGATAAACTGGTCCTTTATTATCGAGACTTCCCATTAGATCTTACTGCCAGCCTCCTTCTCAGTCTGCCAAGTGGAACACTCCTGCCTCATGTTTGAAAAACTGGCTGGAGCTGCTGCAGCAGTGTCTTCATGAGGGTTCCCAGAAATGTGCCTAAACTGGCAACTTGTCCCATATGGGTACATCTTCTGTATTGTACATTTTTTAAAGTCCAGTGTAACACTAGATAGAACTCAGATAAGTGAACTGCTTTGCTTCCTACTTGCCAATTTTAGCGTTTTTACTACATGGTAATAAATTCTGAGATAACACTAGGGCAGCCTGTGATAGTGTCAAGTCTGTGGTGAATAAGTGATGTACAGAAATCAGGCATGGCTGAAAATATATTGTCTTCTGCATACATTTTTTAGTTCTCCCTCTCTCTCTGTCTTGTCTGCCTTCTTTTTCTTTCTCTGTCCTTCATCGGTTGCTGCTGATGGTTATATGCCCCCAGTCTGAGTCCTACTTGCTATGAAATGAGCAAGTGGGAGGCAGCTGAAGTGGTAGGAAAAGAAAGGAACTGATTTATTTTGTGTAAAACTGACTCAGCATTTGGCTAGCAATAGTCCATACTCTTAAACTACTGAGTCATCAGCACACTTGTGCTCTCTCTAGGGCTTCAGGCTCCAATGGTGACTGATGGATCAGGAGTTTGACTGAGACCATCTTGAACTTCTCGAGTGCTATGTCATCATAACATCCTCATCTCTCTCCAGTTCTTCCCACTGGCAGTGCTGTGACTCACCAGGCATCTCATGGGATTTACACACAGGAAATCTAAGCTGTAATTAGAGCACAAGTGGAAAACTCAGTTTCGACCACAATGAGCATTTGGCCATATGAACAATATGTCTATAAAACATTTGCACAACTTGGAATTGCTGGGCTAATTCTGGCGAAGAGACTGGAGCTGGGGTTACAAGGCCACAGCCAGAGACAGTATACTTGCAGTTATACAGATATGCCTGCACTTCATCTTCTCAAATGATGCCCAGAGGCTGCCAGAGCAGTCATTCTTTCACTTTTATGAGCAGTGAATTTACATTAAAAGGTATTTAAATAAAGGCTGTAGAGTATGCTTAAAAGATGTTGTTCCAATTTGAGACTTTATTATGGTGCTGTGGCATGGTGAAGTGACCCCATACATGATTGAGCTGAGGCACTAACCTGCCCTAGAGCTCTGTTAATAAGGATTGGTGAGCCTGGAGGTAGCAATGTTGGCAGGAATGCTGATGAGCCTCGTTAGCAGTGTGCAGCTCATTTCCTTTAGAGAAAGGTACTCGCCTGTGGGGGAGAGCTGATAGTGAAGCCAGTCAAAGAACCTGCATCGAATAATTTATTTGGCTTGCTTGGTCTACCATCGTAAACAAATCTTGCTTTCTGTGAATAAACTCATTAGCGCCTTATTTTTAAATAATTGCATCACATACATACATTGGAGCCAATATTTTCTCCACAATTTTCTCTGTAACTTCGTGCTCAGAAATCTGTTCCTTAACTGACATTATTTGCTCCACTAAAAGGATATAAGTCATACTTACATTTTTGGAGATTCCTGCCACGAATGAGGTACAATATCCACACTTTTTATTACAGGGGTCATTATAAGTCTTGCAGAAGTAGTCCTGCTGCTACTTGCCAGTGGTGTGAGCCAACATGTTCTCCTGCATGTACCACTGTCTGTACTTGCAGCAGTGAAATGACAGCAAAGTGCTTTTGAGAAGAACATAGTCACATACTTAAATCTCTGTCTTTATCTACAAGGGCAGAGGACAGCTGTTACAACCAGGAAAATGACAGCCTGCTCTGCTTGCCCAGGGCCCCTCAGATGCAGGTTGGGAATGGCAGTGAGCTGGATCAGTAGATTGACGGTGTTTTACCCAATAGCCTCGCTTTTGTCTTGGCATTCTGCTGGAGCACCTCAGTCCTGAGGAGGGGAACACTGCTTCAGTTTATTTTCCTGAGGATTTTTAATCTGAGTCCCACCAATCTAGGCTACACAAAGAGGGCAAACTTCTGAACAAATTCACACAAATGGAGGAGTTTGAACATGCTTGCAAGAAAAAGTGAGTTTCTGCGGATGGATTTATTCAGGAATTCTATGCAAAGTCAGAAGTGATCTGAATATTTCTCTGTAAATAGTTGGTTCCTTAATATGGTAGATGAATTTAAAGAAATGGAAAAAATATTTGAGTGTAGAATTAAAAATTTCATTTCTGAATTCTTTTCTTCACTTTCTTGAGTGCAGTTGGAATGTATTTAATTTTCAAACATTCCAAACAGAAACCTCTGAAAGCTTTTCATTTAAACCAAGAATAAGTTTGGCACATATATGATTTTTTAAATGTAATATATTAATCCAGGTCTATTTAATTGTTAAAAAATATTTATATTAAAAACTCAGATTTTCAGCTGAAATTTTCTCACATCTTTCAAGAGCTTTACCCACAGAAGAACTGTTCACACTTTATACCTGCTTTATGCTAAATTATGCTAAACAGGGTAGAGATTGTGTGTGGCCTCCCTTTCCTTGCCTGTGGGCTTAATACTTATTCTGGTTACACAGACACAAGGTAGACACATCTGTCCAAAGTGAGTCAAACTACTAAATTTATTCCATTAATGATGGAGACAACTATAAAAGGGATAAGCAGCAAATGCTTCAGTGCAAATACAGTCTAAAACTGCATCTTTATCAGGATTTTTTGACCAGGTCTATTTATAGTGTGCTAGACTAGGTTTGGTAGAAACAGCACAAACTGTTTAAACCAGAGTAGAGACTAACAGTTCAACTGAACTCATTTATAAAACTGGATCTGACTGGTCATCTATTAGTCTCTTTTTCTCAAATTTATGAAGGGACCTCATTTTACTAATTGTGGCTCCCCTCTCAGGCCAGTAGCCTCCATCCATTAGCAAATGGATCCTGCTGCTCTGGTAGCATTTTGGGGGACTAGTTCTTTAAAGCAAGAGCTGTGCAATTTCAGACAGAGGACTTTGTCTCTATCAAGAGTTGTTATTATTTGGCCTAAAACTTTTTATATTTGTATGTGTAACCTCACTAATTTAAACTGCTTTTTCCCACTCTTTTTACTTGTCTAAAAAATTTCAACTTCTATATTAATTTTTAGAGCTTGCTAGATATATTTTTCCTCTTTGTTGTTCTTCTGTTGTTAGTAGTTAATAATAATAATATTAGTTATTAATAATAACTAACAGTTATTATTTAGTTATTAGTTACTAGTTATTAATAATAAGAATAACATTAAAAACTAATAATACTACTAATAATGCTGTTCTAATGCACCCCTCTAGATGTTTAGGTAAATGTGATTTTGCAAATTCAGCTTCAAGTGTAAACATTACTGATGATCTGTGTCAACATATTTTACCAACTTTCCCCTTCTTATGATTATATTTGAGATAAAATTTGGAGGGAAACATTTACATAATTCTATTTCCACCTGCACTTCATTAATAGCTAAGTTATTTGCAAAAGCAATTTCCTAGTCAGCGTCAACCACAATAAAATGTTCCATGTCTTAAATATTTCCAGCAAAGTAAACAAGTCTGTAGTCACAGGAAGAGATTGACACTACAGAAAATCAGTTACATTATTATTGCATTTGCTATGTGAACTTCTTCCTGTATTGTTTGCATTTATTTTCTTTACAATGATTTCCCATATCAGAGATCTATTATATTCACATTTTACTATGCCACAGTATAAACTTCAGTGTATTTTGGATCAGAGTGACATAGCTGGCAGGTAAGTGTTCTGAGAGTTCCTCAATCTATCAGCTATAAAAATATCTTCAAAATCTTCTGCTGTTCAAGGCATGATGTATAGCAGGGTACACCTCTTAAACACTGTACTTTTCATCCCCACTACTTTTTACAGGTGAGAAAAAAATTCTTCCCATCAAGAAAAGTTGTTCTTTTGTTCTCCAAAATTGTAATTTGTGTTCCTGACTTGGGAAAATTGCAAAATATATCTTCTTCTAAGAAGAGTTTCATGTTTTCCAAGTTTTCTTCTGTAGGCAGAGAAACAAGTCATGGGAGCCATCTTTTCTGCTGTTTTGGACAAGCAGAGTAATAGGACAGAATGAAAATGGATAGTTTAGTTCTACTGTGTTGCAGACAATGAACTTTACAGTAAATTGACCATGAAGAAAACACCAAAATAGCAGGAGGGAGTAAAACAATACTTGGGAATATTCGCTATCATTTTGCCAAAAAAAATACACAATAATTTCAGATTAACAAAGGGGCCTTCAAATCCAAATATGGATGTTAAAGGCTTTATTAAAGTAGATGTCAACTAAATTATTTTAAAAATGTAAACTATTAATTAATATAAGCAGAAATAGGAAGTAAAGATGAGCATCAGGAGGCTAAATGTTAACTATTTAATTTTCAGATTAATAAAGAAAAAAAAGAAAAAAGTGAAAACTATTTCACTTCCATTCCATGTAACAAACTTAATGTCACTGTACTATTCTTTCAAACCTCCAGTGTTTTTTTGTCTCCAAGTTTGCTCTGAAATCTTAGTGATAAACTCAGGGTTTTTTTAACAAAGTATAAGGAAAAAAAAACAACAAACTGCTACATGTATTCATCTGACAGAAGAATCATTAATTAAATGTTAGAGTATTAGGAAAAGCCCTTCTGTTTCCTCATTATATCCTGCCATTGGCATGCCATCACTGGTGGGATTTTTGGGCCTGTCCAGTGCAGGGTCAGAAGATGGACTTGATGATCTTGAAGGTCACTTTGAACTCAAGATATTCTGTGATTCTTTGCCAGAAAAACACTCACATTGACAGTGAACCATATTACAGCATATTTTGTCTTCTAAAAATCAAACCAGTAAAGCAGTTCATGTATGCAGCTATATTAACCAAATGTTCCGCCTACAATAAACAATTTATTCATTCCAAGATCAAGCAAAATTTTCTTGAATAAATAAAATTTAATATCTTTATGTGATAGTGATAATATATTTTAAAATTTTCCCATCTTGATCTCATTTTGTGACATTCTTGCAGATGCTAAGCATTATTTACTCTTCAAGTCGTAGTATTACCAGAAAGCTCACCAAGAGAAGTAGTGGTTTAGGTACTGTCATGAGTGAGAAGGTCAGATTCAGACTGCTAAGTTGGAGAATGCAAAAGAAATTCTAATAAAAACATTTAAAAATGCTTCAAGTCTAGATAATATGCAGCTGAGATGAAATAAATAAAACAATACTACTAATAATGATAACAATATTAATAGTAATAATATTTGAAAATTTTTTTGCTTGGTTTTTTTTCAAGTGAGCCTAAACAGCTAAGACCTAGCAGATATCATTAAGGATGCTATAGTTTTGAGCTATATTTAGATTTTAACAGGATTTTACAGTTTTATTGCTTTTTATGCTTTAATAAAAATCTTAAAATTCCACAGTAGTTCAATTGAAGCTTCTTATACGAAACAGTTGATATTTTTTAGATTGTTCAGATATTGATATTGTAAGAAACCAAAATAAAAATAGTTTTTTCTTCCTTTAATGACCACTATCAGCTGAATATTAGAAGACCAAGTAGGTAGACTTTAATCTAAGTTGTCAAAATGTGAAAAACTAACATTCACAGAGGAAAATATACATAGATTTCCTAATATAATGTAATGGGAAAACCTCATTTATTCTATTGTTTTACAACAAAATTTCTATTAAGTTTTACCTTCATTGTAATACATTGTTTTTAAAAGTATTTCTTTGCTTACAAAGGATGCTAGTATGGCTATATTAGCTGTTTTAGCAGAATTTTTATAAATTCATTTAGTGATGTAAAATGAAGTCCAGTGGAGGAGCTGAGAGGCTGGGCTCTGCTTCTTTTAGTTAATAACGTTTCTTTCTCTAACTGTAAAGAAATCTTGTCTGGAATTAACACAATCAGACTTGAAAACAGAGTGTAGACATCTATTTAATTTCAAAGAATAAAACACATTACTTATGTATTTTGCATAAACTTCAGAACAGCTGAGTAGTCTATTTTATTTGTTTACTGGATCCTGTATTTTGAATTAATATATCTGTAAAGTCTTCTGTACATTGTCAGCATATCCATTGAACAGTGTTGTCAGGCAAGGATCGCCTAATCAAATTTATGGCATCTGTCAACATATGTTATTATGGATAGAGAATTGCTCTGGTTAGCTGAATCCAGGTATCCTGGAGAAGTTTACTATTTTCTGAACCTGACTGAAACTGAACTTTAGAAATTGAGGACACTCAGCAGCTTTCAGAACCAGGCGCTCTATTTGTGAGAAGATAATGAGAATGTGCTGGAATATTTCAGGCAGAAATAAACTGACATCAAGACATGGGTAGACAGAAGTCATGACATAGGGCAGTGCTAACATCTGCCTCCTCTAACATACTGTAAACAGCATCAGGAAGCTCCTCAAAGCTCCTGACATTGTAAAATTTGTCAAATCCTCCAGAATGTGGAGTTAGCCATACAGCGTATCAAATGTCAAGGTGACTGACATCAACTACTGTCACACTGGTCCTGTAAGCCATCCTTCCCAGGGTGGGTGGAATCAGAGAGGCTGTACAGAGCTCCTGCTCTCAGGCTGGAGCTGGAATCCTAGCCTAAACAGCCAGCAGGAGCAGAGAGTATGGCTGAAAGCCCAAATGATCAGATTGCTTTAGGCTGATGTGAACAGAACTTGTTTGTTGTAATTTGAATTTCTATTATAGCTGTTTATTCAACACTAATTGAGGTCTTGAGCAGAGTTTTATAAAATGGAGTTCTGCCCACGAGCCTCATCTTTTACAGACAAGCTTAGCTTCAACCAGTATTATCCTTGATGTGTCAAATCACATAAAAAGTGACAAGTCTGGAAGCCTAATATAGAATTTCCACATGTTTATGTGGACAGATGGCTAAAAGCACCATGGTTTGGGAGAGCGTTAACTGCAAAAAGCCTGACAAAAGCAGTATGCATACGTGTATTATGCTTTTTGCCTAAGATTATCTAAGCACACTAGTTTGTTCCAGTCACTACAGACAGCTTGTGGCAATAGACAATTTTTCTAGTTACATAATGATTAATTAAAAAGTAACCTTTACAATAATTCTACTATCAACGCAACTAGACTTTAACTCATGCTAGAATAATCCTTGATGATAAAAGCATATTTGTTTCCCTTAATAATATGTTGCTTCATAAAAAAAGTTATCGTATCGTGATTTTGTTAACTTGCTAAAGATTTGGTATATCCTCAAAGCATTAATAAGTGCTTCTTAGCCATCCATTATGATTTATGCTCATCAATATGTTGACAGAGATGCTTGAGTTTTTGGTGAAGATCTATTTATAGGATCTATGTAGAGAAAAATACTTCCAAGTGAACACTGAGGAATAAATAAAAGAAATATCCTTAAAAATAAAATAATTTTTAAGACTTCTGGAAGAAAAAGACATCAACAAAACCTAAAGATAACAATCAGAACTATTTGTGTCCCTTGTCTTCATTTCTTTTTCTGCTCAGAGGACTTAGGCTTGTCTTCACTGTTTATCACAGAAGAGAAACCATTTAGAATTTTCCAGGCACATTGTAAAAGAATTATTATTCCAGTAATAGATGGGCATTTTCTAGTTCTTCCCTACTGTTCCTTCCATTATAAGAATTGAATTGTATTACTAATACATAGATCTTAAAAAAAAGTGTAGAGGATGAAAACAATAATTTTCACGCTGATGGCAAAAATAGTCTGAGAATTAGTGTGTATTTTACGGTTTGACCTTTCAGATTTTTTTCCACACTTAAATCTAATAGAAGACCATTATCTTCATGTAAGGTGCCATAGCTCCTAATTTTTAAGTTCCTGATCTCTTGTTGGAATGTAAGCCCCAGCACTTAGAGGCCTTTAACTTCTCCACAGGATCTAGAGAGGATTAGGCACCTTACAAAGGTCACTAAATTCTGCATTTTTGTCAATAGGAAATGCTGTGATTTCTCATTCTTCTTCAAAATGTGCTTGTCCAAGTCTGAACTATGCAGAGGTGCCTTCAATGCCTGAATGCAGATACTGAGATTCTCTTCTGAACCTAGCAGTTCATAGTAACTGAGCAGGAATCACTTTTTTCTTTCCAGGCAGGGAAGAAGTCATCCAACTGTACAGCTGGTTCTGATTTTTACTTGCATATTGTTTATAATGGTTATCTAGAAAACTGAAGACTTTCTTATATATTGTGTTAGGTTGCTGATTGCAATACTTTCTATTTGATCTTTCGCATATGTAGAGAGGAATAAAAAATTGACAAAAGAAAGAAAGAAAGAAAGAAAGAAAGAAAGAAAGAAAGAAAGAAAGAAAGAAAGAAAGAAAGAAAGAAAGAAAGAAAGAAAGAAAGAAAGAAAGAAAGAAAGAAAGAAAGAAAGTCCAGATAGTTTTAGTTCTGAATTTTTTTATGTCTTTCTTATGTATTTATTTGCTCTAAATCAGGATTTTGTTATTGTTGTTGTTACTGTTCTCTTTGATTTTGATTACAAATATAGAATGCATGAACAGATGAACAGTTAAAAAGCAAAAAATAAAACACATAGCTTTTATTCTTCAAGATAAATTCTCTGAATTGAATAATGTTAATTTTTTGTGTGAGTTTTATTTTGACCTCACAAATCCTTTATGCCTCTTAAGCAGCTTGAATAACTACAAAGCCTTGAGAGAAATTTTTCTGGTAGATATGCATAATAATGGCTTGATGCTTTTGGGAAAAGGGAAGCTGGTTTAATATCTAACATACAATGGTAAAGAAAACATAGAATCGTGGAACCATAGTATGGTTTGCCTTGGAAGGGACTTTTAGAGATCATCTGGTTCCAACACACCTGCCATGGGCATAGATACCTTCTACTCGATCAGATTACTCAAAGCACAATCCAGCCTGGCCTTGAATACTTCATGGAGTGCCCACAACAGACGCCTTTATTAATGGCCTTAGTAAAATGCCTGTCGTAATCTTTCTTTTAATCCCCCTTCAGGTACTGAAAGGTCACAATAAGGTCTCTCTGAAGTCTTCTCCATGCTTAACAATCCCATCTCCATTTTCATGACCCTTCTTCTAGACCTATTTTCTTAGGTCACTGTCTCTCTTGGGCTATGAGTTCTAGAAGTGGACCCAGGTGTGGTTTTACATGAGCAGAGTAAGGAAGAAAATCCTAGGGTCCTCCTTATTACTCTGCTTTCTGGAAAGAGGATGTGTAAATATTAAACTGATATAATCAAATACAGATAAGAAGTTGACACCAGGAGAGAGAGCAAGAGGTGATATGAAAATAGTTTTTCTCTATTGTCCTCTAAGGTAGTCTGGGTTAAGTAGAGGAGCAGTGCTTGTTAAATGCTGTTATCTTTCTTGGCACTAATAGAGGAATACTTGTCATAAAATTGTTCCCTGATACCTCAAAGATAAATGTTCTAAGGAAAGTATGTTGGAACACCTGAAAGAAGAGGATTAAAATAAATAGCATGAAATCCACAACACAAATTTCTAGGATGTTGAGGACTAAAACACGTTTCATATACACTGAAATGTTATGATGTGGAAGTAAGTCTCAGTCAGCTGTCAGGAGCTGTTAAATTAACCATGGATTAACACATGGCCAGTGAGAGCACATAGTACCTACTCAAATCTCTAGGATTACAAACTGTGAAAGATCTAATAAGTAGATACTTAAATGTTTACATCTGAAAAAAAACCCCACCAGACAGGGATGTATGGCTCTCTCTGTGAGACGCAGATCCTCTGTATTGAAGTTGGAAAATGAATGTATGTCCCCTTCTTCAGATACTATATTCCTTCCACACTCCATTCAGTGATAAGAATTAAGCAATGCACATGCCAATAACATCTTATTGAACATAAAACTATTGGTCTGAATATGAGCTATTTTTTGCTATAGAAATCCTCTCTCCTAGGTTTGTGACATGAGACATAGAAATTTAGAACATCATGTTAAAATTTGATATCATAACTTTAGAGTTTTAGCAAAAAAAACCTTCAAATCTAAACAAATATTTTGAAGTTTGGCCCTTATTATGGGATAAGCTGTATCTCAGTTTGGAGCCTGAGCTAACCACACTGGTGTATTGTTAATAGATTTAGAGTTTGAAGTTCCCATCAAGGAAAACAAAACATTACGTTGACCCTGGTAATAGTTAATAAAGTAAGATGGGGAAATTCTCTTAAGTGCTTTTTAAAGTTCTTCCCTTTCAAGATTTTAGTAAATGTGGGATCAGAACTTCCCTGCATATGAAATTGTTGTTGCCATGCAATTCTGAATTAGAAACATTTACTCTAAGTTTTAATTACATAGTCTGTTGTTTTCTTATTCTCCAATAGATTTGATATTTATGAAATGACAGAATAAAAGCAATAAAGATAAATTTCATTAGACTGGAAGAAGGTATAAACATGAATATTGTATGGATGATGAGCTGTATTTACTTAAAAGTAACTTAATCTTTTCCACTTTCAGATAACAAGAATTCTACTTGAGAAGTGAAAAAAATTAGAATTTAAAACACATCTCTTTCAGCAGTTTAAACACAGTCATGTTGTCTAATCATGTCTTATGTTTGTTCTCTTTGACATTATGAATTTTGCACTGAGAAAGAAAAGATGACAAAGGTGCAGAAGGTTTCAGAACAGTAGTGCTGAAAGCTGTCATTCACAGTTTTCCTTTTCAAAGCTTTTCCATTAAAAAACTACAGATTTATTGGAAACCAGTGGTGTTGAAATTTTCATCATTAAATTTTAATTATATTCTCCAGGAGTTTTGGTATATCTTTATTTCGACAGAGATGACAAAATATATGTTCATTTACATGAACTTAAAAAGTAAAATTTCAATTTTAATGCACATTTTCTTATCCCTGATTTTTACTTTACTTGCAGAAGATCACTATTTGGGATGATTTGCATTTGTTTCCTTCTGTAGTATATTTTGAATGAAGTTTGATTTTCATCAGTCAAAATTTGTGATTAGAATAGTGTACAGGTTATTAGCAGTGCTCAAATTAAGAACTGGTGTGCTCACCTGTAAATATGGCAACAATTATGGATGCTGTCATTCCTTATTTATTTATATGTTCATTAATTGATTACTGTTTAAGTAACAGGTGCTGGTGGTATAAAGAACTTATGATTTACTTTCCATTGTAGGACTAAAGGTAGGAATAAATAATCCCAATTAATAGTAGCCATATAGACATTAGGAAATTTCTTCTGAGCCAGTGCCATGCCTACCTAGCACCTAAGCAGTTAATGCTCTCTCCTCTATATACAGATAGATCATTTTACAGCCTTTGTAGAGACTTCAGACAGGAGAGGAACCTGCAATTTTTGTCTGCAATCAGGTGACTGGTTTAATTGGGCAATGGCACAGCCTTGCAGGATATCCTAATGAGCCTAATTGGTAGCAGAGAGCTGACTCCTGGAAGAACAGAGATAGAAACCAGACAGACAAAGAGACAGGTAAAGGTTGTGGAGTAACAGAAATAAGATGGACGGGCTCTGTCAGGGCTCAATACTGGTATATACACTTTCTTGGCTCTTTCTTCTCTTAGTCTCTCTTGCTACTTTTTTTGCCAGCTGTGTGCCCATGGCACTATTGTCTCTGTCTTTTCTGTTATTGAGTAGTCCTGTGGATCTTTTCGTGATTATCACGGCTTTTGTTCCAGTGTGATCTGAATATGCAGGGAGTCTTGGCTTGAAAGGCTGTCCAGTCTAATCACAAATCTGCTTTTGCAACACTCAGTGCAATGGGGAGTGGGAGGAGGAAGAAAAAAAGTCTGATCAAACTGTGTTTCTGAGAGGAAGAATCTTCATTGTAGCTTCGGCCACCTCACTAACAGTATCCCCGTCGTCAGCTGTCACAGTTCTGTCACTGAAATTCCTGGCAACAACTGAATTTTAATAAATGTCTGCTGTGCTCTAGAATTTAAATGAGATATTTGAAAAAAGAAAGAAAATCTTCTGCATACCTACCTTAATGCATTTCTCCTGGTAGAAATAAATAAATCCAGGATTATTTCACTACTAGTTTTCCATAGAGATTTCCCTGCAATGCTGTACTGAACTGTTTTCATGCAGATTTCCCTTGCTCTGATAGAACCCAGTTGCTGTATATGCAGCTCCTGTTGCTTTCCAGCTTCCTTAGCTTCCCAGACTGGTACTGGAATTCATCTCTGATAGTCTGTATTAGTGTCAAGGTGTGTTAGGCCAGCCGCAAATAGTTTAGTGGGGACAATTTAATCTGAGCAGAGTTATGGCAGTGCATATTACCAGGATCTTTGCAGGTGAGCTACTTATTAGTCTCTAATAAGTGATGCATTACTGGGTACTCAAGACCTTAATGACATATTTTCTATCTTTCACCTGCCTGAACTATTTGGTTTTGTAGTGTAGACTCTATTTTGTTCAGCAATACCAGTGTACATATCAAAAGAGTGCTGATTACAAAATCCTCAGTTTGCTGAATGTGTCTGGTCTCAAAAGTAAGTTTTCAATCTCAAATGGAGCCATGAATTGATTGTGGGGGGGAAAAGAAATATTAAGTATTCTTAGTATGTACTGTGCTTTTCTCCTATGCTGTATGTTACACTACCTAGATGTAAACACTGCCTCAAACAGATGTGCTAGTTGAATTCCTGCTATGTAATGCCTTCTGGGAAGTGAGGGGAGATTAGAAGTCTTTGTTCTAATTACACTTTTTCTGTTGCCAAATGTGGGAGTATACATACGTGAGCATATGTGTGTGGAACAAAGACCCATCTTGCAAAGAATGTTTCTGATCAGTGGTAATAAAATGAAAATATAATGAATTGCAACCTTGTTGCAGAAACCCGAGATGTTTACTCAGTTGGGTTTTTTTGGGTTTTTTCTGGGGTTTTGTTTTTTGTTTGTTTTGTTTTTTTAAACATAGTTGAGATAATCTATATATATTCCAAATAAGCTTGTGGTGTAGAAGACTATTTTCCCATGCTCACTGCTCTAAGACAACTCCTAGATTAAAAAATTCAGCACTGAAAGCAGTATAAAAAAGTCCCTGTAAGTGCAGCCCTGGAAACAGAAGTTGTATCTAAAACACAAAAAAGGAACAGCTGGTACTTCTGACTACAGGCTGAAGTATCAGTTGTGAGATCACCTGCTCTAATGATTACTGAAATTCATCGTAATCTGCATGATGTATGCCCCATTTAGAAACTTGAATTCCACTGTGCCTGCCTTGAAATCTCATAGATTATCTCTTTCTACCAGTGTAAGCATAGCTATTAGTACAGGCTACCCTGTGAAAGATATTGGGGTGTTTTTTGGGGGTGAGAGGAGGGGGTTGGTTTTTTTTGTTTGCTTTGTTTGTTTTGGTTTTGGGTTTTTTTTTCCCCTTAATGAAGAAATTAAGGGTGAGTTTAAGGAACATTTCACACAGATATTTTGGTACATGAAAAGAGATTACCTTCCACCCCATTTTAGTATCTGTGTACTATCATAGGATATGTTCAATTTTCATATGCAAATAGCCTGAAGTGGGAAAGGAAAGTTGGGAAGAGTCTAGAGGAAAGCCAGGGATGCCTAGATGACCACCGGCAGTGAAACATAGAGCAACGTGTACATCAGGGGAAAAATTTGCCACAGTAATCAGTGGATGAATTTAATACAGTGCTATAGCATAGAATGGAAATGAAATTATCTTCATTCACTTATCAATGCTGACATTGATGATGAACAGTTATAACTACCAGGCCTTTACCTTATGCCAATGAAACTGAACTAAGAATAATTGGGCTGAAGAAGTGCACAATCATCTGTTGTGCTTAAGCACATTCAGTTATCACTCAGGATCCTGAAGTGAAATCACAGAACAGAAAGGATTCACATATCTTAGTACTGCAAGAAAGAATGCTGCTTTTGTACTGCTAAACACATTATGATATACATTTTAATGTACCACTATAATTCTTCTAGTACTTACCTCCATATTAAGTACCCTTAAGCTCAGGCAGTCTGTCTTTCCTTCCTCATCTTTCACTAACATCATACTAACTTAGATGAAGACACTCAGCAATCTAAATTTTTCCACAAGTTTCACAGGTAGACCCAGGCTGAGAACCTGGAGGTTTTATAAAAACAGCTGCTTGCCTTCTTGGTGGAGCTCAGTACAGATAAGTTATTTCTGACAAGCAACACTGGCCATCTGCTTTGAACTGCACACCTCTGCGTGCAGGTACTAGAATATCAAACACTTGAGCCTTGTGTTGGTAGCTGTCAGCACCAAGATGGTATCCATCCTCTTGGATTGTTGGGGGATGATCTTCTTGGTCTATGAGTAGTTTATGTAGGGAAACCACTGTCTTCTACTGTGATCCTAATTAGTCTGTCTCTTTCCTTGTATCCTTCTGACTTGCAGAACAGGCTATGGTAGCTGCTAGAGTAGCAGGTTTCCACCAGTGCTCATCTGCATAGGACAGTGGTCAAGTGAACATGAGAGCCATTTCCTGCACTGCTGAGAGAGGTCTTGACTGAAGCAGAGGAAAGTGAATCTGTGTTTTCTCTAGGGTATAAGGTTTGAAGCAGACTCCTCTGGTTTCCAATTCAAATTTCATTTTTCAGAAGGAGCAAGCTGGCTTGTACTAATGGCAGATTCCAGAAGCCAGCTGTAATGGTTTTTGTGGGATAACTGGAGAGCAGTAGGCATGCAAGATTTCAGGGAATGAACCAACTTCATATAGATACCAAAATGTCTGGGCATAAGAAAATACACACAATTCTCATTTGATAAAAGAGAACATCCTTCCATTGGTAGCTAATTGGATCAACAGGACCCTTTTCAGACAGTTTTTAAAATGGCTGAAAGTAACTAGTAGGTATCCATAGGGGTTTGTGCCAGGGCAAAGCTGATCTGGTCTGGAAAGGCAAGTGGAGAGTGAGGTGACAAGGTTAAATGATAATGTTAAATTTATGCAAAATATTAAAAACTAATCTGAATGAAGAACACTGGGTACATTTTGTGAAGCTGATTGACTTGTTGTAAAAGGGTAAGTGAGATTCACTTTTGACAAATACAAAATAATGCTGGTTGGAAAAACAATCCATCTCTACATATACAGTGAAGATCTTTAAATTAGTTATTATTATTCAGGAAGGAGATTTTGGAGTCATTATGTAATCTCACCCTGAAAACATCAGCTCAATTTTTAGTGGTGGTCAGAAAAAATAATAGAGTTTTGAGAACTGAGAAAAGAATTGAGAGGAAAGCAGAAAGTATAATTATGCTGCTGTATAAATCCATGTTGTCCCCACATCTTGAAGGCTATTTACAGTTCTGTTTATAATAATAAAATATTAGCAATGGAAAAGGTACAGAAAAGGGCAACAAGTATGACAAATAGGGTGAAATGGTTTCTGCAAGAGAAAAAGTGAAAGAGATTTGGATATTTTTGTCTGGAGAAGAAACGGATAATGAGCACCATGGCACTGAGTGAACAGGAGAATTCTTTTTCATTTGTTCTCAGAATACTGAAACAAGGCAGAGACAAATGAAATTTTAAGGAGATTTAAGTCAAAGAATAAAAAATAGGTACATATTTTTCCCACAGAATGCCTTCTTAAATTATATGATTTTCTGACATGGAATAATATGTATGGTAAAATTTTAGATGAGTTAAAAATGAATTACTTAAATCTGTGGGGAAACATTCATTAAATGCTGATAAACACAAGGATAAAACCTGTGACTCAAAAGTCCTCAAGGTGCACATTATTGTTATCTCAGAGGAAATGTATGGGTACAGTGTCACAGAATGTCTGCCCTTTTCCTTTTTTTCCCCTGAGGTATGTGCTCTCAGAGACAGGATGTGTTGGTAGGTGGACCTGTTTCTGACCCAGTGCTGCTGTACTTAGTGTCAGGGCTTAATCACCCAAATCTGTATCTCAAAACACACGAAAGTGTAACCACTTATTAAACTTGTTTTCAGAGCAGAATTCAGACTGAAGTAACCCAGTCTTTCAACAGAGACTAACCACTGGGAACAAAAAAGGTAAAATAGTTTTATGATGTCCTAAGACTACAATGGATTGTGAATCTGCAGTAAAAATCACAGCTGTGCTTTAATGTGCAGAACTTTTCCTGTTGAGCACTACTCCAGCCTTTCTCTTTTTTCTTTTGGTCTTTTTATTTTTTTTTTCCTTTAGCTTCTGACTAGGAAAAAGAAATGACATACAAACATATAGGATTTCTTGGTAGTAGTTACGTAAATACCAAATATAAAGAAGAAATTCTTGTCACAAGGAGAAACTAATATATTTTATTGTAGCAGTTCCATGAATGTTATATATAGAGTAGTGCTAAGAAAAATATATTCAAGTGGCAAAGGTCTAACCAGAGATATTCAAACATTTCTCTCTAAGCTCAGGAACCCACAGTGAAACCACCACACAAATGATTTTTCTGTTCTTATTTGTTCTTTGCAGCTGCCATATCATGAACAAGAAACAAGGAGATGGAATTAATTTCTTTTCAGTTTAGTACTAGATGACACTTTCAAAACAGAAAGAAGATGTGAATTTCCCACTGTGAGTCCAAAGATGAAGAAACTGGCCTCCAGGAATAAAGCAAATAGCTAGATCAACTGAAAGAAGCATAGAGTGCATAGTCTTCAGAAGGATTTGAGAGGCACTGAATCTCTATAATCTTTGCTAAAGGATATTTCACATTCCAGTGTAAGTTTCACCTTAAACAAAGCTTTTATTTAAATATGCTCCTAAAAATTAAAGGGTCCTAAATTTCCTTCCAAACTCTCCCAGTTTTGAGAGAGCAACTTTTTAAATGGGCAGAGAGGGATAGGATACAGGGGAACAGTTTTAAACAAAAAAGGACAGGGATTTACATTAGATCTGAGGAAGAAATCCTTTACGCAGAGGGTGGTGAGGCACTGGAACCAGCTGCCCAGGAAAGTTGTGGGTAACTCATCCCTGGCAATATTGAAGACCAGGGTGCCCTGAACAAGCTGATCTAGTAGGTGGCATTCCTGCCCAAGCAAGGAGGATTGGATCTAGGTGATGTTAAAGTCTCTTCCAACCCAAACAATTCTATCACGGCAGAGAAGGTATTTGAGCATATAAGAGTAGAGTTACCTTAGACACCCTCTTGAACTCCAGATGGCCTCCAGCTCCACCTCTTGGACAGGTTTATGCCAGCACATCACGTGTCGTGTCTGCTGCCTCTGGTTCCCTGAAGTTTCAGGTACCTTAATCCAACCCTTCATGCTATTTCTGTGTGATACAGAAAGGGCTTTTGAGAATGTGATTTGTCTTCATGCACTTACCTCACAGCTTTTAATTATGAAGTCAGTTTTCATGCAGGTTAAACTTTAACCTGAATTGTGGGTTTTTCACCCAAGACTGCCTGCATCAATAGCAGAATAGTTTTATAGATGATCCTTTAGGAATTGAAACAGCATGACTAGGAAATCTTCACACTGAGATACTGTTATACCTACAAAGCTCCTAATGTCCTTGGAAGGTCTTAAGCAATGGTGGGAAGGTAAAATATATCAAGGTATTTTTATGCAGTCAAAGTGAGTTAAGCAGTCTCACTATTAAATTCATAGAAAGAGGCAAGAGTTTGTTGAAAGGCATAATTATCCCTCCCCACCCCTTTTTCCCCAAAATGAGGTATTCACCTCTTTTCTTTCATGTACCTTTGGCTAATGTGCACAAACACTCTGTTGGTAGATGTTTCTATAACATTTTTGAAAGAAAATTAAATGCTTCCACAGTGTTATTAACTTTCTTATTTTTAGTGGTGCATGCAGAAAGTAACAAAGTATCACAAAATTATCCAAAAGGATATTTTTTAATTAAAATATGTACTTCCTTACTAGAGATTGCAAGTGTAAATTTAACAAATACAATAAAAATTAAAACATAAGATTTCAGGATGATTTCTGAATTTTCCCATAAGACTTCACAGAGCTTATTTTAAAATGACAGCAAATCAACCATAACCCAGCAGAATGTATTAACTTCAAGATGTTGAAATTAAAATGGGCATTGGGGAATCAGCAGAGAATAAGGCAATGGTATTTGGGATGTTCTATTAAGGTACATCATATATTAAATTTTGTTGAATTTTAGTCTCCAGCTTTATTTTGTCAATTTCAACTATTGTAACACTTGAAAGTTCAGTCATAGCTAAACTTAAATCTTTTAAATCAAACAAAAGTTACCAAATTTATAGCAAGAAATTTGCTAAGAAATATTTGTCATAATGGTAAATAGATGCATTTTAAATACACTAGGCAGATGGGACTCCATCTTTTCAAAATTATCAGCAGAATTTATGTCCCTGTCCATCTCCCAACTCTTAAACAAAATGTCATTGAGATTAACAGAATTAAAACTATTCTTCAGTAGGAATAAATATATTGTTGTAACTGCAATGCAACTGTAAAGAACTATTTTTGAACTTGGAACCAAAGCTATTTTGTTTTAATTCTGCCTTTATAGAATTTTCTTTTCTACTCAGTCACACTGGAATAGAGGAAAAAGCCAATTTTTACACTTGAGAAATTTCCCTATGATTTTTCTGCAAGTGTTTTATTTGCAATGTGCTGCAGAATAAATAGTAAGTAAAAATATGTCTCCTTTAAGAGATTTGAAATTTTCCCTTTTTTCAATATCTCTGTATTAATTTGTCCGGAAGCTTTCCCTTTTGCCCCTGGTTACACTTTTAGTATAAGAAATAGAAATTAGTTGAGTAGTACTTTGTACAATTTTGAATTGCTCAATGTATACATTTAGGTAAGTGGCTTTTACCTCTGAAGATCTCAGAAGATGATCTTGGTTTTCCATTTGTTTAAGTTGTTATTTTTATTATCATACAACCTGAAGAGGTAACAAAAAGGGACCACTCATCCAGACCAGATAGCTACATAACCTGAGCACACATTGAGAGGAGGAAAAATAAGTGGAGAGAGAATGCTTTTTGAGGCATCAGTAGAATGGTAGGAGCATGAATCCTATATTGATCTTCTCTTCCCTGCTTTAAGACATGCTGGTGCCAGAGGGGAATCACAGTCAAATTGCTATCATGCTTGACAATGTAATACTGCTTCATCTCTTATGAAAAAGTGAATTCTATAATAAATAACCTATATAAATATGAACCAAAGATTCTCCTATTACATACACTAACTTACTAAGTGGATAAAGTTGAATATCTTCCAACTTAATATAGTCATGCTTCATTATGTTCTTTTTTATGAGCAGGCTTTCATCATTCTACTTATTGAATATTTCAGCATGAAACACTTTTTCCTCTATTCTTATCTTGTATGCCATTCATGATGTTACTAGAGAAATAAATTTACATTCTCCAGCCTTGATTTTTTCAGTCAATTTCTAGTTGCTTTTATTTATTTGTCATACAGTCATGAAATTATTAAGAGTGGAACAGATTTTTAGAAATCTCTTCTGATTTACTTCTCATTGCAAGGTTAAATTCTGGTTTGGTCAGGTTGTTTGCAGATATCCTTTATTTTTATCCTTCTGTATTTCTCTAAGAAGATTCTTGCTCCTTCTCTCTTCTGTCTATTACACTGCAGGTACATTACTTCCTTCTTGGAGAGCTTCATGAAGTTCCTGTCAGATTACTGAGATCCTTATTATTCATTTTCCAACTCTTCAACCCAGTTTTAGTGGTCATGACAGGCCAGTCAGTCTTTATTGAGTCATTAGTAAGGTCTCAAGGCAAGGCCTTGTTTCTGGGCACTGAAGAAGAATGTGAATGAAAATAGCCAGAAAGGATTTACCAAGAGCAAATTGGATCTGACCAATCTGACTGCCTTGTATGATCAAAAAGAAGCATGGCCAGCATATCTTTGGGGAGGATTCCCACCCTCTCCACTGTCCTTGTGAGACTCTACCTAAAGTATGGGGCTGGGCCAATGCTGGGCTCCTCAGCACAAGAAAAACATAGACATGTTACAGGTAGATCAGAGAAGGGTCACAAAGATGTTCAGATGGCTGGAGGATGTCTTCTATGACAGCAGGCTGAGAGAGTTGGGACTCATCAGCCTGGAGAAGAGAAGGCTTTGGGGAGACTTCACAGCAACCTTTCAGTACTTAGCAGGGACCAGGAAAGCTGAAGAGGAAGTTCTTACAAGAATATATTGTGTTAGAATATGGAAAAATGGCTTTTAACTGGAGGAGGGTAGGTTTAAACTGGATATTAGGAAGAAATTCTTCACTGTGAGGGTGATCAGGCATCAGAACTGGTTGCCCAGAGAGGTAGTGGATGCCCCATCCATGGAAACATTTGAGGTCATTTTGGACAGAGCTCTGAGAAACCTGATCTAGTTGAATCTGTGAACTGAATGACCTTTAAAAGGTCTCTCCCAACAAAATTTTTTATGATTTTGTCATTCTATGAAATGACTAGATTTGTGGATGAATAGATGGCAGCAGCTGCCGTCCACTTTGACTTTAGCAAAATTTTCCGTAGTAGCATCTCTTCTCTCTCTGCTAGGATGTTGCACTGCTATACTCTAGATAGATAGACCACCAGAGAAGTGAAAGATTGGCTCATTGGGTTCAAAATGTAGCAGTTAGTATCCATGTTGTACAGGCTTGTGTGGTGGAACAACAGGAACTTCATGAAAATCAACAAGGACTATATACAAAGTCCTGTACTTGGGAATGAACTTCCAACAGAAATATGAAGGAGGTCTGGCTGACTGGATGGGGAGAAGCTCTGCTTGGGGCCCTAGAGCACAAAAAGGTGAACATGGGTTAGTTGTGAACCCTGGGAACAAAGTGGTGAACAGCACTCTGGGCTGTGGTAGTAAAAATCCTGGGTATGAAGTAAGTCTGTTGGGCCCTTAATTTCCTGGATTCTCCTATAAGCCCTTCTTGTAGATGGTGGGGGACATAAGAATGCTTTCAGCCTTCTGGGTTGTCCCCGATCTTCATAACTTCTCAGTGATTATGGACAGCAGTCTCGCATGGACACCAGCCAGCTCTCCTAACACCCTCAGGTGGACACTATCAGTGTCCATCAATTTGCAGCTATTCTTGTAATAGGATATTGGGAGGTGGGAGGAAAAACACTGTGAGGAGTTCAAGGCCTGGGGCATGTTGTCTAGAGAGGTTGTGCAGTCTCTGTCTTGGGAGATAGTTGATACCAAATCAAAATAACCCCTGAGAAACTGGTCTGAATGCAGAGCAGACCTTGCTTTTAGCAGGGTATTGGACTAGAGATCTCCTGACATTCTAGCCTGAGTGATTCTGGGATCCAGATGGCCTGAGTCCTGGATACTAAAGTCTTGTATTTCAAACTTACCTCTCTCACATATGGCAGGAAATCATTAAAGCTATAATTACTAGTGTGTTTTCTCTTCCAGTCCTGTCCTGTAAATAAATCATGTTACCATGTAAGCCACAAGCACTGCCAAAAAAAAAAAAAACCCTGAAAAACAATCTTTAAAATGAGCGGTGTAATTGTAGTACTTAGGCTGTCATTTTGCTTAATGCTGCTGATATTGTGTCACTGTCTCCTTTTATTCCTGCTTGCCTGGTCTTTAAGTGCCAACTCCCCAAATCTGTAGCATGCTGGGCAAGCATGGTTCCTTTTTCCAGCGCTAGTGCTCTTAGGCAGCTCTATTTTAATAAAAACCAAATAGCAGCTGAAATGAAACCTCTTCAGTATAGCTGGAATAAATTCCTAATGTAGGATAACAGTTTATGTGTTTGAATTAGATTAACAGGATCACAAGGGATGCTGATAAGGTGCAATGCTGAAATAAATGTTTTATTGTGTTACAAGATAGTTACATGTGTATTAATTTGAAGTCCACTACAGTTCAGCCATTGTAAAGCTCAGTTTATGTCATAATATTTTTTGAGAGAATTTATAAAGAAAGGCAAAGCTTCTTAACAATTTACAGTAAGCAACGAAATGCATCTAGTATAATTCAGAGTTTTGTGTTTCAAATACTAAATCTTGCAGATATACTCTTTCCTTCCAGATTCTGATAAAGATTCAGATGGGTATGGAGAAGTTAGCACAGGGCCTGTGAAGGTCACCAAAATTTCTGATACAAGGATTGTGATGTCTGGGCTCAAATCTGATCACCTAGATGTAGGACATATAATTGAAAGGCATGATTCCAGCTTTGGATATAGCCAAGTATGCTGCAGGTGTGCTAGCAAATGCTGCATCATCATAGCTGTGGAACACTGTTAGAGAAAAAAAGAACAGTGGTATAAATATAGTGTAAGAATTGAGGAAATCACTGCTGCTGCACACAAAACAGGTCACCTAAAGAAGGTATTGCAGCACATCTGTATGTATAAATATTTTGTTCATGTTTGCTTGTCATCATAAATTTTTTTGTGGGTTCTTCTTACAAATATGAATTTTTTTACTGTTAGATCTTTGCCATCTACCAACAGATTTATCAGCTCTAGAGGTCAGCACATTATTTGGGTGGGAAATTATGGATGCAGAGTGGATTATTTTTATTGGTTTAATTTCCATATTTACATATCTGTGACCTAATTTTCTGAACAGATGCGGTAACATACTCCATATGGGCGAGTGATTTTTAAATGGAAACCTCACATGACATATTTTTGACTTGCACCAAGATAGAAGTACCTGCTAAATCAACTAAACTAAAATAGATCCTGCTATTTTACTATGGCCTTTACCATGTTATCACCTCTTTGGACAAGTTCATCAGGCAGAATGATTTGGAAAAAATGATGGACTTCTGATGGTTAATAAACCAAACTGTAAATAAATATGACACAGAAAGCACAGACTGGAAAAGGAAGTTCTGTCTTGTGGAGTACCAAATGATGTTATCTTAAAAATAAAAATATTCTTCTTTAAGTGACGTATATATTGGACCAAATGTTTACTCTCCTTTTATATATATATTGTCCAAATTGTGTTTGAAATAGGTATTGAAATGCATATTTTGACCACTGCAGTGCAGAAATTAACCTAATATTTAATTAGATTATGCTGAGATAAATCTGAACTACTTCTGAATTACCTCTGCCAAGTTGAAGTCATTGGATTTACTGCACAGAAATGTGATGATTCCCTGTTCTGCTGTACATCCCTGTTTCCTGCTCAATCAGCCTAACAATTAACTTTTGCCTTGTGGTTGAATGTTGCTGAAGTGTTGTGTTTGGATAACACTTAGAAGAAAAGGATTACTGGCAGAGGTATAGGTGAAGATAAATGAGCCTTTAAAGATATGAAAGGGTAGAAGTTGATCCTGTTGAGTTGCTGCTATTGGGACTAAGTGTTCTTTGGAAGTTAACTGGGAAGGACAGTTCAGCAAAGTCTTCTTATTTTCCCCTTCAGTTTAACTTGAGTTTTGTGAAACCAGCTGATCTACCAGAATAACATATACAGTATATATACTTGTTAATATATCACTTGGTGTACTTTCTATGTTTCTGCTCTGCCTAAAACCTTTATAAAATCAAAACACTGAATTTCAGTACAATAATCATATGATATTGTCTGTGGTGATACTCCTTTTTGCACTTGTTTGTAAACTCTTTTGACTTTGGTTATTTTCTTTCAGAAAGAATTTTATTTTTTTTTTTGACTGGACGTCTATTATTTTGGACTTTTTGGGACACTACCTGTGTTGGAGTTCTGTTGCACCACTAGACTAGGTGTGTTTTCCAAATCCTCCATTACATTTCACTCCACGGTAAATCACCCCAAAGAGCTGTGGTAAGCTGGATAATATCAGATCTTCCTAGGTCAACCTTGTTTTGAAGAAAACTATTTTTAGATTAACAGTATAGATAATTAAATGTTTAGATATATGGGTAGGATTAGGTTACACCTTATGAAGAGGTGAAGCCTGAAAGAACTCCGGGGTTTTAAGGAGGAAGGGAAATAAGATTGCCTGTATTACACTGATGCACCTCAGTATTAATACTGATAATTAAGACATTACATCTCACAACTAGTTGTTTGGTCAACAGAGTATTTTCATTTCTTTCTGAAAAATGGTTTATTCAAATATATCTGAAGAATACTGGCACAACAGTGATAGTCAAACATCTGAGTTTGAGTCGGTCTGGGACAGACCAACAACATTGTTGGATGTTTTCTGCTAGAAGAAACCAAGACTTTTTGTTTAAAGCACAGATACTTATTTTATCAAACATGATTCATATATAAGAATCAATAACATCTTCTGAAAAACTATTTTTTCATATCTAACTTTAGGACCAATGTTCTTAAAATACTTGTTATTTTTCTCATAAAATCTTCCCGTGTCCTACTATATTACACCTTACTTCCACCTGGAACTGCCTTCCCTTTAGTGGGATTTCAGAACTTACTGAGGGAAGTTGGGATTTCTTACCAGACAAGAACCTCTTCTCTCTTGCCTGCAGAGAAAATTAATGGTCAATCCTTTGTGGTTCCTACTGAGGAATGGTTCTTAGTCTCCTTCTCAGAAGCTCTCACAAAACTCAGAGCTTAGGCTGTGCAACGATCTTTTTCCGTGACTCTTGATCAAAATTGTTCTTTTTCAGAAATTTAAAAAAAGGAATAGTTTAACAAAAATTTTTCCATACATTTTTAGTTATTGAGTAAGGATATTTACTTTGCAAATATTGTCAGTAAGGTTACAACATCCCTTAATTATCGAGTCTATGACATTTCATTGTTTTATGCAGGGGTGTTTGTGTTGTCTGCATTTCATTTTCCCATTGTAACTGCAAAAAATCTGAAAGTAAGCAAAAGTTAAAATGTAAATGCCATGGTCTTAGCTGTAATATTAAATGTTCCCCATGGTTTTACGATTACCCTTTACAAAATCTGTTGATGCATTTTGGCAAGCACAATATTAAAAGTTTGCTTGGCAAAAATCCCCTTAGCAGGACCTGACAGACAGTAAGGTCAATAAAGTTTTAATCAACAAAGGAGAAAATACATTTCTTCCAGATGGGTGCCACAGAGCAATGCTTGTATGAAATATTTATGATTCACTTTAGAATCTCAAAGTCTGCAACATAAGGAAAGGTTGGTGATTATTTCCAAAGTAGAATGTGCTCATCCTTGGAATTTCTGAACATTATATTGCTATGAAGTGTGCTAGCCTTGTTACTGGAAGTATGCAATTTAGTATTTGACAGATCACCAAGTCTGTCATTGAACTTTCTTGTTTGACAGCTTACCAGCACTTTATAAAAAATTCCAGTTACTTGTATTGTATGTGTTTCTGTCTCTTTAAACAGTAGATTTTGTTTGGATGATAAGCAATTATGGATTTGCTATTGATAAAAACATTATACTGTCACTGAGATTTTGTTCTAGAATTGCACAACCCACACAGTGACACTTTAACAAGAGAAGTTTTTTTTGTTTCAAAATATGGGCTGGACTCTGTTCTTGGGTAACTAAAAATAAATCTGTAATGAAGAAAAGCATGAATATAGGAGAATTTTCTCCCTGAGTCCCAATCCTGATACCTCACCTACTCTCAGACTCAGACCCAAGAAGGAAGAAACACAGGAAAACTTTAACATGGTGGATGGATTCATGGCATCCCTTACATATTCCCAGGA
The DNA here is from genome assembly GCA_013397245.1 of Thryothorus ludovicianus. NCBI lineage: Eukaryota > Metazoa > Chordata > Aves > Passeriformes > Certhiidae > Thryothorus > Thryothorus ludovicianus. Next base: position 167,122 of record VZTB01003764.1, read on the forward strand.
CAATGCAGTAACTCTGCTTCCTATTGTGACTTGAGTGGTCTAGTCACAGGAACTGGAGTATCGGAATGGATTGGCTTCATACTTCTCTGCTCCCAGTAGAGAATTAAGTGAAAACATGTCTTGTCCAAGACAAAAAAGACCAGTGGCCATGGTGGTATTCTGAACCAGCAAAAAGACTGATAAATACCAAGTTGACTAGATATGCCAGTCACTCTTTTAAAGTGATTAACCAAGGAAAGTCTAAATGTGTTCTGCATTAATTTCTGTTACTATTTCAACACTTGTTAATTAACAATTAATGCAGCCATTAATTAACACCTACAGCAAGCTTCTTAGCCACCATACTGAGAGTGTGAAAGGACTGAAACATGATTTGTGGTTTCAAGTTCATTATGAACTCTGAATAATTCATCTTGTTTTCAAGAAACTGGTGTTATTCAGAGAGAAACTTAAATTACAGGTGTACAATGACTTGAATTATCAGCTAGATTAACATATTTGAAACCCAAAATATATTGCTTTAACTCCATGACATTAAAGGTGACTGAAATACTTAATTAGGCATCTCTAGTTGTTTTGCTGTTATGTTAATTCAGTGAGTTTAAGAATAACACATGACTTTTTAAGAAAGTATTGTCAATGAGTATGCATAATGGAAGAATTATATAGAGTGACTGCTTTTGGATCAAATTAATATAAAAATAATAAAAAATATACAAAATTTTTAACTTTTCTCTTAACTGTCTTCTGTCAAACCAAACCCTAACCCTAACCATAACTGGACTAGACTGAGAGTCTTAGAAGATTAGTTCTCTAAATTTTTTATTCAGGTAATTTGAAATCAATACTAGTTATGACAAATTTGTCATCTGAGTAGGAATGGATTAAATTTCTGAGTAATTTTTATTAACCTCATAGTTAATTTTAAAAATTCTTGGCAGGTGTTTTTTCAATAAAATTCCTGTAATCCATTGTGTTGTCATTAAAAGCTTTCTCTCTAAATGAAAGGGAGTCCTTTACCCTTATCTTAATTTTAAATTTCAGAAAGGAGTGGTTTTGGTGATGCATTTTGCTTTGCTTTTTACCCTTATCCTAATTTTAAAATTCAGAAAGAAGTGTTTTTGGTGATGTGTTTTGCTTTGTTTTTCAAAATATTGAGATATAGATTTAATGTACTTTTAATGAGTATGTTATTACTCTGTTATTCACTATATAATTCTCTCTACTGTGATTGGCACAATCACTGTTTCTTATAATTCATTCAGAACACATGCAAATACACCTGAGTATACTTAATGGCACTTTTTCCTGTTAAGTCTTTAATTTTCTCACAGGCAATTTCAGGTGATAGGTTTGGGGAAAGCCAGAATCTTAATCTTCTCCCTACCATGCATATTTATTGCTGTCTACTACTGGATGGAGTCCACACAATACATCAGTGCTTTGCCAGAAGACAATAAAGAGCTATTTGGAGCTCTGTCGGCATAAGTTTTAAAATCAGGCAGATCTTAGTTCTAGCCATACCTAACTATTGAAACTGGGACATTTCTAGCATCCGTAATAAAACTGCACTATGGCCACCGGAGTCTGATATAATTGCATGTTCTGCAGCCTCAATTCCAGCACAATCCTATAAAGCAAATTTGCTGTTCAATACTTGTTACAGCTCTGCAATTCCCAGGTCTACTACTTCTGTTCTTCCTAAAATGTGTTATTAGAGCCAGTTTCTTCATTTGTAAGTTGGTCA
>VZTB01003764.1:168919-213689 GCA_013397245.1 Thryothorus ludovicianus
GAGCCAGCTGTGACTGTCTCTTAACAGAGCTAACCACTTGCTCTCTCTCTTCCAGTTGAGCTTGTTTCATGTTATTAAACTGCCTTGTATGGCCATGGAGTTCTTTATGAATCAGTGCTCCCTATTGTAAAAGCTGTGGTTGCAAATCAAAGGTAAACATGGCAATGGACTCATTCATAGCACATAGAGATTTAAAGAATTTGTTTGTAGTAGTGGAGACTTGCAACATGCTTAAGCACCTGCAACTTTGCTTCTCAGTGAAATCCATGGAATTGTATAGCTCCAGTCACTATTTTCTGCAATGATCTCACACTGAGCAGAGCAGATGTGTTTCACATCGCTTCATGAGATTTTTGCCCTTGCTATCCAAGGATATTCCTCCTTGCAACTTTGACTCAATGATAACTTAATTTATTAAAACAATGAAAATATCAGGCAATGGGAGGCTTGTCTCTGCTTGAGACTGAACTTTAACCAAAGTCAAACTCATATAGTTATAACGCATTTCACAGATGCAGAGATAAATACAAAACTTAATTTGTTGCACATATTTTTCAAGATATGTTTCCCAGATAAAATGCTCTAGGTTGAGCAGACATTTCCACATAAATTTAATATCACCTGGCACAGTTCCGTATTAACATTAGTCTGATTATTTAGGATTTTACCTTAAAAGAAGTTGAATTCTCTGGCAGCAGTCTTTTCCTTGCTAATCTGCTGTCTTCCCTCAGGTTGTTTCTTTGTTTAAATTACTTTAAAAAACTGAGAGGAAATATTTCTTCTGCTCACTAGAAGCATATGTAAGGGTTGTGTCACAAGCCATTGAAAAACTACTCTTGGCACTTGGAAACAACATTTTAAAAGCCTTGTTAGGTCCATTTCAACTAAACATTTTTCAAAACTAGTATTTCCACTAACAAAAAATAAGGCTGATTCTTCTTTTCTGTGGCAGTTCTTGTCAACAAAGTTCATGCTGGAACTGCTGATCAAAGTTTCAGGGACATTCTGCTCCTAAATAACTGGTACTCTGTTGCCATATTGACTTATGGAAGACTTGAGATACCTGTTAAAGGTATTTACTTTTCTTTCCATCAGGTGGTAGAATTACATCCCCATGCTACTTAATTCTTCTTTACCTATTAGAGGAATATTTACTTGAAATCAGAATGAGATTAAGAGTTATTTCCTGATATTTAGCATTTTGTGACACCTCAAGTTTTCAATAACTTTCATAGTGCTGCCTTGGGAAAATATAAAGTATTATTAAACAAACATAATACTAGTTAAGAAATGCAGGTCCAGAGGTAAGGAGTCTGAACTTTACCTGTAAAAAAAGGGAAAAAAAAACCAGAAAACAAACACAAAACTTCAAATCATACCTCTGCTGATAGCATTAGATGTCTTTTTGAAATATTAATCTATTAGTTTTATTTTCTTTACTTAGAATTTAATGCTTTGAACATTCAATTTTTTTATACTTTGATTTGAAATTTTTAATGTTTTCTTAGTTATAAACCTTATTTATTTCCCCACTGATGCATTGCATGCAACAAGTTGCCTGGTCTCTATAGCTTTTCAACAAGCCATACCAAAAAACTTGACTCCTCTTCTATTAAGTGAAGGGAAAAAAAAAGTTTTGACAGGCTTAGATAAGAAATGAATAGTGACTTTCCTCTGCAAATGTGTCAAATTAAAGCAGGTGAGGTGAGGAAAACAGCTACAGTATGTCAACTTTTACAGGCTTTGATTTATTTTTAATGATGTAGTGCACCTTAGGAAGTCTGAAGATGTGCTCATTCACAGCCCAGGTCTCATGGTGTGCTGTATTGTTCAGGTACTTCTTCTAAGTTGGGTCCAAGATGGGATCATGACCTAGAACTCCTGTAAATAGCAATTACCTCTTTGGAAACAGAATGATTAAAGTTTAGTTGAATGTCAGCAAACTATTCACTCCTCTCTGTTCCTCCCTTCTGCAACTTATTTACACTTCCTAACCACACATTCTCCCTTTTCTATTGCCAGCTCTCTTCATCATTTATTTATCTGTATATTTATCTATTTATTATTTATGAAGAGTCACATGAGAAAATGTGAAAGAATAAGAATTTAGTAAATCTTATTTTATTATTACATGTAATAATGCATCATGTAACTAATAATTTCGGGTTTGAATAAAAAAGCCTGAAGTTTGGTGAATAAAAAAGTTTAAGTATTTAATCAAAATTGTTTCAGGGAAAAAAAAAAATCCAAAATATGATGAATCCAGAAACCAGGGTTCAAAATGAGAACACAGACAGTTAACACAGGAAAATATCATATAAATCTTTTGGGAAAATAATTAAATCAAATATCAGTTTCATAAAAGAATTTGGCACTAAAAATGTGAGTTAGAAAAGAAACTGGCTGAAAGCCAGATTGCATTTGATTAGCCAAAGGGAGAGAATAAATAAAAAAAAATTCTTAAATATTATCAAAAATGAAATGTTTTGAGATTGATATTTTCACATTTTCATTAATGAACTCAGCATGAAAGTTACTCAGCATAAAAGTTACAGAGCTATGATAAAAGTTAGAGAGATTTGGTGCAATTTGCAGATGAAAAGCTGGGAAGCCTCTGCAATAAGAACAAAGTATTTCACCTTGAAAATTACAGTCATGAGTGAATTAAAACAGCATTTCCAAAGTCAAGACCATGTACCTAAAGTATGAAGTAATATTTTGGTTATGACGTAATTATGTAGTGTATTATTGACATGTGATTGAGGAGTGATTGGAATATTCCCTTGAAAATATCTTCCTGAAACCAAGGTAAAGAGCTCCATAGTGAGACAGAATCTCAATTACAGTATAAATAAGTCTGCTTTTTCTCTTTGTTTTTGTTATTGTCCCTTTCTCTCAAAAGGTTTGTTACACCCTGGGAGTTAAAAAAAATCAAATCAGGCAATTTCTGGAATTCCTATATCCTCACCTCTGATTGTCATAAAGGGAGTCTTCAGCCTGAGGATCCAATTGCTGAGCTCAGGGAAAAATTTTCAAGGAAGTAAGATGCAAAGTAACCATATGCATGATTGTCAGGAGCATATGATGGAAGGATATGCTGGGGTACAAGGTGCAATCTCAGATTGTTATGGGAATAGAAAAGTAAAAAGGATGTATATTAAACTGCATTTCAAACTGTGGGGAAGTACTTGAAACAGTAGACATCTAGATGGAGCAGATGGAAAGAAAGTGAATTAACCAATGTAGACAAAGTCCCAAAGTTTACAGCATTTAATTGAAGACTATTTGGAGGAAAGCTTTAGAAATACTAAATACATGTGAAATGATTGCTGGATAGCAGCAACCATTGTGGACTCAGGCACAGAGTCTGGAAAAGTACCTCAACCTCTGTAGACTATAGTGTTTAGAATCTTAGAAGAGCAACACGTGTTCAGACAACCAGTATCAGTGTGATATGATCCTGCTAGCCATTCTCTAGATAGTATTGTGAGGATTGTCAATTTTTATTCAGAATAGTACAAGTAAATTTATATAAAACCTGTTTAAATGTTTAAAAATACATGTTAGTTTTGATACTTTGAACAAGAATTTGAGGTTTATGATAGATTAGGCAGAAGAAATATGACAAAATGCTGTGTACCTTCAAGAACAGTGGATTTGCTCAAACAGAAAAAAACCTAAATTGCGTGCAGGACAAAGTCAGTGTGTCCAAACAAAGGTCTTTTACCCATCTTTCAGCTATGATTTGCAACAAGAAAGAAAATACATCATTTAATCAAGTGAGCTGTTTAACTCTGCTTCAGCATATGCTGCTGTTTTCAGTAATCATGACTTGGAGTGAAGCTAAGAGTACAGCAGGTATTACTTGGATATTCATTATGATCTGAAGAATAAGAGCTGTGTTGCTGAAAAGGTACTGAAAAAACACACTATCTCTAATAATGTTGGGAATTTATTGTTTTCACTACAGGAAAAGGGTAATTTTAAATAATAAAGAAACGATTGTTAGATTCTAGGAAGAAGTAAATGCTATTTATGAAAATAGTGAGGCAAGTCACTGATAATTAAATCAGAAAAACACTGGGTTTTGAAGTCCTGAATTCTACTCCAAGCAAAAAAATGTTAGAGAGTATATAGCAGCAACTCAACAATGGACATAAATTCCCTAAAAGTGCTATGCTGAACACTCACCCTTACTGCCAAACAGATTCTGGTACTTGCTACTCCTAGGAGTACACAAGGGATTGTAGGACTGCTTTTTATTCCTGCTGGCAAGTATATACTTTTACTGTTAAAAGTGATTGGACAATACTGGGATCTCTAAAATACACCCATTCTGGGTGATTGTTTTGGGATTTGTTTTTGTCTTCCTTTCTTTACAACTTTATTCACTGTTCTTAAAAGGGAGGAGTGCCTTGTCAGAGAAGTCAGCCTCACAGTTGATGGAAAGAGCTCGCTAAGGGATAACAGGGGATACTGAGTGGTTCAGTTCAGCTCAGAAGGTAACACAGGTGTGTAAAACTAAATCTGCAAGCAAGGGTTCTGTCTTGTAAGAACAAAGAGGGAGGTTTAAGCCTTCTGTACTTCTAACAGACTTGTTAACTTAAATTTGCCTGGGATGTTTTTTGCTGTTTTTTTTTTCTTTCTTTCTTTGTATACTTGTTTATTTGATTTGGAGTTTTTTGTTTTTGTTTTTGTTTGTTTTTGTTTTGTTTTGTGGGTTTTTTTGTCTTTTGGTTTTCATTTTTTTTTAATTTAGAAACATTTTAATGTTATTTAAAGAATACAGAATTAAGAAAGTCTAGACAGATTTAGCTTAAAGTTTTAGCTGACTCAGGATTCCATTCACTTGGGTTAATAGCCTTTGATTAACACAGTTTGCCTGGCAGCCAGCTCTGCTCAGTGTGAATATCAGTCCTCACTGAAATGTTAGTGAGCGATTAATATGGTCAGGTACAAAAGTGCAAAGCAGTCTGATGCACCAAGGGCTTTCACAGCAGGAGACTGACACTGCTGAGCCTGACAGGGGGGCTGAATGAAATATTACCTTGATAAGATTGATTCAGTGCCAATGGTACTAAAAAAAATTACACAGGGAGTGTGTGACTTCCAGCTTTCACTGTTTGCCATGTATGGGTTTGTATGAGGTAGAGTCAAGGAGTTTGGTTTTGAAGTAGCAGATTTGTTTCTCAGATGAGGTGTCTGTAAGACCCTGTCAATAAAAGTCACTTTATATACAGAATATATAATATAAAAACAACTGCAATGTTGTACTGGGCCCCAGCCTAATTTACTGCTCTGCTACAAACTTCCTTTCATTAAGGGATATCAAGCAAATGTATTGAAAGATATCTGGATGCCTGCTTGCACTCAAATTCATTAAGGATATACTCAACCAATTTTGCATTTCAACTTTTTTTTCTAAGTGCCTAGGATTTATGTCTTATCTTTGAAAATTAATGATTCTTTTTCTAGACTACTTCTAAAAGTAACAGTCTGTTTTCAAATGAGTATTCAAAATTCAAAAGCATCTATTCAAACAAAATAACATAGAGCTTCACAGAAATTTGTGAAGCTCTATGACTTTGTACAGTCATTTGACCAATGAGTCTATATTTGACCAATATACAGACTGAGTAGAGGATAAGAAACAATTCTATAGTTGCTTTTTGTTGTTTGCCAGGTGGAAAAAACAATTCAAAAATTAATTAGACTTTTCAAAACAAATAAGTAGATCTGTAAATTTACCGGCTTATAATTGGAAAGCAGATTACCAAAATATTTCAAGCCCACTGACTCTATAAAAGGTCTTAGGAAAAGCAATATTTTTATTTATGTGTTTCTATTTCCATAATTTTCATGAGTTTTGTCTCCATTTTTAAACTTATTTTCTAAGTAATAAATGAAACTTTACCCCTTTTCTTTCAAAAAAGTCTTCACCTGTAAATTTGTTGTTCAATTGAATATTTATTTTTTATGTACACATGCTGAAATATTCTTTCTCCTTTGGATTCACTGTTTGACTATAGTTTGGAATTATCTTGATCTTATTCACTGCAGCTGATTTAAACAATGAAAATAAGATAAACTGAGATATTTGATTATTATTCATAATTTCTTTAGTAGTCATAATTTTGACCACTTTTTTTTGCTTGTGTTATTAAGCTGTTTTGATACAGCATCCATTATCTCTTACTTCTTTCCAGCATTAAAAAAAATATGTTATCTTGAATTTATGTCTGCAGAAGGGAGAAGACTGCAATTCTAGAGGTGATTAGAAGCCTACTGCATTTTACCATTGAGTCTCAGATATGCTGGAAAGACAAAAATATTGTCTTTCCCTTTGTATTCCTGTGCTTTAAACTGAAGTAGGAGCTTGTTTTATTTTTTTCCACTGTGCTGTACTGTCACCTTTAGGTGAATAGTTTAAGATTTTGTTTCTCTGAAGGAACTTTGAATTTCTTAAGGGCACCAGCAACATCTGTTTGACTGAAGGGGAAAGTCTTTGAGACATATTTTTAAAAAAGGCCCAGTGTTATATTCATTAGAAATTACATGTTCTACTTCAGAATAGAACATTTTAAAGCAAGAATTATTCTTCCTAAATTTCAATAATTTGCCTTTGAAATTGTCAATGAGTGTGATTGCAACACACTGAAGCACCACATAAGTATAGGGGATAAAAGATATTGTTAATACTCGGCACTGAAACACAGGCCAAAGAGAAAATCTTAACAATTGTGGTCAGCAATTTCTCATAGAATTTTCCAAGTTTTATATCTATTAATTTCTCTCCATGCTGGTAACAGCAAGTCAATATTTCAAGCTTTTATGATCTTTACATCTCTTTGTCTAAACCTAAAAGAAACTATGATACTCAGGTGACAGCCAGTTTACTGCCTGAACAATTAGGGCTAAAAGCCTAGTCCAACTATCAAAACATTAATCTGATAGAAATCCTCTGCATTCTCTGGATAACAATATATAGCTACTTTTGTAAAAGATAAACTGAGCTCTAAGGAATATATATGTGTATTGTTTTTTCTGAGTTTAGATAAAAAATCTAAAAAAATAATGGAGTGGGTTTTATTGCCTTGAGTTGATTGTAATTTTCATGTCATAAAATTTCTTGACAATGTTAGACAAGGTTACTTCCATGTTTTGGCCCTCAACTAAGACATTTTAAAAAATTTCTACCTATTTTCTCTTCTATTTTTGCTGTAAAATATCTACTGCAAAGTCCATTCAGGAATATTTTTTTTTTTCTGTCTTCTTCATCTTGTACCTTTCCTTTAAATATCCTCAATAAATATTAACTCCACTTTCTTCTGTTTCTATCTGCTTTTTTTTACTTTGCTTGATTTTTAAAACTGCCTTGACATTGTCTTTTGTTAAAAAACTCATGCTAAGTTGATTCCTTGTAGTATATGTCAAATTAAATACTATGGATGACATTATCCCTGTAAATTCAATGCCTTAATTAAACAATTTTAATTTAAGGAGTAATAACACCCCTAAAAACTATATGGAGTTTAGTCACCTTCTGCAAAACAGAGAGACAGGTCATCTTATAATATAAATATAAATACTGTTATTTCATGCACAACGTTGAAAAGTTTTCTTGAGTAGATATTCTTATAATCATCATGACCAAGCTGAGTAGAATGGCTACTATGAAGACATTTCATTTGGATTTTAATTTGTCATAGAAATAAGTAGGCAATTTTTTTTTTTAAGCACTAACCAATGCGTATTGTTCAGATCACTGTTATCACATGATTCCTGAGGTAATCACTGTGGGATTTTATAAATTTTTAGTTTAATTTTTTTTTGCTCTTCCTTCTCATTTCTGCAAAACCAACATTTATTTCTTCTGTTTGTCTGCGATGTATTTTTTTATATGGTATTTCATTTTGCCAGCCAACAAGATATGCGCCTGTAGCATGAGTTGTTAGCAAACACTGACCAGCAAGTCTCAGAAATATAGATGCTTTATTCAGCCAAGAATGTGTAACACTGAATCCATACTGTAAGCAATAACTGAAGTGTTGACATCCACACTTCAATTTGTCATCATTTGTCCACTGTCACTTTGAGCTCTTAGAGTGACTAAAGTAACAAATGGGTTGTCTTTTCTCAACCTGATTTTACTCCCTAGGGAAGAACTTGTCCTTTAACCCCATTTAAAACAGCTTGATCTGGTGCCAAGCTAAGGCATATGTACCCAGTTTTGCTCTTGCCAGATTCATTCTGCTTTTTTGTTCAATGGCTAATACAGATTTATGTAACTAAATTTTGACTGATGTGTCTGAGATGCATTTTTCACTGAGTCCCATAAATTCATCCCACTGATGTTCTGTTGAACACTTTATTCTGAATGAAATAAATTATTCCCACAGCAGAAGAAAAACTTAAAATGAAGAGTAAAATCATGAATCAGTTTTGTCAGATAGGCAGTAGAACTGTTCATCTGTAAGAAAGGATGACCCCTCTCTTGATGTTTTTGGAAAGGCATGGCCCTTGGCAGAACTGCATAACACCAAGTCTGGCTGATACTCTTTGAATCTAAGAAAAATTGGTTATCTAGTTCATGCTACATCCAGCTTGGAGATAAAAGAACAAGCTCATCATATCCTTCCAAGACTACTATACTTGGAAGATTCAGGAGACCAGGAAATGTCTGCAAAGCCCAAAGACAGGTGAATAATTTATACATCTTCAAGAGGAGTAAAAGTAAGACAGAGGAATGCAGGTTCGACATATTTAGTTTGGATCTTGGAAAAACCATGGAGTGAGTTTTGAAACAGATTTCTAAGCATGTGGAATAGAAGGCAACTGCTGGAAATAACCAGCATGTGTTTACCAAGAGCAAATCCTATCTGAGAAGCCTGTCTATCTTCTAAATGTTCTTGTATCCATCTTGGGATATTATGGTCTGGAGAGATGGAAAATTGGTAAAAAGCTAGTTGAGTAGTCTGCCCCAAAGGAGCAGTTAATGGGTCATGTTTTACCTAGAGGTCCATAGAAGGGGAGGACTGTAAGGGTCATCCTGGGACTGCCCATTTTAATGCCTTTACCCTTTAACATGAGACCTGGAGGGGTAATGGAGCACACACTCGTCATTTGTGCAGCTGACACTAAAGTGAAGAGACAACTCCATGACTTGATGTCATCCAGAGTGATCTGAATAGGCAAGAAAAATGGACCAACAAGGACTTCATGAAACAGAGCAAGGACAAATGCCATCTGCTGCTCCTGGGATAGAGACGTCCCTAAAATGGCACTAGCTAAGGACAGCGAGGCTGGGAAGAACCCTGTGGAAAAAACCCTGGGGCTTGCTGGGCACTGAGCTAAGCCTCAGTCATCACAGGTAGCCAACAGCTTTGCCTTGAAAAACAGCATGGCCAGGTGACAAAGGCAGTGATGGTATCCCTCTCCTCAGCACTCATTTGACCACACCTGCAGCATTGTCTGCACCACAGGGAGAGGCTGAGGGACAGAGGCTGCTGCAGTCTGGGAGAGGGGACATCTGACAGCAGCCCAACAGTTCCTATGGGGAAGATATCAAGGGGGTGAAGCCAGGCTCTCTGAAGCTCAGAGCAATGACAAAATGTGAGGCAACTTAAAAAAGTTGAACTGAGGGGTTCAGGCTGTACATGAGGAAGAATTGTTTTCCTGCAAGGGCAACCCAACAGTGAGACATGCTGACTGTGCAGTCCCTCTCCTTAGAGGTCTGACTGGACTAAGTTCTGAGTAACCAGGTCTGAGCTCAGAAATGGCTCTGCTGGTCTTCTAGCCAGTTCTTATACCCAGCTGCCCATAGTTGTATGTAATTATGCCAGCAACATGTGTACTTTATTGCTATTGATTATCTTAGTCACAAATGGGAATAGACTCTTATTACCATGTTTATATGAACATTTTATCTTGATTACTTACAAATATCTTATTTCTGAATACTGCAACCATTTCAGCAGCCTGAACCACTTGGGGAGACTTTGCTCACTCCATCCAGGGTATCAGATGATACGTTTAAGGTGACAAATCAGATGAGACAGAGTAGGAGCTGCCTTGAGGGATTTCAAAAACTGTACAAAATTTCCATCTGTAACAATCTCAGTCAAATACTTGATACTGAAGGTTCAGCTGATCTCAAACCTGCCTCAGGTATCATCTGTGCAGCTCCCAGATTGCCTGAGGACATAATGACTTGAGTGAACACACTGGGTGTGCTAACCAGCCAAGCTCTGATACCCAGCTAAATAACAAATATGATTTGTATACTTATAATTTAAACCTGATTACTGTTGCCACACCTACAATATAAAAAAATGGATGTGATACTGAGGATACAGTGCTACAGGAAAGAGGACTGTTTTGCCTTGAAAATTTGTTGCCTGCTATGTTATGGAGGCTGCAGATTTTGAAGTGAGGTGAGTGGGTTGTCTTTCCACTCCTCTCCTTTCTGATACCAGCATATAAAAAAGAAATGGTGTCCCAGCTTCACCGTTACATTTGCATGCTTTGCTAAATGAGTTTTTAACAATTTCTATTTTATGGTACAAAAGTACTTAGCATCCTTTTTGAAAGAACGAATGTTCTTTCAACTGATTTCAAAGATGTACCACATCATTGCTCAAACCCCCACATTTCCTTCTGAAAAAAGATAGAGATTATCATTTTAAAAGAGCTAATTAGACAGAAAGACTGCAGCATAAATAATGATGGTTTGGGTTTGAGATCATAAACTTTCCCCATATTTTGATGTTTTAGCTCTTTAGCTGTAATATACCAAATGATGCTTTGCTCTAGCTTTTGATTATTGTAGTTCCATAGAAACACCCATCTGGACATATTTCTTTAGGCTTTTTAATCTTACATATTCCATGTGGTAGATACATACTAATTTTCCCAGAAATAGGCCTGCTTTAATGTTTTAAAATTTGTATAAAGTTTAATTTAAAGCTTCACAGGTAAATATTTTAATTAGATTTTTATAATACTTTTACGATTTATTCTAATATCTTTATATATGAAACACCAACTTAACTCAAAAGCTCTCTCCTATCTATAACTGACTCTGCATCTTTAAAAATGCAGCTATGTCCCTAGAACTATTTTCCATTTTCCTTTCATGCAATATGTGCTTTCTGCTTTTGGTAGCTTTTAGATGCTCAGCACTAAACATATGTTTGAAGAAAAGTTATACAAGACTATAAGGAAAAGAAGCCTACACTACAGTTTTGTAAATCCTTGCTGGTTCTCTTTTTTATTTTTGATCTGCACCATCACTCTAATACCACAGATTGCATGTTCATATTCTTCACAAAGAACAATGGTGAAGTTAATTTCTGCTGCTTCATTTGCATTTTTTAAGTTTCTCTTTCTCTTTTTGAAATGTAGGTCAGGAACTCAACACATAATTCTGTCTTGAGGAGTTTCTGCCTGTTCTCAGACATATTTTGGCATTTTTCTTAACAGTTTTATCTCTAAATTCACTGCTCAATTCATGTTTTTATATGTATATAATATATATGCTGCTTTTGTTTCTTTTCTGCCATAATTTCTAACCTGTCATTGTAATAGGTTGTTTGATTCACGAATATTACATATACTACCTGGAAAATCTTAGCACATCTAGAACCTAGGTAGTCAGTGACTTAAGATTTTGAAGTAGAATTACAGGATGAAGAGATATTTATTGGTTATGACTGCTCCGTCTGGGTGCAAAAAATATTTACACAACTGATTTCTATTGTACTGTGGTTTTTTTCACCATCCTTGCAATTTTGAAGCAATCACAGTGGTTCTACTATTTTAGAGTTTTCTAGAAGCTATGTTACTATGTCACAAATGATGTTTTTATGTATATTTGGGAGGCTTCGTTAATTATTCTGGGCCAAATTCGGCAACTTGTGTGGAAGAACATTTACTACTTCCACACATTAGGTAATATTGCTGACTCAGAAAAAGTTGATGTCAATAAATAAGGAAAATGCAGGACTTAAATCCCTCATCCCTTATTGCATAGATGAGCATATATATTCCATTGTCTATTCTCACAGATGATCTTGGATGCTTGATGAAATAGTTTTAATCTCTAGGGGTATGATACAAAATTATAAATCATATTTTTAGAATGGATTTAGGGGATGGTGGGTGTTCTTTCTTTCCCATTCCCATGATGAATGTATGGAGCACAGAAGAGAGAAAATTCTGGCATATTGTGAATTTCAGAGACTGCTTGTGTCAGAGTATCTCTTGTCAGACAGTTCCCCAGGACTGTACTAATATTAGTTCAAAGAAACCAGCTTTATTGTCTTGACTTAATGGGATGATGCAAAAATGTTTGAAAAGAAGAAAGCAGTAATAGAACAAAGGCATACTGGCAGTGAGAGACAGTCTATGAAAACAATGAGCACTCCAAACTTAAATATAATCAACTAAATACTCTGTGAAAATGCACTTTCAGTCCCTCATGTTTCTTTTTATTTTTTTACAGGTGAGTCAGGGTATGCAATCTATGAATAATTCATGAAGAATAATATCCATATTACTTTTTCTGTGTCAGATTATTCAAGGTGGTTTTTGGCCCTCTGGACTTGGAGGTACCAGCTGCTATGTGAGCTCATAATCAAAAGAGCCTGAGAGATTAACAGATTGAGTGAGATGTAAAGCACAGTGCTATGAGGCAAATACCTCCCTTCTGTTACTCTAAGCATTCCTGAACTCTTGAGATGTCAGGGAAATTGTTATCATGAAAGATGAACATCATTTAAATCCATGTCATTGACAAAGTTTTTTTCATTACAACAATTTAATTTTTTAATTTTAAAAAGTCAGAAAGAAACTATTCATTGTCAAACAGCACTCTCCTCACCAACCACTTGCTTAAAAATGTATAAAACTAAGTTTAAAGTTATATGTTTTTTTAAACAGATTAACTTACTGTTATGGCCAGATCCTTTCAGGATAGCACAGAGTTAATTTCCTATCTATGAATAGATCATTCTGGCTGTTTTTCGTCAGAAGAAAATAACCTGAATTTCAGACCCCATAGCAGTAAATCTTAACACACAAACCCAGCTGGCTTGCAGACACACAAATTCATTCCTGATCAAACAGCGCAGGGCAAAGTGAACTGAAGAAGGAGGTCCTGTGAGGGTTAGGAAAATCTGATGAGGCTCTTTTTTTTTTAAGGTTTGCTCTTGGGAAGTGGAGCAATCTTTGCATCAGGTTTTCCCTCAGCTGGAGCTGAGGTGTTGAATGCTATGAGGACCACAGTGGAGATGAAAAGTGATGAATTCAGGCAATTGAAGCCAAGTTAACAGCAGACAGATAGATGAACCCAGTGCTGGGGAGTAATTGACAATGCAAGATCTTCTCTCTTGCTTATATTTTTCCCTCCTTTAATACAATCTTTCAGAATTGCCGTACTGATTACTGTTCCCTCTCACTGTCTCTGGAGATAGGTTTATTTCTGGCATATCTTTACAGGAAAATTATTTCCTCAGGTCCAATAGATGGATTTCAACTTTGATATTCCATTAGCATTAGATTCCCTGTGGTGAAAGGGAGGAGGGTTTAGCTTTTATCTCTTCTGCTGTTAGAATTCCTTTCTTTCCCAAAAGAATATGTCCAGCATATGAAAAAAAATAAAAATGAATATCATAGAAAGTATACTATGTTATTGCGATACCTCATAGTTGTTATATAAACTTTCAAGTCCTAAAATATCATAATAGATCTATCAATATATATTTATATTATTTTAACAAAACTGTTTTGACACTTCTACTTTAGTCTAGTTTTTGCTAAATTTATTCACAATATTTAGATATTCAAAAACACTTTCTACCCAGATCTTATACACGTGCAGGCAGATGAAGAAGATTTTTATCTCTTGGTTTTTTTTCACAGTTTAAGCATAGGATTGGAAATCCTCCGAAGCAGCTACTCCTGTTCAACTTCCTGCATACTTTAACTCATTTAAATTAAAAGTAAAATTCCTGACCATCAACCTGTAATTAAATTGTGACTGTCCTCTGGAACCAAGAATAACACAAAATTATTTGTTTTGGCTTTTGACTAAAAGTGTAAATAATCCTAGTGCTTTGTGTTCCATTTTACAGTTAGAAAAGTCAGGAAAGGTAGTGATTTGCCAAAATAATCGTGTCAGAGAATAAAGGCTAGTCTCAAGCTTGAGATGGTAAGGTATAGTGAATTATTTAATTAAATTATGCTGTAAGAGTACACATGATCTGAAAAAAAGAGTTGTAATTTTGAGTTCCTCTGTAGTTTTAGATGTAAAACCAATGCTCCTTCAATGGAGGAATGCATTATATTCACGGTACACAAAACCATATAATGAGTTAATAGGAGCCCAGGGTTGTATGCCCAGTAAAACATCAAATAATTGCTTTATTATTGGTACACTATATTTTCTTTGGACTTCATGGAGCTGAAAGACTTAATAACTGTAGCAAACCTTAACTTGACAGCTATATACAAAATGTTATTGCTACTACTGTTTATATTTCAAAGAAGCTGCTTTTTGTGTTCAAACTTACTGGAATGTACTTTGGGGAATAATATTTGTGTGGTCCAATCTGCCATAACTTTATACCTTCTTGCAGACATGCACTTCAGGTCTCTGGAGAATGCCTTTAATTTCTGTTAGCACACCATGTTCAAATTCTCCATGCCATTATAAGGATATATTAAATGCAACATACCAAATCTTGATGGAATCTTACCTTGAGGCTTGGGGATGGGGAATTCAAATACTCCTTTTTTAAGCAAAAATTTATTTCTTATGGGAAATGGTCTTTATCTTGAAATTTTTGAAAAGCTAAGGATCAAGAAAAATATTTTACTGCATAATGTAGTCACAGGAAAGCTACTCAGATAAGCCATTTGGAACCTGAGTTTGCATTCACTTGACATCTCTCTTTGTGTATGTTTCCAAAACCTGACTGGGTTCTGACAGTGGAGAGTGGACACGAACCCTCTCTGCATATATGATGCTATAAGCCATCTAACACAGCCCCAGTGAATAACTGTAAAGTTTCAAAGCAAGAAGAATGATGTTCTTTTAATCAGAGTTTAATCTCATGAGAGTAACTTTCTCATTACTGTAACAACTGTAGTCTTTTAGTTGCACACTTCAGTGATTCTGAGAATAGAAAACAATTCATGGCCAAGCTAGAGGTGAGCAAAGTAAAACCCATAAAGAGTTTACTTGAGAGTATTTGAAAAATTGTGTATCTAGCTATTTCTACTCTGACAGTTATATCATTACTTAGATGATAATAATCACTGTGGTAATCAGTACTAATTATCCCAAGTACTGCCAAGTTAGGAACTCTTGGTGTTATTGCAAAGAAAGATGAAACATGAAAACAAATTTGAAAGGAAAAAAGTCCTCAGAACGTAGCTTCTTTTTTCTTCCTTCAGCTCCTTTTCTACTTCTCGCATGTACAAGTCACTAATTAGAGTATCTCATTAATGGGAGACTCCTGCTCAGTAAATCTTTCAATATTGCACAGAAGCTTGCAAAACATCCATATCAAATAAAAGCTTGCCTGTTTTTGCAAAATCTGGTAATCTCAATTCAATTTATATGATATAAAGTCCTGCTCATAGATAACAAAAATGTCTTCAACTTTTAAGGTTGAAACAATATGTATATTTAAGAATTGTGAAGAAAAAGCATAGCCATTACAAACTTTTAGGCAAAACTACCTCCAAAATCTTTAAAAATAGGAAGATAGATGGCCTATGAAAAAATGGTAGTTCTGCTGCCTTATCTAGAGACAGAATTTGATGTAAAACTCTGGGTGCTCTTGGATTCTTCAAGAATATTCTGGCCCTGTGCAGTACCTTCCCTCGTGTTTAGCCAGTGTTTAGGGAATAGATTGTCCCTTCACAAGTTGGTTAAAGACATAAATAATCAAAAAGGCCAACCCTGAAAAGTAGCTGCAACTTCCTTTTTGGGAACTGATTTCCATTTTGCAGATTTTTGGCACATATCTACTTTAGTGTTATATTTTAGGTCACTATTTCTCATAGCCCCATAACACTGACATGTTAGTGACACTCAGGTCTTCAGATTGTTTTTCATCAGATTCTGAGCCATTGATAAAAAATTTTGCCCCACTCTGAAGCTGACAACTCGTATGATAGTTGCAGAAAACTTTTTCAAAACAAGCCAACAGAGAAAGCATATGGGATGGGATGAAAAAGACTCATTTGTGAAAATGTCTCCTTTGGTAGCATTTGCCTCTCAGTCTCTCTGCTCTCCAGCTCAGGGTTCTTCATTACTCCTACTATGGATGTTGATGTCTTATTCTAAGGAGCAGGTGCACTGCTCAGACCTCTGCCCCAAGCCCTTCATGCAGCACACATGCCTGGGAAAGGTGCCAGGACATTACAGCAGATAGGGATGCTCAGCATCTGCAGAGGACAGGAGGATGGTGGAAGCAATAGTTACCGCTATAAAGGGGATATTATCCATGTCTATAAGAGGTCTCATATGCCCTGATTTTAGCCAAGACACAGGCAAAATTTGCCAGTGAATTTTCCTTCAATTTTTAACTCTATCCTCTAAGGTCATACTCATTACTTAAAAAAATCCCAACAAACCAAAACACCCGACCCCGAACCTTCATATTTAGCAACCCAAGGGAAATGATGAGCAGCAGACAGTACTGCATTGCAGACTGGAGGGATTTTTTTTGTCATAGATGGAGCTGCTCTTCCATTTGACTGCTAGACTAAATCCCTTTCATGTGGGACAAGGGCTCCTGTCCAAGTGACAAAAACTGAAGTTGAGATATTATATTTTGATCCTAGTTATTTGAAACACAAAAGAAGGCAGTATATCAATTATTTTATAATCTTTTGTTTTTTACAGTGCTAATATAATTGGCTTTATTTTCTTTTTTTAACGTGATATATAGGTGGGATATCTTCTCTTTTTTTTTTATTTTCTAGCTAAATTTGTGTATTATAAAAGTTGCTTCACAGATTATGTTCCTCAAATAAGTGTCTAAAACAAAGTATGAAAGAGAAACAGACATTGAAGTGACCTAATGTACTACAGTCAATAGACAGCAAGTTTGAAATCTGAGAAATTCAGTCTGTTATTCTTCTTTCTAGTCCAGTATTTTGTTGTCTGACTTTGTTCTGAGTGTTTATTTCTGAAGCATAATTATTGTTCTGAAGTGTTTTTTTCCATTTTCCATTTTGTTCTGAAACAGTAATTATCACTTCAGGGAGGATGGTGAGAAATGCACCACTCCGTCTCAAGAATAATTCTCATACACTGTAAACTACACTAAGCAGTTCATATCAACTCTTAAAAATTTAAAAGAGACACATTTCTAGCTCAATGGTTGATATTTTGGAAACTTCTTACCTTTGTACTCTAATAATGTTCCTCTTAATTCATTTTACAAGATTAACTTCATTTTTTGACCTTTGACTTTCAGCTAATAAAACAAGAAGTTTTTAGGGGCTCCTTTGACTCCAAGTTAATTTGATTTCATAACATCTGAGAATTTTAAAGCATACTAGTTTTTAGAATATATTTTAGTAGTCAGACTCTGTGGTCTGGAGTCTGTGCTCCCAGGTTTTCAGAAAAGCTTCTCTGGAATAAAATGCATGGAGAAATAATTCTCTTCTAATTTGCAAATTCTCTCCTAAAGTACCCTGCTCTGAAATAAACTGTTGAACTAATTGAAGACTAAAATTCATAATTAATCATTTTTATTTTATTAAGTTTCCTTTTATAATCCTTTTCAAAACTACATAGTAGTCAACTCTAAGCTCATGTTGCACTGAGTACAGAGACAAATCCTATCCTAGAATAATGGTTCTGTATTCATAAGAAACTACTTACTCTGCATAAGAATCAATTCTATAGTTGATTAAAATGCAGGTAAAGAGAAAACAGAAAAATACCAAGAAAAAGAAATTGCTGGTGCTTGTTATGTTTCCCATATGTTAGGCTGATGTCTCATTGCACTGGTCAACCCAGAGTTGGATGTTTGTGAACATTTTTTACACTTTAGGAGAAAAGAGTTTAATTCTGGCATTGCAGCTAATCACTAGTAATGAATTTTTATTTTTATCTGATGATAATTCTGCAAAATTCCCTGTCGTGGGTGTAGAACCATGAGGATAATATTTATTTCCTGAAAATTAATCGAGGGTAACAAGAAAATGTCCCATGTATTTTTCCACTTGGTAGACAGCTGTCAAGGAACAATACTAGTATGTAACCACACACAAAGATGAGCTGGATTTTCCTTGAAAGGTCCTTCAAAGCAATACACTAGCTATGAAAACCTTACAGATGCATAGGTTTCTCTTCTTCCTAATATTTTAATCTCTCTTCTTCTTAATCTTTTAGTCATCACTGTGAATCCTTAAAATAGAGGGTTTTTTTTGTATTATAGGGCTAAACACTTGGCCATCAAACCATTCAGTATGAGGCCATACCACTGAGGCTCCAAAGTTAAAGTATTTGATTCTAGTTTTTCTTTAAATCTGTATTATTCAATATGTAGTCTTTGCTCAATACTTTTTAGTGCTTTAACTCCTCTAGGCTTCTGTGTTCTTCCCTTCACTTAATTACCAACGCTTGAATTTCTTAGAGAAGAAACTTGTCTCCATGTAAATAATTCACCAAAACATTTATGAGCCAAATTTTCTATGCTACATCTTAAATAATCACTAAAATAGGGTAGTGCTTTATATAGCTGGCTGGATAATTTGCTGTTTTAGCTATCATTTTATTGATTTCTTTCTTAAAAAGTAATGTCGAGAGACATAACTTGATGTGTTAGAGCAATTTTGGCTAAAAAAAGGAAACAGAAGTAGTTTGAAATGAAGTGGTAATTCAATGCACAGGTTTTATACATATTTAAATCATTTTAATATGATTAGAAATTTCAGCTTTATTATAAAAAATAATATAACTGCTTACCCCACAAGCATTTTCTCTTTAATTATTCATGCATCTTCTCTCTTTGCTCTTTTCTATTTGTGTGGGAAGTTGGGTGCTTTTTGGATTTTCTTATACTTAGAATAGCTTTCTCTATTCCTGTAGCATATATAATGCATTAGCTGAAAATGTAGCTTCTGTGGCTAGTCATGGTCTCTTAAGAATAAGTTAAACTACTCCTAAGACTCAAGATAAGCACTCTGGATATAATAGTCACAAATGCTTGGGATGCTTATATTTTGGTTAAGAGCCATTCATATTTTGAAATTCTACATACTGAAGCCATTGATACAGCAAAGTTTGGCTTGTGCCAGTTTTATTATTGTTTTATGCCACTTTGCTATCACTGAGACGAGGAGAACTCCTCCTTAACATTCTGTCCAGTATGACTGAAGGAGTAGTCTGAATAGTTCAGGTGTTTGTGTCTTTATTGTGATAAATAACCTGTTGTGTTCTAAAAACACTTGCAAGCAAAATTACTTTCAGCTCTTGTATATGTCATGTCATATCAAAGGATTTCAAAGAAAGAAAATCGACATTTATAGATGTTTTAAAGATTTAAATTGATATTTAAGTTTGTTCCCTAGTAAGTCCTATTAGCATATTTTTCCCCTTTATTTTTAATCTTATCCATAACATGCAAGTTTCTATTCCTGCAGAGAAAGGAAACCTGTACCTGAGAAGTAAAATTATGCTTGAAGAAAACATAGTTCTTTGAATTTTGTAGTGTCAAGGTTCCATTCTGGTCCATGCAAACAACAAACAAAAACTCTGAAATCTGTGGGTAGTGTAGTATAAATAAGAAGCTAACAAAAAAAAGAAAACAATATTTAGAAGTGTGTATCTTAAAAAAAATCTGGAGACACTATGATGCAGTTTTTAGTTGTAAGGTAAGGACTAAGAAACCTATAACTCTTATTCCAGGCTTAATCTAGCACTATGCCATTGTACTTACATTTATTTAGGGCAAAAAATCAATTCTTCTAGCAAAGCATAGATGTTTGTACACCTGCACCTTCCTGTCTAAACAGGAAGGAGGTATTTTTGGTTGTAAAAGGAGAGAAAGGCTGGCATAAGGAAAATGCTTTTAACAAGATCTTTCAATGCTTGCAAACTAAATATAGATCAATCTTAGATTTTATTACATTGTCTGCAAGTCATCCAGCATAGTAAAATTAATGTTTAAATATATGTGTATGTCTGTGTAAGGGTGGGTCTAAACAATTTTTTCATGCAGCACAAATAATGGATAAATATCAGAAAAGATGATAGTTACAATTTAATCTTTCATGTATGAAAATGTTTGTAACTTCATATTCCAAGATTTTTCATTGTAGGAAATAAATTTAATTTCTGCTTAACATTTCATAATCTCATAATTGTTTTTGCATATCTAATAATTATAGTATTAGAAAAATCCTCATTTGAGAACAGATTATTATTTTTCTTTGAAAAAACAGGTTATTTTATTTCAATCCCTTAAATATTTCAGCATATCATGTGTCACTATAAATATATATATCCTATATGTCACTTCCTATTTTAAGATTTATTTGGGTACAACCACTTTATCCTCAGTGGTAGGCTGCTCACACAAACTTCTGCATGGATGCTCACAAAAACTTCTTCTTCATGAAGAAGGCTGAAACAAAAGTGACCCTTGGATAATTTGGACAAAATATGTAATGTAAAAACAGCATCACATTCTCATATGTGAACACACATCAGATATTCCCCATATGACCCATGGAAACCATTCTGTGGGGATAGGAAAAACATGACAGACACCTCTTCAGACACAAATTATTGAGTTTCATAAAACATTAATATGACATGATATAGATGATTGGTACAAGAGACAGGAGCAGGAGAGTTTAATTTATTTTTCAAATGTTTCTTTCTTGATATATTGGGCAATTGTATCTGTAAACCCTCCACTTTGTCTACCAATACATTCTTGTCTTTATTTCCCCAAAGATATGTGCCAATGTCTCTTTAGACTTCCATAAAATGGCTCCAAGCTCCAGGCAGGGTCCAGGGAGTACCCAAGGCAACCTGCAATGGCAGGGGTTCATCCTGCCATGGGACCTGAAAATCCTCAAAGACAAACTCACTTTTGATTTCTCAGTTCTATAGTCAATTCTTTGAGATTTTATAACACTAGAAGAAGTAGATTATTTCTCCTTTTTTAGAGGAGAGAAAAAGAGTATTGGAAAGGAGTAAAGATAATTCTTTACTGTTTTCTGCATGGAAAACTAAAAGATTGTATGATTTTAGCTAGTATTTCTGAATAAAAGTTGCAGAAAAATTTGGACCTTCTTTTGGACTCCGTAATATATTCTGAACAAGCCTAAAAATGGATAACTATGTAGACAGATGTATACTTTTTTTATTTCCCTCCAATCATGAATTACTGAGACCGAGAAATATAAGGCCTGAAATATTCTAAGGTTGAGCCTCATTGTAAAACTCATTCATGGTTTGCAATAGTGTGAAAATTTTCTCTGCAGAAGCTCTGTGCTTTTTCTTTCTGTATAAAATACTGGGCTTCTGTGAATTCACTCTAGCTCTCCTGAATCCATATGCTGAGTGCTTGGCAAATTAATAGATTGTATTAGCTTCTATAAAGATTATCTACAGTAGTGGTGGGAGCCTGTCAAGATACTTCTCCATCTCTGTTGTGATGGTCTTTGCCTACCATCTTCTCACTAAGAGTTATGTTATGGTTGTTCTGGAAATAATATTTTCTATTTTAATAGTTTTCATATAAAAGGATGTTAAATGCCACTGACTATTCACTGAGTACCATATGATTGTTATTTTATGTTACACCATAATGATTGAGTGAATAGGGCATCATTACAGAATCCATAACTTTTTAACCAACTTTTACATGTTGACTGTCCTTGATTCATTACAGCAATGCAACAATTAGTGTTCTTACAACAAAAGGGAAAAAAATCCAAAAAAACATGCTAGTGACCACAGCTGCCATGAAAAAAGTGACAAACCGTCTGATAAACAGGTCATTGAGAGCTGCTATATGCCCACTGTATTCATGAAAAAAGCTGACTTGACAACACTGAAAAATTTAATCTTGTCATTTTATGAAGTAGTTTCTAAAATAACAAATTACTAGAGCTTAGTAAGTAATTGAGCCTTCTTTTCTTAAGGTATCTGTGGGTTTGAAACAATCTTCTACTTTCCTATCCCTCAGCAGTGACAGACGCACGTCAGTTCATTAAATCCTGCTACTCTGTGTAGATGTGCATGATTTTCTCTTTACCCATTATGTAGTAGAGGCTATTAATATAATCCTACCTTTCAAAATCCACAGGCATATAGCAGAAAGAATTATTCTATTATAGAGTCTATTAACACCACATTACCTGGTTGCTGTTAGGGCTCTGTGACATTTCTTAAATACTCGTAAGCAGTCTGACTTTGGCTTTGAGCAAAAATATTTGGTGCTGTGAAATGATGATATTTGTGGAAACTGCTAGAGGAAAATTTCAAGGACAGCTCAGCTGTGGAAAGAATAAGGCTGTGTTCTTAACAGGCAAGGATTTTCCAACACATGTTTGAAGCTTTTGTGCTCTGCTCAGTAACCACTTCCACTGCATTGCTGTGCTGCTCTAGGTTAAAGAACCCCTGAGCTTGGTTAAAATTGAATATGTAGAAAATAGGAACAACAGATAGCTAAAGGCCACAGGCTACCTTCTTTCTCATGTCTTCTGGAAGTCTATTTCTTCCAGTTTGAAAGAGGGGAAAAAAATTATAAATATTGGATTTATTATTTTCATTATTCAGAAATTCCAGAAATATTTGAATATCTATTGAGGAAAGATCACAACATTTCATCCAGCATGCAGGATTGGAATCAGGCTGAAACAGAGGTTCTCACCAAATCTTAATTCCAGCATATCCTCCCACCTGCAACTGTGGGCTGTGGCAGTAACCAAAGTTCCTCAAAACATCTTATGTGCACCATTGGAAGAACCAAGGCCATGTAACCTCCTTGTCATGGAGCTTGAAAGGACTGCCACATTACGTTGAATTTGATGTGACCCAGCCCATTTTAGCTAGAGAAACTGAAGTTCTCCTTCTTCCCTCCCTGTAGTCAACCTATGTAAATTCCCAAAATTCAAAGGGAACAGGATATATTAGTGAGAGTTTCTGTTTTGCTTAAAGACAACATGGTAATTTGGCAAGGTTTATATTCAGGTTTGAAGAAATTATTAGAGAATATGATTAACAGATTATGGGAAATGTCTCATACAAGGGCAATTTTCCAACTAACATAAATCAGTCTTTTTTGTAGCTATTTATCTTATTTAAAAAAATTTTCCTCACAAGCAGGAATGTTGCATCTTAACAAAGGAAGCATTCTGTAAGCAGTTAGGAGAGATGATTATTTTTTCCTTCTCTCCATAAGGAAACAGAAAAGAAGCCTGCAAAAAAACCAGATTGACCCAACCTGATGGGTTTTATATTCTCATCTGAACATCCCTTTCTAGATTCTTTACAAATTATCAGAGATTTCTGGAAGATGTTTCAAACTTGAAGCTGTGTTAGTAAGAGATGACTCTAAAGGACCAAGAAGGCTAACTAAAGAAATCTGGGTAGTAAATTTGGGCTGCAATCAAACCTTAACCACGAAGACTTGGATTCGACTAGACTGGCCTAGGGTCACTGTCAGTAGGAGCTCTAATAAGCAAGTTTGCTCCAGAAACCAGAAAACTACGGATTAATATTTATGCTTGCCCAGCACCAGCCATTAAAAGAAAGAAATGAACCTTACACTCTGCAAACATGGTGAGCCTTCACCACAAATTGAAATGGATACTAAATGGAGTTTGCACAGCTTATTATTTATTTAGTGCTGGAGGTGTTCATGGTACATTACAGACATGTAAGAAGACAAGGTCGTTGCCCTAAGGAGCCTGCAATCTAAGTTAAATAGCAATAGATAATAAATATAGACTCTGTAGTGAATGAGAGAAAAGAAAAGACAGGATCACAGACTAAAAAAAAAGGATAGTGCCCTCAGGAGAACCCTTTTTATAGAGGATTTTTTTTCTTTTGTCAGGGCTATGGGTACTTATTGGAGTCTTTCACATATTTATTGCCAGTTTATTAGGTGATTGTTTTAGCTTATTATTTTAGGCTTTTAAAATATCCGTATCTGAGTATCAAGTAAGTAATAATGCCAGTGTGTAATAGAGTAAAATTATTTTATTTGTATATACATATTTAAGGCCAGAAATATAAGACAAAATTTGAAGCCACTTAGGATGAAAAAAAAAAAAATGTAATCATATACCTAAATTCATTTTATCCTCTTGAAAATACAGAAATATTAGATTCTTTTTCTGTTTGATTTATTTATTAAATTCTTCAAGCTATAGAATATTTTGGGTCTTACTTGCAATGAGCTTCCTCTCCCTAATCCCAGTTTGGTAATCTGGCGTTGTGTGTATGCAACTTTTTAGAAGTAGAAAAGAAAATGAAATGTACATTTCTATTAGCTTGTGGAACAACAGATTATATCACTATTAATCAAATTTGCTACTGAAAAATTAAGACTGGCAGTTAAGGGAAAGCATGTGAAAATAATGTCTAACACAGGTGGTCAAAGGTGTGGAAGGGTGAAGAACACTCTGAGGCCTGGGTCAGAGGGAGGGGCTGTGTCTGCCTGGTGAAGAGTCTTTGTTCCCTTCAGTAGCTCTGCCTGGTCACAGAGCACATATGCATTAGTCTGCTTGTTATCACTGGCTGAGGCAATGCAGACCTTTTCAGGAAAACCATCACCACAATTTTGCAGGTTTCAAAGTTATTATTTCAACCATGTACAGTGCATTTCTATTATTAGTTGCATTTTTATTGTATGCTGCAGTAAATCATTAACCAATATTTTTCCATGTAATTTTTATGATGACTATCTTCCAATCTGCAGCCCGGGAGTCAACCACACTTTGTTAAATGTTAAGAAAGCTTTCTTCGTAGATATAGAATTAAAGGATTTAAGCTAAAGACATATGGTTTGACTTCTGGAATAATTCAAGCTCTAGGATTGATCTTTGCCTGAAATAAATTATAGCACTTAAAAAAAATTCCCCCCAGGTAATCACCTTCCACTCATAATATTCAAATTTATGAGACGGGAAGAGCTCAACTGCAGCTTTAGTGGTTCTTTCTGATGGTAGATTTCCCACAATTTTGGTTAAATCACTTCTTGCTTTAAATTTCAACTAATTTCAAATCTGAATTTATTTAGTCTCAACTTTCAGTGTAAACTGAATGAATCCTGCAATCTTTAACAAAAAAAATGTCTGATATATTTAGCAAATGCATTTCAAGACACATACAGGAATTTTCTCTACTGAACAGACTCACAGTCATGAAATAGGTAAGTGGGCAAAGCTGCTATATTCTGTGATATTGACTAATAGCAGTAAATACCAAATCTGACTTCAAAACCTTGCAGGCAAGGCTCAGTCTCTTGAATCATCAAACAAAGAGAACGCAAAGCAATGCATGTGAAACAGCAGGAGGGAAATGTACCGATCCTTCACACATAAATACAGGCCTGAAAGAGATCTTGAAGTGACCAGGAAAATCCTCTGAAAACATTTATTCAGTTTGACAAGTGAAAAAGACAAAACTAATGTCAAATTTTCAGAAGACAATGTGAAAAAAAAGTAATTACAATGCCACTGTACCTATCGTGTTTTACATCTTGAAACTGTACAATTTCTGTCACCGTTCTCAAAAGGATATAGCAGGTAGAGGAAAGGGAAAAGAATGATTCATTTCATAAAACAGCAACTGGCTGTCTTAGAAGCAGAGGTTACAAAGCTCAGCACTCTTTATTCTGTAAAAACGTGGTAAAGATCTTTAAAACATGGCTGTCACAACAAACTTGGAAAAAGTAACAGACACTACTTTTCAGAGGAAGTGAACTATTGGCAGCCAATAGTTTGAAGCATTAAGTTTAGAACAAGCTGTACTGTTCGACTTTCCCAGAGGCTGGTGCACTATAGGGAATATGATATACCCACTCAAGCCCCTGCTCTCTGGTCCAGGCATTATAAAGCTATTTTTGAGATAGTACCCTTCTCTGGCTCGATTCTGCTGTGTCACCAGAGGACCAGGGATATAGTGCCCACACTTATGTCCAGCCCTGTCCCAGCATGAGTCCATCCATATGTTTCATCTCTTCCCTGATGATCTGAGATGTCACCGGCCCACTGAGACAGAAACTATTCACCCTTGTGCAGCCAGTCTTTAATTTCCTCTTTTAATTTCTGGAGATCCTTGGTCAGTCTTTTCATAGACAAGAGGCAGGCCTATATCAGGGTGGAAATAGTTTCTTAACATAGCTGGGGTTTTGTCCCTATGCTAAATATGTGGTAGGCTGTAAAGAGAAGAAATAGCAATATCAATGAGGACGTGCTTTCTTTATCCAAAGGGAAAATGAAATTGTCAAGAGCTGTTGTAGCAGACCTAAAGGAGGAGAAAGAGGTGGAAGGCTAAGAGAAGTTAACCTGTCATGCTCCACCCATAGCCTGAGTATGAATTAATCCCCAGATTAAGTAACCAAGGCCAGAAAAGGGAAGCAACACTGAATACACGTTCCAAACCACCCTCATTGCCCTTGATGTTATCATGTCATAAACTGATGTCACACAGTACACCAACAAAGCAATTCTGATCCCTCTCCCTGTTTTGATGAATATTACCATGAGAAGAACATACAGGAATATGTACAAGGCTAGGTACTACATCCAAAAGAACAGATCAAACGTAATCTTTAGTAGAGAGGGAGAGGGAGTTTATTTTTTCATGACATTTAGGGAGTGAGACATTTGCAGTCACTACAATATGCTTTGGGCTGACTACAGCACAGAGGGACATGGCAGGAGGAAGGGGAAGGAACAGTTTACTGCTGAAATAGGAATAAACTCAATCCAATTTTGCTTTATCTGAGGTCATATCACCTGCTGCTGAATGTTCTACCCATATTGGATAATGAGTGGGAAAACAGTATATTTATTGTGGAAGAGTGCTGCAGTCTGTTTAGAATGTTTATATGTATATAAAGATAGATCAATACATGCAATCTATACACACACATACACACACACACACACGCACACACACACACACGTATATGTAGCTGGGCTTTTGTTTCTGAGGCACACTTTCATCTTGTAGTTTTCCTGAGTGGAAGCCAGATCTGAATTTTTTTCAAGGTAGAAAATACAGAAACCCAGCTTTAGAAGTGAAACCTCCTCAGTCTGATGTTGGTAAACTATACAAAAGGGATTTGATGATGTCTTCAAGCTGCCTACATGGACAAAGTGACACACTAGATAAAATTGATTTGGCTTATATTCAAAGGCGTGTTTTTGGAAATCAAGGTCAAGGTCAAAAGTTCCTCTTTTTCTTTGGGAAGAGGACAGAATAAGTGGATTTAGAAAATGTTGCAGAGGGATTGCCAGCAGTATTTAATACAGTGTCAAAATGAAGGGATAAGAAAAAAAATAAAAAAAAATGACTCATGCTTACCCTCTTATCTGACATACTCTGCAATCGCAATCTGCTCTGAGGAGTAAGCACTTCCTCCTGATAATTCTCTTTCAAAGGACAAATTCTAACATCTGATTATAGGTTAAGTCTAAAATAATTAACTTAATTGAAGCAACCCACAGGCAGAAATACAGACCTGATGTTCATGGAATTCTTTCACATTTCTTATATGATTTGGGATGAGAATTGCTCCCTGTAGCAGAAAACACGTGTAAGAATACACAGGACTCTCTAAGGTAATACAAATCCAAACAATCCCAGATGAATCCAGAAGCATGCTATAAGAAAAACTTTTTTCTAGCCTTTCTTTCCCTGTATCTGCCTGGTATATCTTTTCAGTTTATGCCAGCTGTGGAAAATTCACTCATTTTGGAGTGGGAGGTGTTACTGATATGTGAACAAAGCACAAGCATTTATACATCTTTCATCTTGTACATCTAAGTTGATAGTTGCAAAAACATATGAAAACGCAAACATCTATTATCTTACCATTTTAGTTGAGGAGAAATGTGCAGATGAGAGACTCAGTGTGTGTAATTTCTGCTTCATAACATTTCTGTTTGTCCAACACAGCAGGATCAGTGCTCCACTACTCCAAGAGGGGATTATTTCCTGACAGGCAGAGTCCAGCTCCCTTCATCTTCTTCCCCCAGTTTTGTGCTTCCCAGTCTTGTAAACTGTCCAGGGTAGCTTGTACCATACCATGTCAATTATGATCAAAACTGAGATGGGAATCCTGTGACTAATAAGCTTTCGATTGTGGAATCATCAAGGGTTTCTATAAGAGATTTAAATTGTGATACAAAGATGAGTTTGATATGTAAATTACATTAAATTTTGTCCTTAGTAAAGCTATGGTCTCCCCCCCAATACTACAGTCTGTAATTTAATGAATGATTGGCATATTTCTTGGGAAAATATATAAGATTGCAAAATGCAGTATTTTATTATTTTAATATAATATAAAACAATAAAGATATAATCTGGCATTTCATGTTGTTTACAATTATCAACCTCATTTAATTTACATAAAGAAACATGTCAAATGGCTTTGAAATAGCAGTGTTTTCAGTACAAAATTCTAGATAGTATGTTTTTTATAAAAACTATTTAAATTATTAAATCAGTGTTTAAAGATAGTTATTGATACACTTGCATTACACAAGTTTATACATAATTATTTTCTTACATTTATCAATTCACTGTTGATGCATAAGAATTACTTAATTTTGAGAGAAAAATCAGGAAACTATTATATTAAATGTCCAATTCTGCAGGTCATTATTGTTTTTTGTTGTTCTTACATGTTTATATCATCTGAATAGGAGCAATTGAATCCTTAGGCTTGTAATTCTGAAAAAAAATTGTTGCTCTAAGTGTTCTGGTATTTATCAATCATTGACACAGGCCAAAAGGAAAATATTTTAGCAGTGCAAACTTAGATATTGAATATTGTGGAAAATATATTGACTTTTTCATTTGGTTTTGGGTTTTATTGTTTGGTTTTATTTGGGTTTCTTTTTCTGGGTTTTTGTGGGTTCTTTTGGGAATGGTGAAAAAGTTTTCTTTGTTTGATTTAGTATATGCTTTGAAACATTTATACTCCTCCAAATTGCATTCCTTCACCTATTTGCTACACTGCGGGGTGGAAGAAGGCAACTCTTGCTGGTCTGTTCTTTGATTAATTATGGGACCAGGACAAGGACCTCAGTGGCTTTATTTCAGCTTATGGATAAAGTTGCAGAGATCTTGTTTGGTTGGTAGTTTTTTTTGTTATGGGGCTTTTTGTTTGCTTGGGTGGTGTTTTTTTTCTTTAATTTAGGATATTTGCTATGTTGAGCAATAACATTTTAAACAAATTTTGTTAAGCATGAGGCTCTTTTCTTTTAAGCTGATATGATTGCTTTTATTGACTTTGTCACTTGGCTTCTTATCATTAACCTCACTCAGATCATTACAAAGGAAGAACAGTGATATGAAGGACATTACTCCATATATTCCTCTTTTCATTGTTCCTCCTAGTTTTTTTGGTTTTTTTTAAGGGCAATTTTATTTTAAGGAATTCCACTTGCATACTAAAGTATTGCTGTATTTCTTGGAGCGGAAAAAAAGGAACCACTGATATTTTTTCCTGCAAATGGACCTCATTACACCTACTCTGTGAATACTTTTGAGACATTGTTTGGTACTGTGTGATTTCTACTGTGCAGTTAAAATTGTTAATGCTGAAATTATTATCCCTAAAAAATCACTATGGGCTAACAGGTCCAGACTTTATTACACAATTGTGTATGCAAATTTAGGCTTAGTTTTATAGCAGGCATTATGCCTAGTGTCTGCAGAATAACCTCCACAGAAAACCCCACCAAAAAAAGCAAAAAATTGATCCCAAAAAACTATTAAAGTAAAGCCTGCAATAAGCATCTTAGGTTATTTCAATAAGAGAAGATTTACAGGAAATTATATCTTACAATATCTTTCTGCTGCTTAAGGTATGTTGTTGCTCAGCAACAGCATCTATTTGGACTATGGAATTAGACAGTAAATTAAAGGATTCAAAGATATTAAACTGTTTTTTTTCATGCCCAATAAGTGGTTAATCTTTAAAAGTACTCCAAAGGATGCTGTCTGCAAGTGCTCCTTCAAAAGTTGATAATTGAACCACAGCAACAAATGTTGCAGTGAAAAATAAGAGAAAGATAATTCTAGTGATTAGTCTATAAATCTTGTCTTATTGTTGCAGGCTTGACTGACACAAGACACAAGTGTAGTGCTCCATATTGTCTTGTAAAACTCTTTGGCACTATTCCCATAAATAAGGGTTACCATGCCTCATCTTAATAATTTTAGAAATTAATGCATTATTAATAGCACAATAATAGTTATGAAGACTGCAAAAATTCTTTTGTATTTTAAGGATTATGAATTGAATAGCTTTAGGAGTACTTACTATTATCTGCCACCTTAAAAAAACCCTGGCAAGGTAAACTCGTGGATATTGATAAATTAATTTACTGGAATATTCAGAATATTAAGTGTTACTAATAATTGTGCTTCCTATGTGCAATGACACTAAGCACACACAAGACTGAAAACAAAATTCATGCCCCAAAAGACTTGCAATCTAAGCACATTTCAGGACTGAAGGAACTGGATGAAAAATAAAAATATCTTTGGCATTTATTTTTCAGTGCTCCGTCACTGAGTTCTGAAAGCTGAAATAACACTAAAATAACACACTAGGAGCACCCTACCCTGCCTTTCTTCACATAAGTTACCTGCAATGCTTGGATGTCTGCTCTTTCATAAAAGTCTCCATACTGTGAAATATCTGGTTAAAATTGGTCTCTGAGTATTTCATAGAGTAAAGGTGTATCTCATATTTCAGAGACCAGTAAGTTCAGTAAAGTTGTTTTTTTTTCCCTTTTTTCTTAAGAACAGAATGCATTTTGTTTCAAACCTAGCGAAGGATTATTTGTTTAATATCTAAATTGTGTTTTGGGGTCAGAGGAGAAGAGACTCATATTTCATTTTACTAGATTTATTTGTGGAGTTACTGGTGGAGACACAGTAGATCGTGACATTTGAGTCAGATTGTCATCATTGGAAGCCTAATAACTTTCAACCATCTATACAGCTGGACTTTTATGTGAATATCTAAAATATACATTCCCTTTCCTATTAACATTTCTAGCATGGATGAGGTTTTATATTAGCCTAAGCTATTGATATGAAAAACCGCCTTAAAAATACATCGACCATTATACAAATTATTGACAATTATTGACCATTATATAAAAACTGCAAAAACTGTAGTAATTGTGGTACAAGGCAGGAAATTCTGAAGAAATAATTGCTCTTTCTTTGGATTAAAGACTATGTAGCCATAGGAAATACTTCAAACTTTAAAAGTACTTCCAAAGGGTTTTTTAGTAACCAATACTTCAGAAAATTGTGCTCTGTTATGCAGGCTCCAGTAATATGCAATAAGTTGATAACCAGTATTTCTTAAAGATAATCTCATAATTTAGGTACATACAACACTAAAGAAACACAAAAGGAAAAACAACAAAAACAATAATAATGTTGGATGCTAAATTACATACTAAAGAGGTTGTTGTTACAAATACCAGCTATAAAGGGTTTATGAAAAATATAGTCTGTCAAACCATCTTGATGTTGGTTTTTTTAGGTGATTATTCTGCTTGACAAAAGAAATATTGATGTATTAGTCTTAGACATGTATGAGCAATTGACCTTGTGCTACAATGTATTTTGCTTAAGGAAGCTGATTGATTCCAAATCAACCTGACACATAATCAGCGGATTAAAGGCTGGCTGACAGGCAGGTCATAAACCAAAAATGTTAATGGGATATTAAGACAGTGGATTGTTCCTGAGATTGTGCAGATAGAACTTTCTGTCATTATACTATAAAACATTTTTATTAGTTGTGCTAATCTGCTAAAAAAAGAAAATAACATGTATGTAAAAGATGTGGTAGTAATTATTTAATCTGATAATTTTTATTTGTAAAGAAGACTATAGGCAAGCAATTATCACTTAAAATTGCTAAGCAAACCCATTTCTCAGAGAACAAAAAATTGAGGCCTCTAATGGCAGAGAAGGCTGTTCTGGGACACAGTGGCTGTGTGGGGTTCTTAGTACCCATGGCTGATGAACACCATTGTAGCCATTGGCTAATGTAACAAAACCTACAGATTTACAGGGATCCATGACATAGGGACCCTTGGCGTTCACATCCCTTGTGCCTTCAGAGACAACATCATGAATGTGCTTAAAACACATGTAAAGTGGGGAAAAGCTCAAAGGACCTGTGGAAAATACATCAGTTCAGAAGCACAATAATCATGACTTCAAAACTGTAAATTCCATGAACAGTGCTGCGGAGTACATCAGTGCAGTCCTTTTACAGCAGCACCATCAAATTTAACCTCTTTGTGGCTTTAAAACTACTAAAGTGAATATTGTTTATTAAATTTTTTACTTGTATTTAAAATGTATTAAGTTGATATTGAATGTAATTTTTTAGTAGATATTTAAGTATGCATTTTTAAGAAGTGTTCACCAGCTGCAGCTGAAATCTATTTTTTTCAGAAAGGAACTTACATGGAGCAATGCCTGTTGAAACAGTCACTGTGTGAAGTAGGCCCCTTCTGAACTTCTTCACCCTTACTTTCTACTGAAAACACATTGATAATGGTCTCTTCAAAAACATTTTCTGTCATCTCTGTCTTTAACTATGCTCTTAGATGATATTTTGATTTAAAAAAGAATAAATTTTCTATGTTTTAGTTTATAACTACCTCCTTGCTAATGCAGACAGACTTTTTGTCTCTTAATTTTGAAGTAGACCTTAAAACCTTAATAAATTCTTATTGATTGAAATCAATACATTAGACTTCACATGATGACTATGAATTGGAACATTAGGGAGAGGATTAAATGAGGAGTGATGGAATTTTAGTAATTTTCTTAGATCTGGAAGAACAAATTTGTTTAAGAGTGTCTTCACTTGTAATTTCTTTAGAGCATAAGCACACTTGCTCTGCTTGCTCTACTTGCATAAGAACATCCTAAAACCTTCTTGCTTCTCCTCTGAAGTCTAAACATACTTTAATTTTTTTTCTAGATAATAGACTTAAATTTGCATAGAGCATGTCAGTGTTACTTTGAGGGAGTTTTTTTCAGTGCTGATTTTATTTTGACTAGACCAAGGAAAAACTAATATATAGTTAAGAAATAAACAGCTTTTTTTTCTTGAAATAGTCATAAAACAATCTTAGAGTTCTCTTGAAACATCCTCTAGATCTTAGTGCCAGGAAACCCACTTATTTCCCCAAGGTTTAAAATAAGAAAAAAAATCAAACCTTTTGTCTACAGATCCAGGTTGTATCTCTTCCCATTTCAACAGACAGCAGAGGGACAGTTTTGCCTTGATTGAGTAGATATCATTTCAGGTTTGAACCTATTAATAGTTCTGATATAACTGCATATTTTTGACCTTTTGATAGTTCCTAGTGGTCATGACCACCATGAAACCCATATAACAACATCCTTTTTCTAAAGAAAATTTATATTTATATTTTACATATCTAAATATAGATATGGATATAGATATAGATATAGATATTTGATATTATTCAAG
Source organism: Thryothorus ludovicianus (assembly GCA_013397245.1). Classification (NCBI taxonomy): domain Eukaryota; kingdom Metazoa; phylum Chordata; class Aves; order Passeriformes; family Certhiidae; genus Thryothorus; species Thryothorus ludovicianus. The sequence goes on from VZTB01003764.1 coordinate 202,690, forward strand.
ATGGCAGTAACAGTCATTTCAGAAACTATTCAATAAAGGATGGAACTACAGTACATAATACCAACACTGTGGGTAATGCTGACATATTGTGGAAGAATAGCTTCAATTTCATTTCAAAGCATGCTGTACTTTTTTCTGAAGACAGCCTATGGAGCTCAGAAGGTTAATTCCTGAATCCCTTGGTTGAAAGAGGAAAGACACCATTACTTCCTTTCATATCTGACACTGTGTTTTAAGCAGTCTTTATCATTGTTTCTTGTAACACTGTTGCTACAACCAGGCAGAAGTCCTTCCAAGGTACTGCCACATTATGTTATGTGTTTATACACACAGGTCGAAATATATTCAAGCAAATCTTCTTCTAGTATCGCAGTTTTGATGTTAAGAAAGTAAGTTCATCCTGTGCAACAAATTCTTTGTCACATGTCTGTTGATTAAAAAAAACCACTAGTAAACTTATCCCATCACCCCTTGTTTAAGCAAACCACAGAGACAGGGAACCAGAATGGCATGAAAGTGACACTTCGGGTTTAAAAGGTCGATGTATTCATTGTAGTGCTGTCCTACATAGACAACAGTGTAAATTAATCTCAGGTGTAACTCAGATAAGATGACACTGGAGGTAAAATCTGGCCTGTCGTATCGAACTGGCTGACCTATTGTCTTCAGGAGTCTACAGTCTTTCTTCTATAAGATGTCTTTTAGCACAGATTGAATTTGGAAAGGTGACTTTTCTTTGGCAAAGTGCTGGAGCTTTTAAATTGCATTGTTCTGCAACAGTGAGAATTTAGTCTATTAATTTAACCTCCATTTTCATATAACAAGCCTTAGTGAAATTATTTCTGTAAGCATCGCAATTAAGTAATTTGTATGCTCAAACAGCATGTTTACAGAGTGTTTGTTTTTCTGCTCTAATTCTTAAACTGGTGGTATGTGATTGACAGACATGTCTGAATACTTCAGATGCTGTCTGCTGACTGAGCAGTTTCAGTGTTCATTTTTTTGATGGAAAAGTGAGTGAAAAGTTAGCACTGACTATCACTCTGCCACATTTCACTTGCAAAAAGGCATTTTCATGGCTACCTGCCATCCCCAGATACTTTTTCAGAAAAGCTGTTTTTTCTGGTTTAACTCCCTTCACTAAATATCTGTTGATGCAGTGTTTTACAACAGAGACAATGAAGATTTTCCAATACAAGTTTTTTACCACTGGTTACAGGAATATATTGAATTTTAGAATCAATATTTTATGAAATTCTCTTCTACCTATGTGTGTGTATGTGCCTATATGTATGGTATAAGGACTGATGGCAATTGTAAGTATTGGCTGAAAATTCTAAAATGCTTCTCTTTTATTTCTTAGTGATTGGGGGAAAATGTGTGCTTCCACTATTGAGGTATCAACTTTCTACTTTTTTTTTCTGTTGCACCAAAAAAAAGGTTGTTACATTGCCAGCCAGTAAATATAGCAAAGTGTAACATAAGCACAAACTGCTAAGTGTTTTTCTCAATTGGTTGTTTTACCTGTGGTTGTCTAAAAGTAACAAATTTCATCTTTTAATTATTAACCTTTTAAATATTGATCATACCATGTAGGTCTGTGGTAAGTATAAATCAGACTTGTCTAAATTTTAAGTTTTTTCTTTCTGCTTCCTAGCCTTTCTAGTATTAAAAACCACCAACAAAGAGCCTCTGTGATCTTTCTTTCAATTGCACCTGTCCTTAAGGAGATATACCACTTCCTACCCTTTCCCTATCCCTAGTTTTACTGTCCAGACTTTCAGTCACTCAACCTGAGTTTCTGAAGGTTGTTATCAAGTGATATCCAGCTAAAGCATCCAGACAGCCACACTGGAAGTATTCATACATATAAACATACAAGCCTTCAAATTTTCAGTGTATAAGTATCTGTCATTTAGCTTTTGACTCCCACCAGAGCTTGCTGCAGCCCAAGCTGGCAGGGTGGCAGCTGCAGCAGCCAGATTCCCCAGCAATAGCTGCAGAGGAGAGCTCTGAGCTGTCTTTGTTGCACCCTCAATAGTTGGTGAACCTTGCTCTAAGTAGGGGTAAATCCACTAGTTTTATCAGGATGACATATGATTTCAACTAGTGTGTTTGTGATCCATGATGTTAATGTTTCAACATATCAACACTAAGAGAATGGAAGCTCTTCACTGAATGAAATTAGCCACTGGAAGACTGCTGCTGGTATCTTGCTTAAATCTCCTGGGAGCAGCATCTCTGTGCAGCCCTTTAACTCTCCTTTGAAGTAAAGGTCAGGTATACAGTTTGCTTTAAGCTAGCCAGAACACTGCACATACACATGTGCTCATTTGTTAGAAGCACTTGCAAAGTCCTTTGAAATTAAAGTACAGCATAAGTGTTTTGTTAAAGTATTTACTGGCTTTAAGGATCTCTCTTTAGAGGTGGTGGATCCTTTGAAGTCATGCATAACTGCTAATGTGGATGTTTATACCATAAGTGACCACAAGTGAAGTATCTGAAGATGAAATTTCCTTTTCAGTGAAGCACTTTAATCTTTCTGGATGTGGCAGTAGTTACTTGAAAGCCAATTTTATAGCAGAAGGTGAAAGATACGGTAGTAAAAATCAATTAAGATCATGGCCTAGAGATCTTCCTTCTCCCTCCAGGTTATAGACACTTTTTACATTTGCTCTTGAGCTATCATTAAACGATTAATCACTAAATAGATAGATAAAATTTTTACTTTACTAATAAATCAAGAGGAAAATTGAATATGCCTTTTCTGCAGACAAGAACAAGGACAGTGATAAATTTATAATGGACTGATCTTTTACACTTAGTTTCTCAGTCAGGATTTGATTTCATAAGACTCTTTGAACTCCACTACACTCAGTTTGTGCCTGTTTACAAAATGTAAAATTAATTGCAAAATCTTCTTTAGCAGGGTAGATATTAGCTGGATACCACATTGAAACTGGTTTTCATGCTCAAGTTATCCATGGAAGAAAACAGAAAAACTATTTACCTGTTTATACACATGAAATAGAAGTAAACACTTAGAGTTTAAGTACCGATCTGAGCTTTTGCTCAATGGGAATAAAGACCATCAGTATTTAAAACAGATGTTTTAAAGTCAGGCTAACTGGGGTGGTGCAGAGATGGGTCTTAACTAGGGGGTCTCATTCTCTTATGATTCAGCTACATGAAACGTGAAGTTTGAAAAGCAGTAAATATGTGATGAAAGAGACTCAAAGGATGCAGAGAATTGTCCTTTCGGTTCTGCTTGAATTATGACTTTGACTGACTAAATGATCATATCTCTTTTTGCCTCTGACAGAAGTCTTTCCTCATTGACTGCACAAAATCTCCGTGCTACTCCTTGGAAGGAAGCTGTAAGAATCTTATCATCACAGTTCAAATTGTGGCCAAGTGCTTTATTTCCTGTAAATCTGGTTCTGCTACCGGGATGAATTAATTTTCTTATGATTTTTGTTATCGTATCTATCATTGTATCTGAGTGATCCACAAAACTCAATAATTACCCTTGCAGAAATGGACTCTGGTGGGAAAAAAAAAAGATAAAAGACTAAAATTTCTTTTATAAGGTGGACAAATCCGGATTTTTCTTTATACAAACTATAGTTAGATGGACATTGTTTCATTTACATAATAGAACTGAATGAAACTTGCTGCCCATTTCAAAGAAAACACTGATATTTGAAAATCTACTGTTGAAGTAGATTAGAATGTAATACAGTTATTTATTTAAAGTGAAATAAAAATCTGGCTTCCAAGGAAAATTTGTATTAGTAAAATGTTCTGGAAAATTGTCCCATTGGATTTTCCTGAAATTAAAGGGATCAGCCAACTGCCCTAGCTTAGGGAAGCTCCTTGAATTGCCTTGCCTCCAGACCCTCAAGATGGAGAGCCAGCTGTTGGAGCTCCTGCTGTAGATGGAGGTCCTGGGTTCTCCAGCCTGGTTTGGGCAGTAGAGCCCTGACCTCATGTGGGCTCTCCCTGCCCCAGTCCTGCCTTCAGCCAAACACCACCCTCTCCTCAGGTACCAACATCTCCCTGTCTATTCAGGCTTGAAGCTTGCTGAAATATTACTCAGATCTTGCCCAGCCCTTTCATTAGGGTTTCTTTTTTTTTGAAAGCAAGATACAGAGGAGGTGGGGAAAGGAGGTCCAGACATCCACCTGACCTGGTGTCTCCAGCTCCTGATGCCCATATTTACATGTAACTTGAGAAGTTTTTTACCAGGTTCCACTGTCTCTGGAGGGCTTAATAATGGTGGGCTTAACCCTGAAAATTTCCATCTACAGGGAAATTGTCTGGAGATTACAGTTCTCAGACAGTCCACAAAATGATATGATAGAAATATTCTAGTATAATACTAATTTCCTTTACAGAATAAATTTAGACAAATATTTTAGCAGTTCAGATATCAATATTGCCACAGCCTTTATTAAGATGTCTCCTATTATCTGAGACAAGAGGTTGTGATACTTAATATTGTTTCAAAGTGTGGACCTTCCAGCCATGCTTGAAATTTCTGCTGTGAAAAGGAACAAAGAAACAACTACACCTTCCCAGTTCTGCAGGAGGCAAATGCAATGGGACCACTAGTGGAGTAAACTGATGGGCTCTTCTGATAGCTGCAAACTGTTTTTCAAGTACTGATACAAGAAATCAAATTTGGTGTCTGTGGAGGGGAACAATCAGCACTGAAGAGCCCTCATAAAATATTTAAACACCCTTAGTTTTTATCTAGAGCTTTAATTTCCTATAAAATGCATTCCATAGGTATTTACCTGCCAAATATTAAGATGCCTCTAGCTTTGTGTTTTATATTAAGTTTTTATTTCTGTCAATTTGTATTTTAGATTGCAAATCAAGAACCTTTCCAGATAGTTTTGATTAATTTCAGGCACAACTTGGTTTCATTTATTTTTTATGTTTTGATGGTAATTTACCATGGCATAAAATTGTTTTGCATTAAACTACACTCATGAATCAAGAGTCTTTTCCATTAACAAGATCCATTTAAAGAATAAGCCCACCTACAAATCAAGTATTTTGTGTCAGATTCTGTAATCATTGTTTGGAAAAAACCAGTACAATGGCACTATGAATTATTTCAGTGCATAGATGATTTAGACAAATAGAACAGAAATAATAATATAACTGGTACTGGGCTAAATTACCTGGCAGAGGCCGTGGTTTAAGGTCTGTTACTCTCTTAAGTGGAAAAAGAGAGCTTTAGTTTATGCTGTTTGGATTGCAATAGTATTTTATAAAGAGACTCCTACTCATTAGCAAGTTATTCAGGGCTACCTTAGCACTCTAGCTGGGAAGCAGAGTAATATCTAATGACTGGAGCCCTTAGGTACTTTAATATCAATCTATTTTGTTATACATATATATATATATTTCTATTCTTAAATATATATGTATATATATGTTTATATGTGTATGTAGATAAAATGTTCAGAGAAGAGTTCCCTTGTTCATAAAGTTGTTTTGAAAGGCTGGCATATTAAAAGGAAATTATGTAGCATACATGGAGTTTATGACAGCTGTAGATAATATATTTGTAACAAATTTGCTCCAACCAGCCTTGTTGGACTTAATTCACTTGATTTCAGTGTTGATAATATTTTTGCATTATATTCAGTAGTTGTGCATTATTGACAGGAGTTTACTGTGTCACATAATTATAAATAAAAAAATTACCACATTAGTTCTCTTGTAATTTTTATAATTTGTTTCTGCCTCGTCTTTGTCCCCATGATTTCAGCATGTAATGTACTAGGAAGGATGGGTGAAAATCAGATTGTACATTTTTGCTTTCATCAAACATTTGAAAATGAGTAGCTGAGGCATTGGAAATGCTTATTTTATTCCTCTCCTTGTAAACTTTGCAGTTTTTTACAATCCATCTTTTAACTTGCTCTGATATATTAATGATTATGCTTATGAAACATTTAAAATTTGATTGTTTAGAACATATATGGTAAAATCCTGCCACTGAACATCTTCTGCCATAATAATAATAAAGACAAGACTCCTTACTCTAAAAGTAAATAGCTAATATTAAATAAGGATATGACATTATCATGAAACATAGTAAGTATTGGTGTAGTTGACATGGTTTCGGTGGCTGATGTTCAAGTTAAGTCCATTTGGTTTCAGAATGCTATTTTTAAATTCTGTCATCAATTCTCACCAGTCAAGATTTAACTAGAGCCACTTGGTGTTCTCAGAATTGTCTGAGGCAATCGATATCTCTTTCTCTTTACAATTAGTTTTAGTTTTCAGGAGTGAGGCAGAAGGCAGTCTTTTCCTCAATGCAAGTGAAGTGATCCCTCCTTATACCTGCAGACTGACATGAAAGCTCTGAGAAATGAGAACAAGCCCATTTATCTCAGTAGGTGTTAACTCACATGCCCCAAAACGATTGCTTTACAGCAAGTTTCTCAACATGCCTTAACATTTCAGTGTAGTCAAAGTATATAAGGCCATAACTGCTGGTTAGCTGCTGGTAGTATAATGGAGGACTAGCTTGGGCCACAGAGGGTGTAGGATCAGACTCTTTCATCTCAGAATCCAACCTGAGCTACTATTTCCCTGTTGGATACTTTAGGAGAGTGGGAGTAAGCATTGCTCTATTCGTTACTCGGTTCATTTTAAAGCTCTTATGTGGAAGAGTGAGAAGTGTTTTCTCTTCTCTTTGCTTCACTTCGATTCTTGGGTGGTTTCTAGTGTTTTCATTCTTGGAGTGAATGCCCAGGCCTTAAAATGTGTTATTTTCTGGTCTGGCTAGAATTATGTCCTATTGGCTAGATCAGAGCTCTCAGGACTGAAGAACATGCGGGTCATATGTCATGGCTGTTGCTCGACATGATTATTTTAATTGCTTATCAAGACACTTGGAGCAACCTGATCTGAGATTTGTCAGCCAGCACATGCAATAGCATCAGAAATCAGTCCTGAAAGGCCAGCACCAATATGAGAAACTGATTCTGATGTTAGGACTCCTGCTGTCTGCGGTGCAGTCAAACCAGAAATTGAAACAATTGAAAAGAATAATTGATGTTTTTATTTCATTAAATTTGAAAATTAAAGATTCCTCATCATTTACTGTATGTGAACATGCAAATGTAGACAAATTTCCTTTCAAAGAGGCACTGTCAAAAAAAAAATTTGTTGCGTTGCGTCCGGACTCCAATAAAAATTAAGACATGAAAATTTATAGCTCGCCCTTATCTTGAAATCTTTGTGAAATTAAAGATCACTCTTATGTATATATGTCTTTCTTATGAATTCCTGGGGAGGGTCTCAGATTGATGTCTCTGCAAAGCATGCTTAATGCTTAGAGATGAAATTTCCATTTAATTTTTTTTTTAAAGTTGGCTTCTTTGATGCTTATAACAATTTCCTGTTAGGAGAAGCACATTGGTTTACTATGTACCTCAACTGGGCAACCCTTCCTGCTCTCAGAAGATTAATTGGAGGTTGCTTACCACTTTGAGTGGTTAATAAAACATGTATCCAGCAAGCAAATCAATTCGCCTGATTCCCCCTGCGTAGGTAAAAGATGTTAAGCACAAGTTCTAGAAATTTGAGAAAACACAAAAAGCAAGCAATCCTTCTGCCACTTCACTGTAAAATGAGATTCCTGAAATGTATGACAATTAGCTATAATGGATGTTCTGCCAAAGACTAATACAGAGCTATGGGGTTTTTTTCCCTGATGATGTTTAACTGCAGCTAAATATGCCAAGTTGACATTTGCCTGCAATTACCATGGAGCCATATTGAGATCTTCACTCTCTGAAGAGATTTTGAATGACTACAGCATCATCTAGGATAACATCTTGTTTTCATTAATCTTTGTAGTGACTTTTGCTGCTGGCAACCCATGGCTTAAACACAGCTTCTCTCTTGCTTTGGGAATTTGCATAACTTCTCCTGTTAAATAAATTTTAAACAAATTAAAAAAAAAAAAATCTATATAAAGAAACTCCTGAATGGAATTTCAAACATGAAGCATTAATAAATAATAAGACGATCTAAGGTCCTCACAGAGTAGGCCCTTCAAAGTTTTTATTCTATGTCCTTTGTTGCAGTGTGACCTAACAAATTGAGTATCTAAATATTAGGTGATATAAACCACCTGAAAATTCTGAGTCTGTGTATATTTTGACTATAAGTGAACTCAAGACTGATGCCATACTCTCAAATTATGAGAATGATGTGGAGAGAAAGGCACACAAATTTTTTATTTCTCTTCTGCCCAGGCAGGTTCAGTATTTTAAAATATGGAAACAACATCTTAATTGACTGGAAAATTAAACTATTTCTGTGAAAAAAAATTGTTGTTTTGCACTTGTAATATCTGACAATAGGTGTTCAGTCTGAAAGCACAATTAATAATATCATTGGATATCGCTGTTTGAGAAAACCATTAACACTGGATTTGTATTAAAAATTGAAAAAATAAAAAAAAAAGAGAAAGTGTTTCCTAACAGATGATTGCCCATAATTCTTGTCCATTACTTTACAATTTCCTTTGAAGGGGGAAATACAGGACAGTTGTTTCTAATTAAGAATGTTTATCTGAAATCTAGCAAGCCTCCTAACAGATAACACACAAAGACATGATAGGAAGATACATACTTGGATAGGCAGGGGATTGCACTTTTAGAAAGAAGGAAAACACAGTACAGTTATATCATCTATGTTATATAGTGCAGGAACAATTTTAGAAAGGATACATCTATTCTGCTGATTTTGGGATACTAATTTCACATTTTCACATTTGCTGATTTTGGGATACAAATTTCTTCCTTCCCTTTTTCCTTATTCATTAACATAAACAAGAAAAGCTGGTTTGTTGATTTCTACTTAAGAGAAAACTCAGGCTTAGCAAAAGTAACCTGTTATGCGGTAGAATTTGCTGGTTTACAAACTGTAAATTACACATGATTAGTACTTCTCATTTTATTAATTGTAGAAGTATGCTCTACCATGCTTCAGCAAGTAGATAATATATTAAAGACAATGAACTGCTCAGGTAGTGATATAGAAGCTGTAGAAGTAAGAGAGAGACACTCCTCACTCTTGAGCAACAGTTTCAACACAGCCATCACACACTGAGATGCTGACTTCTTTACTAATAAGTTGTGACAAAACCCCACTCTGGGCAGATACTTGAAGTGGAATTGTCTGCAACTTTTCCTTAAAGTGATATTACCAAAAATCACTAGTGACTTTCCAATTCCTAAAAAACAATCTTAATATAGCACAGGAACAAAAAAACTTTTGAAATGTCAAGAAGTCAGATTGGATGGCTAAAACATTAAAAAAAAATTAAACTTCATAACATTTAATTCTTGTCCTTTTCTAGAATGATTTTCCAATGATTTTTTTTTTTATTCTGTGCCATACAGTTGTTTATGTTATTATAGTCTTATCGTATTGTCACTGTCTTAGTGGTGCTTTACATTTCTCTTTGTCCATAAAATCCCTCTCCTACCATCCAGTGTTTTCCCCCTGCTGGTCATCCTCAGTGGCTTCCAGGGACATCTCCATCTTTGGTGCATTTAGCTATGCAGTTTTCATTGCCCAAGAACAAAACAGTGAGCAGCCTCCCTCACTGAGGACAAGCACCTTTTAAAACAAAATATACAGTGAACTGTAATCAAGACCATCATGGATACTATGCCTCTCAGAGATGATTTCATGGAGTTTATTATTTTATCTTGAATCTTGAGTCAACTGCCAATAGCAGAACCAAGCTTTCCATAAGTGGGATTAGATGAAGGTGTACAGAAAAACTGTTGGATTTACACATGGCCTGGAACTGATATATCACATCAAGCAACGCAGATTTAGTCTATGTAGAACATATTTGTTAAGTATTCTATTAGAAAATATTAGACCTTTTTTATTCAACTAACTGAAAAAGATATTTTATCTAGTCATCATGTGTTTTGGTAGAGGTTGGCTCTTCTGGGAAAGATTTTTGCGTGACCTTATATTCTACTGAAATATGTTTAAGATTTTGAGGCTCCTGGCATTACATAAATGGATCAAGAAACACTGATGTGTGAAAAATTGAAAAATTAAGTTGGAAGAAAGAAGGTATTGAAAGGCAAAGTAAGCTGTCTAGAGAGGCACATAAGGAAGAAAACAGGTAGAATAAGAATCAGTATCTTATACCAAATGAAGTTTCAGGAGAAAAAAATCACCTGAGTCTTATCACAAGCCTAGCTATTTCAGACATAAGCATGTTGATTTTATTCCTTTAATCCCAAAGAAAAACGAAATTTGAAAAATTCTGGTACTGATACAGTCTATCCTTTCAGAGGCATGCCTTTGCTGGTGAAATCATCCCCTTGGCCGGGCTATATAACTTCCGTGGCCAAATGGGTGGGAACCCTGTAGATACGCCTCCACTGGTGGGGCCAGTTAAAGACCTTTATGTTTGTCTATCCAATGAATATGTTGGATAATGGCTCTTGGAGCAAGAACTGTCTAGACATTGTTCATCAGCCACAATGGGCTCTAGAACACAGTGTGCAGTGTGCAGAAAGGGATATAATTGAAGTGGAGCAATAGAGAAACAAAAGTCATCTTGTTTATGCTTTCATGGCAAGGGGAATAGAGGGGAGGTTTATGTGGTGTGGGGTGCTGTTTGTTTATCTGTTTTCAAAGCAGAAATGGTTCAGTGGGCCTGACTCAAAGCTTCTTAGAAGAATAGACAGAATGCAATAGTTTTTGGTCCCAAAAACTATTGGTTCTTATGTGTGGCAGAAAAGACAGTCAGAAATGCAGGGAAAAGAGACAGAACTAAGACCAAGATCTATTAGGAGGATTCTGAAGAGCAGGCTTTCTCTCTTGATTGTACAGAGAAGGGATAGGTTTCTGTCTGACATTTCCCTGCCCTTCCTTACCCACACTAGATGAGGGCAACAACGGGAATCTATTTTTATTTTCTTTTCTTTGGT
>VZTB01003764.1:213931-235355 GCA_013397245.1 Thryothorus ludovicianus
TGCTGACTTCTTTACTAATAAGTTGTGACAAAACCCCACTCTGGCCAGATGCTTGAAGTGGAACTGTCTGCAACTTTTCCTTAAAGTGATATTATCAAAAATCACTAGTGACTTTACAATTCCTAAAAAACAATTTTAACATAGCACATCAACAAAGAAACTTTTGAAATGGCAAGAAGTCAGATTTGATGGCTAAAACATTAAAAAAAATAAAACTTCACAACACTTTTAATTCTTGTCCTTTTCTAGAATGATTTTCCAATGATTTTTTTTTTTTTTATTCTGTGCCATACAGTTGTTTATGTTATTATAGTCTTATCGTATTGTCACTGTCTTAGTGGTGCTTTACATTTCTCTTTGTCCATAAAATCCCTCTCCTACCATCCAGTNCAAGCTTTCCATAAGTGGGATTAGATGAAGGTGTACAGAAAAACTGCTGGATTTACACATGGCCTGGAACTGATATATCACATCAAGCAACGCAGATTTAGTCTATGTAGAACATATTTGTTAAGTATTCTATTAGAAAATATTAGACCTTTTTTATTCAACTAACTGAAAAAGATATTTTATCTAGTCATCATGTGTTTTGGTAGAGGTTGGCTCTTCTGGGAAAGATTTTTGCGTGACCTTATATTCTACTGAAATATGTTTAAGATTTTGAGGCTCCTGGCACTACATAAATGGATCAAGAAACACTGATGTGTGAAAAATTGAAAAATTAAGTTGGAAGAAAGGAGGTATTGAAAGGCAAAGTAAGCTGTCTAGAGAGGCACATGAGGAAGAAAACAGGTAGAATAAGAATCAGCATCTTATACCAAATGAAATTGTTTCAGGAGAAAAAGTTGACCTGGGTCTTATCACAAGCCTAGCTATTTCAGACATAAGCATGTTGATTTTATTCCTTTAATCCCAAAGAAAAACGAAATTTGAAAAATTCTGGTACTGATACAGTCTATCCTTTCAGAGGCATGCCTTTGCTGGTGAAATCATCCCCTTGGCCGGGCTATATAACTTCCGTGGCCAAATGGGTGGGAACCCTGTAGATACGCCTCCACTGGTGGGGCCAGTTAAAGACCTTTATGTTTGTCTATCCAATGAATATGTTGGATAATGGCTCTTGGAGCAAGAACTGTCTAGACATTGTTCATCAGCCACAATGGGCTCTAGAACACAGTGTGCAGTGTGCAGAAAGGGATATAATTGAAGTGGAGCAATAGAGAAACAAAAGTCATCTTGTTTATGCTTTCATGGCAAGGGGAATAGAGGGGAGGTTTATGTGGTGTGGGGTGCTGTTTGTTTATCTGTTTTCAAAGCAGAAATGGTTCAGTGGGCCTGACTCAAAGCTTCTTAGAAGAATAGACAGAATGCAATAGTTTTTGGTCCCAAAAACTATTGGTTCTTATGTGTGGCAGAAAAGACAGTCAGAAATGCAGGGAAAAGAGACAGAACTAAGACCAAGATCTATTAGGAGGATTCTGAAGAGCAGGCTTTCTCTCTTGATTGTACAGAGAAGGGATAGGTTTCTGTCTGACATTTCCCTGCCCTTCCTTACCCACACTAGATGAGGGCAACAACGGGAATCTATTTTTATTTTCTTTTCTTTGGTATTCCAACATCATGATATTGACAAAGCAGAAAGTGAAATAGTAATTCTCTTAGCAGCTTCCTAATTTTTCTGTATTTGAAGCTAATCTTTAAGCAACCTTAATCTGAGTGTAGAGCAGTGGAAGGTTTAAAATGATGGCATGTCATAAACATAACATGATTTATATGTTACATATATAAAAAGATATATACTTATGCTGATTCTGAATTCTATCTCCCTCACAGACTTTTTAAGTTTTAATTTAGCATGTTGTGATAAATTCATTGTTTATAGACTGATAGATATGTTTCAGCTGAAGAAGCAGTAGGGCCCTAACCTGGGATCAGAGTTGGCCTTCCTCAATTTATATAACTAATTCCTCACTCCCTCCTTGCTCTAAAGAGAATGCTGAACATGAAAAGAGAACTTTAGCATATGTATTAGGTACAAGATTCATAATCATATTCTTAATGGGGAGTGAGATAAATGTGAGAGACTCTGGGCTCACTCCCTGCTCTGTCCTCCCTACTGCTCTGCATTTACTCTCTTGAGGGAGTACATCATGGGGAAGGTACATCATTAGGTAGTGTTGTTCTACATTACCTTAAATGTACTAAATGTAGTAAATCCTACTACCTACTACCTTAAATTTGGGCATCCCATTGATTTAAAAAGCCCTCACACATCAATGCACAGCTTTACAATTCAAATACCTCCTCAGTCTTTCAAATTTAAATGCAGAATTAATAAAATAAACCAACTAAAGATACTTTATTATCTGAATTTGGTTTCGGACACAGGCAAATATAACATGATCTCAGGTACTGGAAAACTTACACAGTTTAGGTGATCTTTAGTCCACTGATTTAGGACATAAAACCTGCATAATTGAAAATTTTCTTATTTTTTGAATGTGCAATGTGTTGCATTGTATTCAGTGTGTTGGGAGTCCTGGAATATGATGGGAATGCATTAAAAAATCCATTATAAAATAAAATCATAAAAATGGGAAAAATCTTACTTTTCAAATAAACTTCAATTACAAAGAGTAACCACACCACCATTTTATTACACTATTTTATAGAACCTGTAGCATTTCCTTGAGTAGGATGACCTTTTGATTAGAGACCGAGCATGCTGGGTTGTTGATAGAGTCTTTGTTGAAGGATGTGTACAGTTTTGGGGCCTCAGAGAGGTCTCAGGCCATCCAGGGCTGCTGGCTCCCCAGCTGGCAGATTCAGCGGGGACACCAAGTACAGAATCAACCTCTCACCCCTAGAGGTCTCCCCAGGTCAGAATTAGGAAACGACAGCAGAATAATGTATAAAAGTTTGTATCTGACATTGGCTAATTTTATCTGTTTTACAGAGAAATGTGTCATTAGCCACTTTCAGATATTTGATGTAAACTAATTTTTTTCTAAAGATACTTGTTTAAGATTAATTATATACTCTTTTTTATAACTATTACTACCATCTGTGGTAACAGTTTTTCAGAAAATGTTACATTTTAAACTTCTCAGAATCCTTGTTTTCCCTTGATAACATAATTAGTTGTTCTTTATCTGTTGAAGTTTTGTTTTCAGTGAATCATTATGATCACTCATTTCAAATCTAAATGTGAATGAATCATATTTCAACTTCCTTTCCTGTCAAAGGTTCATATAGCCTGATAGCTCATTGAAATGAAACAAAAATTCCACTGAACCTTAAAATTCTAATTTTATTTCTTTTCAGTGTGAATGAAGAATGTTAAGTATCTACATTGGATCAGAAGTCAAATGAGGAGAAAAATGTTTAACTCTGGAAAGGGTTCATTTGCTGTCATCAATGTTGGCACATGACGATAATAGAAAATCTGTCACCATTTCAAAACAGTAAGAGAGATGCAATCTGTATTTGTTACTAGAAAGATCAATTTTTTGGTGGTATATTGCAGAAGAATAAAGTATAGGAACCGTGGTATCATGTTAAAAGAAACCAATAATACCAATAAAAGCAAACCAATAAAAGCAAACCAATGTCTGTTTACCTATTCCTGTCTTATTAAATCCAAATTTACAATTGTCAGAAACATATCACTTTTGTCTATGGTCAAATTTTAAATTTTTCTTCCATGTTCTGCATGTTTCTCCATGTTGCAGTGAGGTTAAATATATGGTTCTGCTGAATTAGGTGAGACCTCTCATCTAGCTAATTTATTTGATTGAATTTTTTCATGTGTAGTATAAATGGTCATGATTGTAGATGTAAGAAAATACCCATACCTTGAATTTATCAAGGTTTATGAAACAAACTTGGAGAGGAGAGACTCTTAGTGTTTGTGAACTTTGGTATTTTAGCCCTACTTTCTAATCAATACCTTAATAGCAACTACTGCAGCCTTGAGATCCCAAAGTGAGAGTTGGCATTTAACTAATCTAATCAGTTGAGAACATTTATATCCGTGGAGTCAGAGCTATTACACTTACTGAAAAACAGAATATAGAGTTGGAGCAAGGGACACATCCATCATCAAGAGCTCTGTCTGAAGCAGGGCTTTGGATCTCACAAAAGCATTATTGCTTTACATGGTAAACTTTATTGCTAAATAAAGACAAGTTTATTATATCAAGGATTTTACTTACCTAGTATTCTTCATAAGGTAAAGGAATTTTTTTTTGGGGGGGGGAGAAGAGCCTTTTGCTTGGTTTTCGTGTTTTCCTGACAAGGAAAGTACATCATTACTGTTGTCTGAAACACCACTGGGGTTTAGGGGCTCATAGGTAAAGAGTCACTCCCCACACTTTTCCTTGATTAATTTTGATTTTATGCAGTGTGCAGAGAAAGGTTATCTTTCATTTTATTTCACTCAGCTCCCTTTCCTCTCAGGACGGAGCGGGGCCAGACAGATAGGGAAAAGAATTAAATAAGTTATGGCTTAGACAGCCTTCTTTCCCAATGACCTGAAGTGTTCAGAGGAAAAGTACAAGAGTTCATTTAATAGTACATGAAATGAAGGCACAAATCTTTTGGATTTTTATCTGACTTTAATAAAAACAATTTAAGGACCTGAGTATTAGTCGTCTGTTAATATGGTATTGAAACTCTTTTGTATGTTCTACAGTACACCTTTCTACTTATTGCTTTTTGGGGAGATAGGAACACACAAGACTTTATCTAGGCCATCTCTGTGCATATGTGTGTGTGTGTGTGTGTATGTTTGGATTTTTGGGTATTTGAAGGTTAGTCATAAAGAAGTCTTGGCAGGTTTAAGGTTGTCTCGCCTGTCATTCATCCAATGATTAATGATTAATCCAATAGATCCAATTAATCCAACAGATTCTTCCTTAATTATTTCTTCAATTTTTTTGTTCCTCACTCTATAACTTACTGGGGCAAAGATGTAAAAGTATTTTAAAACCTTGTTATCTAAACATCACTGTGATGTAAGATTGTTGCGTGCCCGGGTTAAAATGGGACGGCGGACGGAGACGAGAGATCTCTATAAGCTGGATCCTAGAACTTGGTTTTTATTACAAAAGGCGTGGGGTGCAAGTTAGGACCCAGCTTAGAGCTGCCTGCCAAAGCTCAGAGCTGGCCCAGGTGGTGCGGGGAGGACAAAGGGCTGAGGGGCAAGAGGTGGGAGCAGATAAGAACAAGAACAAGAGAGGTAAAAAGGAGTAAGAAGAATAGTAAGAAAAGAGAAGAGTAAGAAGGGTAAAAGCAAAAAGAGAGAGTAAGAGGAAAAAGAGAAAAGAGGCAGGAAAAGAGTAAGAGAGGAGAGAGTAAGAGAGCGAGCTTCTGGTTACAATGCAATACATCCTTTTCTATGTTGAATATTCTAAATTCCACTAACCAATCTACTACAAGATACAAATTCTACGGCATTTGCATACAGCCTATAGGAATCCTTACATTACCATACTTATCAGTAACCAGAGGGTCTTGCAAATCTAAACAAGGGGATTACTAATCCTGGACATACCATCTTTTCAGGTGTTTAGCAGCTAGGGTTTTGGTATGTCGCTTCATTTCAATCTCACTTAGTTTCCACATTCTTAAAATCTTCCATGAGGCAATCATATTTACAGGGCTTTCCTGTTCCATCCTTCCCAACACTGTGAGGCTCACTACACTTCCCTCTTTCAGCTAAACTCATGGAGAAAAGTATTAACAACAACAAAAACAAAGAGTATGAGAACTAAAACATGCATGTAGTTTATCAGCCAAATTATATCTATTGTGTAGATGTAGATAAGATATGCCCAATTATGAAATGTTCTAATTTATTTAGCTGAAACAGACTTGATTTCTGAGCAAGCAGAGTTAACACTTTTAAACTAGACCTAAGAAAGAGAAGGGATGCAAGTTTCAAATAAGTTACTAATGTGTAAAACAACATTAATTCCTTCTGACAAATTCTCAAGTCTTTCTTTCTATTCATGTGTATTTCATGTCCACTTGCTGATAACAATTTTTATTGCAAAAAATAAATATGCTTAAAGATTTGTAGACATATTCTTCTAATTCAAAATCAAATAGCATTTTACATGCTGGCTTTGTATTTTGTTGCTCTGAGGCAATAATTTTACCACTGTATACCACTGTTCCTTCCTACTTAGGAAAATATTATAATCCGAGAATTAACAGACATGTTGATTATAATTTCCTGGTTAGTAATGCCTATGCTGGTAAGAAGAATGCAAATATAATAAAATTCCCCTTCTCCAGTTGCAACATACAGATTGGAGACCTCATTTTCCAATTCTCAGTGATAGATTTAGACTCCTTTTGCCTTTTGTGTCCTGTTGAGAACAGAACACAATCTTTGGCTCATTTATAAGCTTTCTCATTCAATGTTACTTTATTTGCAGGGATTTTTGGTCAGTATTCTTTACTTGTGATCCACAGTGTTGAAGGAGTCAACAGATAGAATCAAATGAGGAAAACTGTTAGTTTAGCCTGTTCTAAGAGACAGGTAAGGTTTTGATTGTCAGCAGCAAAGCTTTATCTTTACCAGCTATTCTCCTACAGCATTTTAAGTCAGTGAGTGCATATGTACAAGTCTTAAATAATCTTTTTCCCTGATCTCTCCAACGTTTCTTGTGTCATGTGAATGAGCCAGTCTTCTTTCAACATGTCCTGGAAGATTTATCAGAAAATGTCCCATCCTACGTAGTTTTGGCAACGTTGTTCTGTTTACCACTGCTTTCTGGTGATATATGTCACTCAAAAGGTTTAACAGGGATTTCCAAAAGATTTTTTGATGTTGCTATTGTGTTTGTCTAAAGTACATTATTTTATAAATGTTTGTGAGTTTCTTTTTTTTTTCATATTGTCATTAAGTTGTTTTGTTTTGTTTGTTTTTTCTTTATTAATTTTGCCTTCTAAAGTTCATTTGATTCACTTAAGGAAACTTCATTGCCTCTGTTAGATGTCGGGAACTCATTTTAGTTAATTGATTACTCCAAATGGCTAAATTTTCATTTGGAATAGTCTATGTTATTTATTAGACTTTGATCTTTAGACGATCTCATAACCCCAACCAAATTTATCCTGTATGTTCTGGCATATGTTAAGAACCATGCAAAGTTTAGAGGCATGATTTGTCTTTTCCACAGCAATTATTCAAAAATGCTGCTGTTGACTTTTCAACAGGAGGTTTCAAGTTCCAAAAAAACCTGTTGACTTTTTCTCCATGGACCCAAGCCGTGTATTGATTTTTGCTGCTTTTTCCCTGTGTGACTGTATGGTCTCGAGTCTCATGCCTGAAAATTTTCTGTTATTTCCTACTGTTGTATTTACTGAAAAGGTGTTTAATAGGAACAATATTAACAACTAAATAATAAAATTTGTTAGAGAAAAAGTGTGCCAAAATCAACCAACAAGAACATTTTTTTAAAGTGCAAGCCACTTCTAGATTTAAGCTTGGAATCTGTTTGTCAATCATGCTAGGGTTGACCTCTCTCTGAAGGGCACAGGTATGGATTTCCTACAGGTGGTGCTGAAGCGTGGCACTTTCCTAACATGAAGCCATTTCTTTAGGCTTAGGTAAAACACACCTGTAACATCATCTATTCCTCTGGAGTCTTTGCACACCTGTATGAGGTGAAAAGCAGAAAGAGGGCAGAGGGGTCCAAAAACGATGGCTGATTTCCAAGGATCACCTCCTCCAAGCTCCAGACAAGGCACCCTAACAAGGAAGTAATTGAGTAAAAATGCTGGGAGACTCCTAGGAATGAACAGGAAACTGCTGAGAAAACTCAGAGCAAAAGAGTTTTCAGGAAGTGGCAGAGAGGACATGTACCCTGGGAGGAGCACCATGGGAAGATAGGGACAAGGTCAGAGAAGTCAAGGTCCAGTTAGAACCCAACATTGCCATGTATATTAAGGATAAAAGGAAGATTTTTTATAGAAATGTTGGAAGCAAAAGACAAGAGATATGTGGGCCCTCTCCAGAAGGAAACAGGACACCTTGTTATCCTGGACAAAGAGAAAGCTGAGCTTATGAAGAACTTCTATGCTTCGGTCTTCACAGACCTAAACAATGTGCCAATGAAAACCTCACGAGGCTCAACAAAGCAAAGTGCAAGATCCTGCACCTGGGTCAGAGAAATCCCACACACACCCACAGACTGGGTAGAGAAGTGATTGAGAGCATCCCTGCAGGCCAGGACTGCAGGTGATGGTTGATGAAAAACTCACTATGAGCTGGCAGTGTGTGCTCACAACCAGGAAATGCAATGGGATCCTGGGCTGTATGCAAAGCAGCATGGGCAGCAGGTCAAAGGAGGAGATTCTCTGCCTCTACTCTGCACTTGTGAGATCCCACCTGGAGTACTGGGTACACTTCTGGTGCCCCCAACATAAGAAGGACATGGAACCAGTGGAGCAAGTCCAGAGGAGGACCATGAAGTTGACAAGAGCCCTGGACCACTTCCCATATGAAGACAGGCTGAGAAAGTTGGGGCTGTTCAGCCTGGAAAAGAGGAGGTTATGTGGAGACATCATAGCAATCTTGCAGTACGTGAAGTGGGCCTACAGAGAAACCAGTGAGAGACACTTCATCTGGAACTGTGGAGATGGGATAGGGAACAATGGGTACAAATGGAAAGAGGTGAAATGTACATTAGATACGTGGAAGAAATTCTTTACTGTGAGAGTTGTGGGACGCAGGAACATCTTGCCTAGGGAGGTAGTGGATGCCTCAAACCAAACAGTGTTCAAAGCCGGTTTAGATGATGCCTTTGAGTGGCCTGGTCTAGTGGGAGATGGCCCTGTCCATAGCAGTGGGGGCTGGAACAAGATGATTATGGTCCATTTCCACCCCATAAATTTTATGATTCCAAAACTAAAGACTGTGACGGGGCAGTGGAATGAAATGAGGAACGAAGAAAAGAGGGATTGGCCTCAGTTCCATAACAACACTTCAATGTCAGGAAAAGGAGGGAACACACGGTCCCTGTTTGTGTCCTGATTTCTATTGCAGGGACACTCATGTGCTAGGGGAGCGCAGCAGGTGTTTGTGATGGTGTTTGGGGCATTGTGCTGGTGTTTGGGGCAGGGTAGCACCCTGCTCTGCAAGGGGGCTTCTTCCTGTGTGCCATGATGAAAAATGTACCTGCACCTAATAGACTTTTTAGGAATGCGTACAATTTCTTCCTTGCGAGGGGGATAGTAAAAATCATGAATTTGGGGATTCAAAGTCTTTTTATAAAGGTTTATGAAGTTTCACTTAGAAGAAATTGAGAAACAATGACAAAAATTGACATGATTAGGGGAAACTTTGTGATGGTGTTTTTCTGTGGTGGGGTAAAGAAGACTGTCAGTAACTTGAAAATATGAAAACCTATATGGATTTTGAAACCCTTAAAAGAGAGGGCATAGCAACTATACCAGAACAATACCTGAACTATGCCAGAATAGGGTGATATATTTTGAGTTGTTTTGATGCATAAGTGAAGTCAAAATTATATTTTTTTCCATTTGTATTAGGATTTCAAAACCAAAAAGGAGGACCAAAAAAAGAAAAAAAGAAAGACTAAATTTAAATGTGTTGCAGGAAAGTACACCTCATTTGTAGTTTTTACCCACTGCTTCTTTGAAAGAAATGGCCTAAGAATTATGTTGAACCTGAAAGTGAAAGCTACTGTATTTTATATCCCTTTCAGTGATAAGAACATCAGTCTATGAGCAGATGCCCATCATGCTTTGCCTTTTGCTATAAATATTTATCACTTAAATGTTGCCTGTATAATTTAAAAGGCCACTATAAAAGACAGCAAGGCAGCAAATGAATGTGCACAGCTTCAGCAAGAAGGTTAGTAAATAACATCATCCTCAATTCACTGATGTGAAAACTGTGATGTTACAATCTTTCTCAAGTCATTGTCAGATTAAAGGAAGATACTGGAGTTAAAGCTGTTAATTTATATATATTTATCCAGGAAACTTAATGCACACATAAAAATATCATCAGATATTACAAAGTAGGGATTTCATCTCTCTCCTGTTTCAAATGTTAGGCTGCAGTGCAGTCAGGAATGAGCTTTATGCATGGTGTGAAGGAACTGCATATGTCTGTCATACGGCGACTTGGATGATCCATATGTAAAAATACATTTATTCTGGAATTGCTCCCCACATGACAGTGGTTTCTCTGCAATTTAACATTTAGTGGGGAGACCTGCTTCCTGACAGCTGTGATTGGGAGGGCTGTTGGCTTCTGGGGGCTTTGTCTTTGTCTGGGTTTTATTTGTTTGTAGTGAAATAAGACTACTGAACTGAAATTCTTACCTTATTGGAGATCATTGTTTCCATATTTAGAATTATTTTAACAAGCTGTTTCTTATTTAATTTATTTATCATGAAGAAATAATTAAAAACAATTATCCGTCACCCTTCCTCATTTAATCTTTATTTTGCCTTACTAGTTTAAGTGTCTTCACAAAATGATGCATAATATAAAAAGCTGCTATAGTTGATGGATGATTTTTTTAGCCAGTGAAAAATAATGAAATTTCTTTTTCCCTTTAAGCTTGCTGTAAAATATATAAATAATGAAATTTATTTAATTGAGAGCTAAATAATTAATATGTTCTTATTGTTCACCTTTAAATGCATTTCTAATACTGCAGAAATTTATAGCATGGGAACTCTACTCTCGTCTTCTAATTTTTTGTCCTCTCTCCTTATTTGATTAGATTCTCTTAACTGAAAGACAGTCCCTTCAACAATAAATTATGAAAACTTTAATAAAGAGGAAAGCTATTTAAAAATTTAAATGTATAAATCTCACTCATCTGACATCCATTGTCTCGTTTTGTTTGTGACATCAGGTTTGCTTGTTTGGAATTTCATATTTCCAAATAGAAGAGCATGTAAGACTTCTAATTCAAAGCATCAATCACAGAGAATGAACATAACCTAATGTCACTGCTGAATCAGGCCATCAATTTATTGCTTTGTAAAAGCAATCAGCAAGCTATCAAGCAATAAAGTGTATGGGAAAAGTGCTTCTTTTGAGATAGCACAGCCATTGACAATGATATACTGATGGAGAATAGCAACTATTTTACAGCGTAGTGTGCCTATTACTTGTTAAAAGCTCTGAACTGTTCAACAGATGTGAAATATGTTTCTTATTATTATGGATCAATCTAGTTTGTTTAATAGCCTTGTATGGCACTTAGATTCGCTGTCTTATTTAATGAGGTTTTATTTGCACTCTGGCTCTTTTGTTTTAGTTCAAGGTATGACTTCAGTTTTCCACTAGGTTTTCCAAGAAACAATGACAATGTTTTTTTTAAATTTGCTTATTATGTCAAGTGTTACAGAGCAAACTGCAGAGCCACTCAAGCTCCATTACTGTACCAAAATAACAAATATTTTACAGTGTGCTAAAAGGATGCAATGGATTTTTTCATAGATGACTAAAATGCATGCCTTTAGCAGTTTTGTTGTTGATTTTGTCTTTTTGTTATTGTGGGGTTTTTTTTTTTTTTTTTGTTCTTCCTTACTCCCATGTCCTATGTTTTCTTGTGATAAAAAAGGGAGCTAGAAGGAGTAGGATATCATAAAGTCAGCTCACCTGATTTGTGCTGATGAGGTACATATGTTATGTTGGTATAGTGAACCCTGCAACTGTTATCTGCTCTAGACAGGAGGTCTAAAACTAACAATCTCATCTGTGTCATCGATGCTGGGAAAAGCTGATGTGGCCTCAGGGACAATGAACTGTTAGAAATAAAGCATTAAAAGTCTTTGCTACTCTTGATGTGTCCTAAAGGATTGCTGTGGTAGTTGGTACCACACAGTTAAATTTACTAGCCTGCTTCCAGAAGTTTTGATGAGATTTCCAGCAGAATTTTTAATCACTTAACCTTTTCAATTGCATTAAGATGAGCTGTCAGGGGTCTCCTTTCTTAATGCTTAATAAAAACCTCCTCTGTCTCCACACTTTCTTTACCTTTTAAACTCCAATAAATTCCTAGAACTCTTTTGTTGCCTGGGGAATTTGTAGCCCTGTGTTCAGACCATGCTTTATTTGCCTAAATGAACAATTAAAAAAAAATTAAATGACTGTGGATTAATACACTATTCTGTGCTGTCTTTTCATATGATTTTCACATTTCTAGAGTTTAAAAAAATCACAATTGCATATAAATCAAGGATTTTCCTGTATAATCATGAAATACGTGAGTTTGTTGTCTTTTTTAATCAAACCCATTTCTGAAAAAGTGTATATTCAACTCCCATTTACAAAACATTAATTAAATAAACACTGCAAATTTACTTTGAGGATAAGCATTGTGCTTATTAAATTGATAAAAGAATGAAAACTGAAGAATTAATGTGGTAACAGCCTCTTACGGTTGTGTAGTGATGGGTGACAGACTAGGAGTAAGAATCATCAACCCTTATGCTAAGCCCTTTTCCTCAGTTACTAACAGTTTTTAAATTCACCATCATTCAAACTCTTTCGTATGGTACATGAGATGGCATGGCCAACAGTTTTAACATATTGTTCTGTCTCTCTCAGGAAGATAGTGAAAATTTCCATCGAAATGCATTCTGTTCAAATTGTTATTTTTTTTTCCTATTTAAATAAATTTGCATAATATCATGTATATATCCTAGGAAAAGTATGATCAAATATATGCTTTTCAATTTTGCTGCTTAAATGGATATTTGTCTTTGATTTCCATGTAACATCACTCATCATGTTTTCTGCCATTCCTGTAAGAAATTAGATATCTTGTACGAATTCCTTTCTTCATGGCTCTTGGCCACTTCTCTAATCCCTCTTCATGGAATCTCCTATTTTGAATGCTTTTACCATACCATAAAGAAATTGCCAATGAACACAGGAGCAGAAAACACTTCTATTGTTATAATATGCAAGTTCCATAAAGGTAGTGAAAATTAAATTTCCTATATTCTTCTCTTACACATATGATATTAAATAACTTTATACTTCTTAAACATATGCTTTATAAAACTCTAATCACGACACTGAAACAAATAGCAAAAAATTAGACAATTTTAAAAGCAAGGTATTTTTCATAATCAATGTAATTGAAAGTATATCCTTCTCTCACCATTGAGTTCCCTGTATTTGTCTTTTTTTTAGGAAGAATTTAGTCCTGAAAGATAAAGTACACCATTTCATGGTGCACCCATTTCATGGGTGACTATGAACGAGCAAAAAAGAAATTTTAGAAAACAGTTCTCATTAAATAGGTTCTTTATTTTTACAATACCTCCAGTTTGCATTCAAATTTTTAATTGTTAGATAGGTAAAGGTAAGTGACGAGTAGCTTCAGGAAACTTCAGCACAGGATACTTTGTGGTCTTGAACAGATGAGTCTGATTTTGAAAATAACTCAGGCATTTTTTAAGTTCTTGCTCCATTCAGTCATGACTTTCTGGAATGAAATTGTTTTATTAAGAAGTATGTTGGCTGAAACAAGTGCACTAAGTATTGTGGCTTAATGTCAGTAAACTTCCTGCAATGAAGGGGAAGTTATAAAGGAAAGTCTTTAAGAAAAATGTTTCAAGATGCTCTTTCTAAACCTCTCAATGCAATTATGAGATGTGATTCTTTGACCCTGTATAAACTTGGCATTCAATTAAATTTTAATCCATTTGTTAAAAAAAAATCCAAAATTTTTAATTGGCCTCTACGGGATATCAATAGTTTTGTTCTCTGATGTTTAACTGCAACATTTATGTTTCTGCTTGATGGCACAAGGTCAGCTAAATTCACACTGAATATCTTTTTAGCTTTTTATGTGTTTAAAAATCTTATTAAAAACTCAAGCATTCTCTTAATATAGTGTTGTTTGAGACCCATAATGAGCATGCTTTACAGAATAGGACTAAGAAGAAGATTTTTGAGAAATAAAGAGGGACATTTGTTGTTTATTTCTGGTGTTATCTTTTTAAAATTTTAATTTTCATTTTTTTCTATTTTCAGGAGTATTAAGTGACATACAAAAGTGATTCTGTTTCAAGATTAACAATGCCCACAAAAAGCTCTAACATGAGGATTCAGTGCCAATGATAATTTAATACTTGTGTACATTTATTCTGTAGATACATACTGACCCTACTTGTCTTTTACTGTATTAAACAATAAAATTTAACAGAATATATATTTTTAGTGCCAAGATTTGGGAATCTTTTCTTTCTTTGTGTTTAGTTGACCATAAACCACATTATAAAAGAAGTAGCTAGCACAGAAATAGTTGTTCATTCTCATGAAGTCATGTAGACCACTTTCAACTTGTGGATTTGTTTAAAAATACATGTAACACCTGAACTTTCCCAAGGAGAAGCCAGGAAAGTTTTAACATTTGTCAGGAATTTTTTTTTGCCTGTTACACTTTTGTCATAAGGCTCAAGATTGTCGCTTCTTTTCTTGTGTTCTCAATTCATAGTTGCAGAAATCTTAATCACCTCTTTATTAAAATTAGATAAAGAGTTTTGTAGATTGGAATGTTCATACTGTTTGGAACTCTCTTTTTAAAGAGGGGTTAACTTCCTGTAATCACGAAATCTCCTCAGCAAATGTTTGATACTCTATTTACACTGTACCTCTGAAAAAAACTCCTCTGTGAAACAGAGAAAAGTAGATTTGTTTGCTCCAAAATGCACTATGATCATTATACCTGGTACTCATGCAAGTAGAAAAAGAAAAAAAAACCTTTAAATAACGATTTATACTCTGAAAAACATATTATTCTATGAAGAAACTTGAAACAAAACAAAAATCAGAACCATGCTCTATGTACTTTTAGCACAATCAGAGTGAGATTGTGTGTAACATTTAAGTTGTTGAAGAATCACTTGCTGATATAAATCAGCAGACAAAAAAATTGTACAGTATTTATATTTTTTTTCTCAACTTTTAACAGTTTCACATGGTTTATTTTGCAGATCTAATACATGCTAAACACTGTACTTATCAATTATACGAGCAGGAGAATTTTTGTAATGTTTTATAGAACTTGTGGCTGGATCACAGTGAAGCTTTCTTTATGCTTCTGTTGTTTGTGTTTTCCTTACTCTTTTCCCATGACTGAAATTTCTGAGATGTATTATTGTCTATTAGATTCTTATACTTTACATATGTTGTACTTTCATACAATTTTTTTCAGATTTCTGGGCAGATATCTCTCTTTGAAGATAATTTATATTTGAAGTACACTGTTTAACAGTAGACTTAAGTGATTTAGAAAAATGTAATATGATGCCACAGCTGTCACAGCTCTAAACAGTTTCTATGCCTCATAATAAATGACTGCTATATTTAAAGTCAAAATAATTATACGCCTGAGAAAATGGCCTGTGGTAAACAAACTTCTATGGCACACAGAGAAAAGCAGATGTCTAGTTAGAAAATTAAAATTTCATACTACTTAGTATGCTAGATAGACACAACTTTGTCTTCACCACTCCACCACTAAATTATACTGTACTTACCTTAAGATCTTTTTTCACAAATTTGGGAAACAATGCATTTTTCCTAGGGAAAATATATGGGGACAATGATTCTTCACCTTTTCCTTAATCATTTGTAACTACAATTAACTTGTGAGCAAAATGTCTGCATCTCCTATCTGTATTTTACTAGATTGTGTATATGATTTAGCTGACATTAAAATGTATGGTAAAATGTATAGTGGTTGCTCCTAGATCAGTGTTTAAGGTTCATCCTCTTTAATAGCATCTCTGTAACAGAGTATTAGAAGTGATATTTTTGTTCTTTGGTTTTCTTCCTTCACATTGGCTTTCCTGAGTAAGTCACTTTGCTCAGAATAACTGCTTTTTAACAACTAAGTAACCAATTATTAGATTGGGTCTGACAGAGACTGGTAAACCAAGACTATATCTATTTGTGAGTTTGCTTCATTTGCTAGAGGTCTAAATGTAATTGAAGATAGACACAGCTTTAGTAGTTACAGGAGTTCCTAACATTTCAAAGGTAATTACTCCTTTGAAAACAATGTTCATGAGTGAAATTTGTGTTACTGCAAGGTCCTTCTTAATTAATGTATCTACTTTATTCCACAAGGATTTCTTCTCTGTCCACAAGATTGATTTGGAGACCAACATCTGCTTAAACAATTTGCTCAAGAGAGAAGACGAGCAGTCACTCAAAGCTATTCTGAGAACTAGCTGAAGTTTAGCAAATAGAATATGCAAATGTTGCTAGAAGAAAACTTGGCAGATTTTTTTTGTAGGTTTGTTTGTTTGTGAGATTTTTGATTGTTTTGGTTTTGTTTGTTGGGGATTTTTTAAAATGCAGTTACAAAGAATCTAAGAAAGTCATGTTGGTGATGACTTTTGGTGTTAGAGCAGGAATTTTACCTTCTTGAAAAGGAATCTATGATGACTTGACCCTTACAGAACTCTGAGATGCAGATTTTATTATTTGGTGGAAGCCTGATTCTTCTGGTAGATAGTTTCTTCTTCCTCTTACATGTGTTTGTGAAGGATTTCTCATTCTCACAAGACACCAGAGAGTTGTGAACTCTGTTTTTGTGCTGACGTATCATGAGTTGAAGGTGTAGGACCCAACAACTCTGTATTATACACAACTGCACTGGCAGATTTTAAAAGATCTTAAGAGGTGTGTTAGGGTTTTTATAATAGATTTTTAAAACAGCATCTTTTTTCCTTCCCAAAATGCCAAAACTATCACAGGATGATAGAGCAATGGAGTTTAAAAGTACTTTTAGTTTTCTAAATCAGTTTTGTTTAAAATTACTTTTAGATTAAGTTCTCATGTGGGTGTGGTAGAGCAGTACTCCAACAGTAGTTAATCCCAGTGATGCAGAACTCTAATGCAAGGACAAGAAGCTGGATCTTGACATGGGGAAAGTTAAACAGCTGAGTAGCCATTGGGATGGCCAGTGGAACCATGATTCCACTCAGCTTGATGGCTCCATTCTTATTCTAGGCCAATCCTCACTAGAAATCACTCTTAAATTCACAGTGCTCATCAAATTAATTAGAATTCAAAAGATTCAAAATATTATAGCTTTTGTTCTTAATACTTAAATTAAAATCAACAGTGACTCTAGTGACGCTTGACTGTATAACAAACTACACATAATCCATCTCCCTCCATTTTTTTGACCCTCCATTCCCTCATCATATGGGAAACCTCTCAATCTTCCTATTTACAATCACAGACAAATACAGGCTTCGTTGGTTTTTTTCAGGAAATGAAAGTGGCTGTGTTTGCTGAACCAGTGATATTTATTTTACATCAATGAAACCCATTCAAACTGTTCTGTACCATTAGTTCTGCAGCTTTGTGTATAGACAGAGAAATCCTTATACACAACAGAACTCTATTTTAGGGCCTTTGAACAGTAAAATTAACAGTAGACAATATTTGTGTTTTTAGCCTCTACCCTGCAAAGAATGCCTAAGGGTACTCCTAAATCATGATCATGCCAAAAGTATTTTAAATAAATAAATAACACACAGAAAAAAAGAATAGGGAATGGGTTTCAGCCTTATTTTCACCTAATGTCTTTGGGTAAAGGAAGATACCCTCTTTTTCTAGGTTGCTGTAGGAGACATATATCAGGGCCCTGTAGAACCCACAGAATTTCTGTAAATTAAGGGCTAACAGTCTTCTCTTCACAGGCCCTTTTCTACTTTGTGACTGTCTATGCTAGCACAAGTAAGATGTGTTATGATATTATGAATTGTGATGGAAGATTAGATAATGATCATTAAAGTCTACAACATTTTAAAGTCTACAACCACTTGTATCTCCATGATCTGCATAGTTCCTTGTTTTGTTTGTTGTTTTGGAGTTTTTTTGGTTTTTTTTTCTGGGTCTTTTTTTGTCAAATTCTGTTTCCTTAGAGCATTGAAAGTGTTTGCTGCACAGTCATAAGATAAACATCAATCAAACGTCCCTCATGAAATATTTTGTCATTATGTTCTGAGTTACATAACAGCAATCTAAATCTGACTAACTAAAAGTCTTGTTTCATTACTAGTTGGTATTGTAAGAAAGGGTATTACATCAATTTCATCACCACCTTAGTTTTCAGGAAGCCAAACATGCTTTTTTTGTTACTCAAGCCTTTGAGACTTTCATCCTGACTTCAACCTGCTGTTAGGCATTGCACAAGTTCTAGAAAGGCTGCTGTAATGTTGTATTGTGCTCTCCATTCTTTTCACACTGCAATACTGTGTGTTTACTGTCATGCCCTTTTTTATGTTCCTGTACTATGCATGTTCTGTGTGTGCACATTACTTGATCTGTAGTTTATGTAGGAACTAACAAATGAATCACTGAAATTTTGGTCTCTATTAAACTGAAAAAACAGAATAATTTAAAGAAGTCGGTTATAAAACACTGTGTAAAATGAAATTGAATTCAACAGCATAGACTTCTCCATGCTGCCTTTTTTACCTATAGGATTCCTTTGTACGGTCAGTCACTCTTCAACCAATTGCAAGCCTGGGGAAGGAGAACTTCTTGCACTAGGTTTTTAGATGCCAACATAGTTTACTTTGATAACTGTTTCTCTCCTTCTCTTATCTCTGGAGTTGAAACTGCTCATTCTGAAAAGCATCTCAGTCATTGACTGCAAGAGAAAGATACTATTTCATGGCCTTTTTGTCAATCTTCCGTTCAGGGGAATCAGATCTATTAAGTACTGCTCTGGTATGTTGACATTCAACTCTAAAATGACACTTTTTATTTCTCTTGACTCGTCTATAGATGCGCTTTGGAAGACTGTGTTAAAAATTATTAAGGTATATTAGACATGTTGAGCTTATTAGAACTACGACAAAAATAAATCTAATTCTGTTTTGTCTATATTGCAGCTAGCATTGAACATAAACCTAAGCATGTATCTATTCAAGAGACCATATTTCTTCCTTTCTCATATTGAGGTCATCTGAAATTTTTGACTTTCTTCAGGGACCTTTTATAGTGTGAATTCTGGTACTGAGCACTCTGAGATGCAGAACAGTATATATATATATTTACTTTGTAACAGCATTAGATACAAACAACTCATTTCTCTTACTTGGTATCTTGACTATATTATAATATACTCCAGAGGAAGTGTTTTTAAAATTTTCTCTCTGCAGTGCAGTATTCTCAAAACTGTACAATTAAAGGACATTGACTGGAATTTCTAGTGAGCCATTAACTTCCTCACTTACTCATCTCTGCCTTAAACTGGAAGAGATCTTGAGGATTATAATTTCTCTTGCTAATGTAAGATTCTACATCATATAATAGAAATATACTGTCCTAAGAATGATGTCTTATGATCAATTTTCCTCAAAAAACATTGAAATTTTCTAATGCTGCTGGAGAACTCAGAATCTAAATGATGTTAAGGATAAAGTTGGTCAAAATTTGCAATTCACATAATTTAAAAATATTACTAGAATTCTGTTTTGTATTTTTTAACTACCTTATTACGTTTTAAAAACTTGGGAAAGCAGAAATATATTTTTAGCTCCTTGTAGATTTAGAGAAATTTTAAGAAATATGTTACATCACTGTATTTTTTGTCACAATTTCCCCATTATATGTCAATCTTCACCTTTTATATTTCTCTCCCTTCTGGGTTGCATGCCCTTTGATGCTTTTCTCCTTTTACAGTGCAGCACCTCCATGGAACTTTCTTTGGCCAGGTTAATTCCAATCCAGTATGGAGATGCTACACAGAATCTTGTTGTGTGGTTTTTCCCTCCTTCTTTGGGGGAGGTGTTTGTAGATTTTACATTTTGCTTCTGGGCCTTATTAATAGCAGTACTCACATCCAGTGTTCTGCTGCAATCCTCAGCATCTGTTATTATAATCCTTACTGTTACATCCTTATAACCTTACTGTTCGGACTGTGATAGATTTGAGAACTTTAACTTGAAAGTTACTCTGAATTTGACTGAAGAAGGGACAGTTGTTCTGTTTGTTGTATCTTCTCTCACACTAAATATCTGTTCTGATAAGCTTACCAGGGATATCACTTACAGAAGCTGTGAGTGATGGAAAATGCTGTCATGTCCCTGGCACTGCATCCTCTTGAAAGGCTATCCCAGCGCAGTTAAGACGAAATTAGTATATATATTTATTAGTGGAATAAAAATCTGAGATGTAGTGTGAAATAGTGGTGTTAGTTAACCTGCATAATGATGTTTGTATTTTGTATCTGACACTTCCACATCTTTCTTCAAGACAGAGGGAAAATACAACAAAGCTGCATCTAAACATAAGCAACTTAAGAACTTATATATTTGAGAAATTAATAGCTCATTAATCAGAAAATGGCTTAAATCCCCAAAATTTTCATACTTTGTCAATAATTTTAGCAAGAGGAAAACAATCATAACTGTGTTCCAGTTAAAGATATTTTCAATTATTGATATCCTCTAAATGACAGAAAAGTTTGAAAGCACTACTTCATTAACAGAATTCAAATTAGTTATCAGAAACTGTCAACAAATCTATAATCACACAATTTATTCTACTATTAATTTCATTCAATTTGCTCTTTATAGGTTTAATCATACAGTGCTTTTTAACTTTATTAACTTTATTATAAGTGGAGGAATTTAACTTTATTTAACTTTATTTTAAGTGGAGGAATTTCCTCTTCTCTGATAAAGTAAATGAAGAATGAAGATGGAAATTCTCATCTAAAGGTATCTGATCAAGTTGTCTGTGTCAAAATAGAGATATTTTATGGAGTTTTCTCCCTGTGTCAAGTAGAAAACTTTTTAAATAATGTTGGAATATTTTTGTAATAATCAAAAGATGACTGTCCACCATTCTGATGTTGTATTGCCATTACTCTCAGGAAAATACATGCTAAATGAGTGCTTAAATGTTTCAGATAAAACAAATTAATTTGTACATTAAACTGTGTGGAACATATCCTATGCAAAGTTAGTCGTGACACTGGTGTTAGGTGATCATCTTTCTCATAAAAAGTAGGACTAATTAATAAGTAATCATTAAAGTAATAACATTTTAATTGTCTATGGTATGGCCTATGTTTCAGAGTATTTTTTACATGCTAATTCAAATTTCTTCTGGTGCTATGACTATGTGAGAGAAAAGAGTATTCTCCAAAATAGCTTAGTTCTAATTCTGTAGAGTTAAAGCCTGGAGAATTTAATGCTTTGATTTTATTGATCTCACTGATAAACTTTACATGCACCTCTTTTGTTGGTGTGATGAAGATATTTATATTGTTAGTGCCCCTATTTCTACTTCACAAAATAAATCTCTATGGATTCTCTTTCCCTCTGTCGTGTATTGGACATTGTTGAAATAATGTCTGTATTTTGGCAAAAAAAA
>VZTB01003764.1:235393-269152 GCA_013397245.1 Thryothorus ludovicianus
ATTACAGCTGAGTAGTTTTACTATGCTGCAAGGGGTTTTTTAATGAAAGAAAAAATGCTCATATAAGGCAAAATGTAGTCTTATATATGCAGCTTAGTGTTATGCATTATTGAATCCTTATCTTTGCTTTCGACAAGGCAGAGCATCTGTAATACAGTTTCTTAGGCTGAAAGCATGGAGAAATGTGATACATGGTAAATTAGGGGACAGATAGTCTTTGCTTCAGTATGTTTTGGTGCCAACTTCTTATATTGGTGTCGGGTAGGCTCTCTGACAAGCTGTGTGATCCTTACTGTAACTGTCTGAATGGAATAGGATCTGCAGTTTTGCCACCCTATTGTTGGTACAACTTCACATTTACCTAAGCAAGATATAATATTTCAGAGAAACAATAATTAGGACCAAATAAATATCTTTGGATGAGACAGTACTGAAATTTAAAAGGTCAGTATTTCTGCCTGTAATTCCCTATCTGTTTCATTTTTATTTTTATTTTAACATTGCTATTAGATTTCTTTAGGAAGTCAATTAGTTTTAAAATTGTAAGTCTTTTCATTGTGTCATCGAGTCCCAGGCCACCAAAGAAGAGAATTGCAGTATGAGCTATAACATTAAGTTACTAGACCAGCGTATGGTTCTTTAGAAAGGCCTTAGAGAATGTTTGAAAAGGAAAGTGTTAGCTGAATAGCAATGTCCCCAAAGCAAACACTTCTACAGGTACTGCAACATAAAGGAGTTCCTCTGTTAAGGGCCATCTAAAGCAAATGTACGGTCTTGAAATTATTCAGCCTGCTTATATTGATGACATATTTTCTAAAAATATTCTCACATACTATAGTTTGCATACCAACAGAAAATAGCATCAAGAGTAACTTAAACATTTTATATAATTCATGGAAACTCAATGAGTGTTTTTTTTACATTGTCCTTAAATTTTATTTCTTGTTTTTATATGCTACCATTTGTTATGTGTGTCCTAAACCACACTTTTTGAGGTTATGTTGTCTGTGTTTTAGGCATGTCTATTAAAGAAAGAAAACATTAAGCCATATATTCAAGATAATATAATTATTTGGAAGCAAAATAATGTGGAAAAAAACAAAACAAAACAAATCCTTCAAATAAGATAAATTAATTCTCTGTCTGGAATGCTCTTCATTCTGATACATTGAATGTAATCTTCACCAGAGTTTGATGCTTTGAGCTGAATCCATCACATTAAATTGATGAGAAGGCCAAATGTGTAAGCAGAAAATGTCACAGAAATTTTCAATACATGCTGCAAGGGTCCATTGAAGTCAGGTATTTGTCTCAATTTTTTGAGAAAAATTAAGAGCTTGGCTTACACAGAAATCAGGCGCTTTAAGTCACAGGATTTTTTTGCGAAAGTACAAGTCTGTCTCAAGTATGAATAATGGCCATTTTGCTACACACTGCTCTCTTCAGGGCAATTTGCTTTCTATCTCGTGCTTGTAGGTCACTATGAGGAGAGGAAAAGGGATTTTTTTAACAACTATTCTGTCAGCTTCTTTCATGGTATCTCTAAAGTTACAGACATTTATTTCTTTCTATAGGAAGACTTTCGCAGGGTAATTTATGGAGAATCTACTGTCAACAACAATTTATGGGGGGGTTCTTCTGCTTTCAGAAATATACATGGCTAAAATGTGTAGTATAATCCTTTATAATAATATAATATAATCACTGGCT
Source organism: Thryothorus ludovicianus (assembly GCA_013397245.1). Taxonomy (NCBI): domain Eukaryota; kingdom Metazoa; phylum Chordata; class Aves; order Passeriformes; family Certhiidae; genus Thryothorus; species Thryothorus ludovicianus. The sequence continues at coordinate 237,104 of VZTB01003764.1, forward strand.
CTGAAATTTAGGAAATTTTGGGGGTAAGAAAATATGTAGGGTATGTGTGAGGAGGATTAATGAAATAACACTTTAGATTTATTTGCATAAAAACATTGCAAAAGAACTAGAAGCTCTTTTTTGACTTGCTATTATGTATTACATTGTTATATTCAGGTGATTTCATGTGACACTGCACAATATTAATCATGTGATAAGTTAGTAAGTGAAGCAGTTGTCAAAGGAAACAATGTCCCTTTAAAGATATATAAATGCAAAAGGATGGCTGACATCTTTAACAGATTTAAATATCTTGTTTTTATTCCTTTTCTGGCTAATGATGAACACTGGTTATTCACAAATGAGCAATTTTCCCTGCTGTTTTTAAAAAGAAGCAGATAGTTAATAATAGGTCTTGGGTTAGAATGCATCTCTAGAGACTGCAAAGTTTCAAAAGAATTGATACACAACTATTATAAAGGAGAATAAAAGCAAAATGAAAGCCTCTTACATGATCATTCTGTTTATATGTTATAAGAATAGAACATAGATTCAATGTTGATAAACTCCAACATGAATGGTAGCAAAACCAGTAAAGTGAAAAGAATTACAGGAGCCCAATGCATCTCCGCATATTTTCTAGATGTGAAAATTAGTTATTATCCATCAAAAGATAATCAGTTTCAATGGTAGGAAAAAATAATGTGTTTGATTCTATTTACGCTATTTAGCGAGCTCATGAGCCAGCATTACCTAGAAATGTGATGGGATGCATCCATCATTCTCTGTTAGACAGTATGCAACAACCTAGTGCTAGAGCCATCTTTATCATGTCCTAAGTGCAACTCATAGGCAGCAGCATTATCCAGCATTATAAGCAGGACATCTGCCTTCACCTGGAACTGGGTAGTTTTCAAACAGTAAAGAAGGGTGTAACTATTCTCTGTTTTCACATTAGAGTATTTGCATGTATTTGCCCTTGCATAAGAATAATTAAAGACTGGCAAAGTTGTTTTTTTTTCTCAAGTGTTTGTGCATTTGCTTGATTATTCCTTGCATTTAATATTATACTTTGAAGTTTCACTGTTCCTGTTTTGCCTATTGTGAGTCCTTTTCATGCAATTCATAGGTAATATAATTAATTGGGAGGACTGAATCTAATGAATCAGACAACTGATTTTACAGACCTTTAAACTGTCAAAGCATGGTCTTCACAGCACCACAGTTCTATCTAACATTTAAGATGGTGTTTCAAGTTGCCTTGTAAGCTCTTTGTTACTAATCCTGTACTTTAACTCACATCCATGTGAATCAGGAGTCTTAGCAGAAGTGTATGTAATAAGGACAGCAAATAACATTCAGCTAAGGGCGGAATTTCAGGAGTGATTTTGCTACATTTTTTTTTTTTATAGCCTCTTTTGCTAAATGAGCAAAGTGAGAATTTCATGGCATCCTACTAAAAAGAATAAAGAGGCATATTTAACCTGTTTAGATGTGGTTTTATTACTACAAACTCACTGGACCTGACTTTGTCAACCAAACTGCATAAGCTGCATTGTAAACGTTTTTCTGAAATAAACCGGTTCACTGACTTCAGTCAAGTTATCCTGGAGTCCTGCTGGTGTTGGTGATTTCAGAGTGGCAAAGAAATCTCAAAGGGCAGGCACATAGAGAATGTTGTGTGTTGAGCCCTGATGGGGTCAAGCACCGCACAACCAATCATTCTCTCCTCCCACTAGAGGGATGGGGAGCAGAATGCACCCTGTATATTTGTGAGTTAAGGATAGTTCAATAAGGAAAAAAAAAAAGGTGAACAAGAAAGAAAACGAAACAATATAAGTAATGCAGAGACAATACATCAACACCTCCCACAAGCAGATTGCTGACCAGCCAATCTCCAAGCAATGGTTACCTAACCAAATGTTTATCCCTCAGGTTAATTGTTGAGCATGATGTTATATGATATGGAATATCCCTTTGGTCAGTTTGGTTCAGTTGACCAGGCTGTGTCTCCTCTCAAATTACATAACCTCAACGTACTTGCTTCCTGGACAGTGGGAAAAAGAGAAAATCTTGATACTGTCTAAGTGCTGCTCAACAATAGTTAAGACACTCATGTGTTATGAGCACTGTTTTACTCACAAATCCAAAACACATCACTATACTGGGTACTATGAAGGAAATTAACTCCATCCCAGCTAGAGCCAGTTCTGCCAAGAACACAACATTTAATTTGCAATTGCAAATCTCTTCTTAGTGGAATGATAATTAAGTTGGTAATCTGCAGAGAAATCAAAAAAGACTCAGCCTTTCTATAGCAGCTAAATAGAGATTATTATTTTTTCTCTGTGAATTATATTTTATTCTTTCTCATTTTACAATTTTTCTTGGGCCTGGTTTTCTTTCTCCCCCATCACTTTTCCAGGATTTCCTTTTTAGCCTTTCAATAATTGTCTTATATTTTTTAATCTGAACCAAACCTTATTGCTTATTCCTAACATCTCCAATGAACCTAAGCTGTTGAAATGACCCTAATAAGACACTTTATCTATTATTGGCCTTCTAAGATTCAATTACCTCAGTTTGTGTCAGTATGCATGTATTTTTTCAGTCAGTGTTTCAGACCACTTATTTCAACAACTATATTAGAAATTCTCTTATACTTTTGGAGAAACTATGAGCAAATAAGTATATAAATTGCCTATATTATAATATTGTTAATAGTTAATAATTCCTGATTGTGATATCTTTATTACAAGTACATTTTTTAAGTTAATCTGTAAATAATATCTATGTGACATTTATTCTTATTCCAGAGTTTTCATCCCAGTTTTTACTTTTTTTTTTAAAAATACGACTAAGTTCCCTGTAAATATTTTATGAACACTAACTTTTATGAATTTGTGAAATGGATTTTTACCCATTTAAGTATGCACAGAATTTGTGAATCTTTTCAAAATTACTCAAAATTACTTTTGGATAAATTCATATTTTGTGATTTTTTGTGCTAAGATTTTATGATCTTTTACAGATAGAAATTAAAACTCTTTTTCATTAAAAGGCCTGTATTCCAGCTGATTAATAGGATAAAGAAGACATTATTTATTCTGATGCATATATTTGACCTTCAATGAGGAGCTGTTCAAAAACAAACTGTAACCAAGTCTGGAATGCAGGCCATTTTAATTTGAGTTCCCTTTAATCTATGTTAAGAGGACAATAAAAAATTCCAGTGGCCTAGAATGGGTTTCTAAATATGGCAATTTCTCAATATGACCAGAAGTTAACTTCTAGATAATAGATTGCAGTGTAAGGAGTTCAGATTTCAAATAAACTATTCTATTCACCGTGCATACGCTCTGAAAAGGCATTGAACAGGCTGATGGCATTCTCTTGCTGTCCCGAGTATCCATAGGCAGAAACAATGGTTTTAAATGCTGGTGTGGCAAAGCAGCAGCAGGATTAAATTCTAAACTGTAAAGATTTTACGGTATCTACAAACCTAATTTCCCTCTAACTTTCTTTAATTGGGCAGTAATAATTTTGAATCCAATCTGCCTTGGATGACTGACCTACACAGCCCATTGTGTCAGAATGGGTATTTTCGCTCCAGTAAAGTGACAATCCTTTTTTTTAAGATGAGCATGAAAAGTTACTGATGACTAAGCAGTAATTCTTCAGGACTAAAGTTGTGATGGACATTTGAGTTCTACTTCTTCGCTCAGTCCAGAGCTGAGGTAGGATTTTGGTTTATAAGAAAGATGGGGACAAATTTTTAGCAGCATCCATTTTAATAGGAAAAAGGATAATAGTTTTAAGCTAAAACAGTGGGGATATAGGTTAAGTATATTGAAAAAATTCTTTCATATGGGGATAGTACTGGCACAGTTTGCCCAGAGATGTGGTAGTTGCCTTATCCCCTGTTGAATTGCTTTCCTGTAGAATTTTTTCCTGAAAAAGTAGCTAGGAAGCCGATTTCTGGGTGCTTATGGGACACTTTAAAGTACTTGGAAGGGACAAATGAGGTGACTGTCAAGGAGAGGGTGGTACTGACTACAGCTCTCTCTTGGGAGCTCGGAAAGAACTGAAAAGTTCAGTCTTTGACTCTGGGGAGATCTGGCCAGACCTCACCTGGAGCTGAGCTCAGACCGACTTTGTGGCTCCCCCGGGAATTCTGACCCTGGTCTCTCTCTCCCTGCCTGCCGGGAGCTGCTGCCCCATTGCTTTGCACCCACGGCTGCTTCAGTTTTGCTCTGGGTTTCTCCACACCGTTTCTCCTGCCTGGCGGGACGATTCTTACAGTTTGAACCCCTGCTGCTGAGCTTTGTATTCATCTCGTCTCTCCGGACCCCTGCTCACCCCTAACCCCCAGACAGATGCCAGCATCGGAGAAAATTGTGACTTTTTCCTAACTCTGTTTGGTAATAATATTATAGTTATTGTTATTTTGGTTTAGACTCATTAGTAAAGAACTGTTATTCTTATACAAAATTCTTTGCCTGGGAGCCCCTTTAATTCCAAAATTATAGCAATTTGGAGACAGGAAGTTTACTTTCTCCATTGCAAGAGAAAGACTCCTGCTTTTCCTAGCAGGCATACCTGTCTTCAAACTAAGACACCCTCATAAACATCAGGGTCAGGTTGGAAGGGGCTCTGAGAAACATGTTCTAGTTGAAAATGTCCCTGCTTATTGTCAGAGGCTTGGACTAGATGACCTTTCAAGGTCCCTTCCAGCCCATACCAATCTATGACTCTGATTCTATGATTGTATATGCCTCTTGTTGGGTGAGATGCAGAAATTTTGGCACCAGATTGTTCTCTGCCAAGTGTGCTGGCTGCCATGAGCCAGGAAAAAAAAAGAAAAGGAAAAAAGGAAAGAGAGTAATAAAAAAAAAAGAAAATCTATTTATTTATTTTAGGAGGCAAGTCTTCCAGACATATCACTGTTCCTCAGAAATTTCATACATCAGTGAAAAATAAGTTATTATGCTTTTCTGCTCAAGAAAATAATTTGGAGCATAATTCAGAGTTGTGTAAGACAATTACTGAGATCGATTGCATACTATAGATGTCTTGCTATAGTTTGCCCTAGTCTTTCCTACTGTGCTGATTCCAAGTAAATATGCTTAGCTGAAAGATACATGCAATACAGAAAGATTCATCTCATTATTAACAGCTTCATTCCTGATTTAATTTAACCACGATAATGATATATGTCTCAAACCTGCACACTAAAATTGTCTGTCATGAAAGAGAGAGTGGGCTGAAAGAGAAGTCATAGTTGTGTCAGTGAGAAGATAAAAAACATAATGGCTCTGTTGGTGGATTTTATTTAATCAGTGTGAGAAGAGGGAATAGAGAGTTATACAAGCCCTGGTTAGTGCTGACAAGAAAAGGGAAGGAGAGTGAATGGATCATCCAGCCAGAAAGCATAAAGAAGATTAATGTGAAGAAGAGTTTTCAGAAAGAAAATTTCATAAAATCATAGGGTGGTGTGGGTTGGAAGGCATCTTAAATACAATAAGATGCTTACATTATTCCAATCCACCTGCCATGGTCAGGGACACCTTCCATTACACCAGGTTGCTCAGGTCTCTGTCCATCCTTGTCTTGAATGCTGTCAGGGTTGGGGCATCCACTACTTCTCTGTATGTTCCAATGTCTCACCACCATCACAGTAAAGATTTTCTTCCTAATATCTAATCTAAACCTACTCTTTTTAGTTGGAGTCATTGCCCCTTATCCTATCACAGCATGACCTTGTCAAAAGTCCCCTCCAGAAGTCTTGGAGATCCCCTTTAGATATTGGAAGGCTGCTGTAAGGTCTCCTCAGAGCTATGTCCTCTCCAGGCTGAAAAACCCAACTCTCTCAGCCTGTCTTCACAGGAGAGGAGCTCCAGCCCTCTGATCAACTTGATGTCCCTCCTCTGGACCCACTCCAACTAATTCATGTCCTTCTTGTGCTGGGGGCCCCAGGGCTGGATACAGATGGAGAGTGGAGTAGAGGAGCAGAATCACCTCCTTCATCCTGCATAGCCACATTCCTTTTGGTGCAGCCCAGGACACAGTTGAATTTTTTGGGTTGCAAGCGCACATTGTCACCTCATGTTGAATTTCTTGTCAACCATGGATGTCTCTACTCATGTGTAGGACCTTGCACTTGGCTTGATTGAACTCCATGAGGTCCATGTCTAAAGCTTGTCAAGGCCCCTCTGGATGGCATCCCTTCCCTCTGGTGTGACAGCTGCACTTAACAGCTTGGTGTCGTTGGCAAATTTGCTGAGGATGCAATCAATCCTACCATCACTGTCACTGGCAAAGATTTCAAACAGTGCCACTCCCAATACTGACACCTGAAGAATATCACTTGCCTTGAACAAAGAGAGGCCTTCCCCTGACCTAAATTTGGACTGCAGGCAGGGAAAGAGAGATTACTGTGTCAGTAGACTCTGCTCTTTGGTGCATTTACTGTGACACCTTTACCCCCTTTTCCACATTTGGATTTCTGACTTAACATGGGAACAAAAAAAGTCACTCAAATGGAATTTGTCACAGGTGAGAACTCAACAGCAAAGTCTGAGGAGCCAGAGATGACCTGTGTCTGTGGAGAAACAGAGACTGAGTGTAAACTGGAAAAGCAGTAGAGTGGATTTGGTGATGGGAGGATCAAATACTTTAATATTTTAAAATTATTTCAAACTTACATTTCAGTGATTATTTAAGTATTTGGTGCTGTACAATAATGTTAATAATGGCTAATTTCTGTCCACTTATCAGTAATTTGTTGGGCCTTCCTTTCCTTCCAGAATAGAAAAGAAATTAGAAGAGTGCTGAGTGTTTTCACATAATCAGTATGCTGGAAATTTGGAAATTAACCAGAAAAACAAAACAAGAAAAAAGATCAGTAGTAAGAGCAGGCTAATAAGGCAGAGGACTCTCACAAACATATGCAAGAGTTGTTCAGAATCTTGAATTTCCCTAAAAACACAGCAATTCCAGCAACACAAAATAAATACTTCAGCCAAAGCAAAACCAGAAAATACTGAGATTAAACAATGGATTCAAAGCAAAAGTTTCCTCTTATCAGAGAACCTGCAGTATGTTTGCTGGGTTCAGACTCCACTGACATGCATTTCAACTGTCATATACATCAACAGATTATTGTGACAATGATGTAGATCAGAAATGATCATGGACCTCTGAACAGATTTAGATGTCTGCCTTCAATAAAGCAATGATATTTCAAGAAGAAATATCAAACTCATGTAGACAGAAGTAAATTTGTTTGCATATAGACATTACTATTATACAGTATCTTGTACAGCACAATGGCTAAAACATTTTAAACAAATAAATAAATAAATGTTCCATATATATAAAAGGAATACATAAACTATATTATTATGCATAGTATTAATAGCTAGAACGCTGAATTTATTTCTTTAGCTGTTTATGATTTTGTAACAATATTTATCCTTTTTTAAGATAATTACTTGCAGGATTTTAAAACCATATGTAATGAGGAATTTTTTAGAATTTTGTGAATGAGACTTCAAAGCAGTTATCAGCATATTTTGTGTCAGCAAACATTCTAATTTTCCTTCAAAGCATTTGGGTTCCTAGATATTTAAAAAGGAGAATAATGTTACATATACAGAAAGTGAACAGTCCTCTTCTCTTGCACACATTGACTGAACATTATAATTTTTATGTCTAATGTTGCATTACTGATATTTGAGATGAAGGAAACTATTGTGCAGCAAAAAAATAAGAAAATGGGAAATTGTTTTAATTCAGATAGGTTTTAAATTATGCAATTTCATCTGCATCATAGGACACCTGCTTGCTACTTTCATATGCAAAGTATTTAATGTTTTTCTATGTAAGCTTACAGTAAGTTAGCATTCTCTCAATGGATTATAAATTGTATTATTTAACAAGGTCCAGTGTGAAATGTTTACAAAATGTATATGCGGAAGATGTTGTCCTGCTCAGTCAAACTAGATTTGAATGCTTGTGTTTATTCATGCAAATAGTATATTAGGAATTGTGTCCTTTAAAAAACAAATAGACAACGTATTTTCTAGGGATTACTCTTCCCACTGGAATGTCTTTGCTAATCTAAAGTCTATTTGCAATGACACATTTACATCCTTTTGAGAACTGTGACTAGCAAAAACTGTTTTAATTTATTTTGATTTACAAAAATAGCCTCAATTGTTATTACAAAAACGATGAATTTGTTTGGAAATTAAAAAATGTGGTTTATAAATTAAATTGATTAGTGCAGAACTTTAATTAGTTGTAATGTATTTTGTTTCAAGATGGCAGAGTGATGGAAAGCTTTGCTCTGACTAAAGTATGATGTTTAAACAGAGTATTTCGATGAGTCTCTTATCTTAATGCAACATAGGACATTCTCTTTGAATAAATTACTTGTAATAAAACCATTAAATTATTCTTGATTGTAGACTCTTTTTGTCATTATTGAAAAAATGAGGTTTTTTTCACGATACATATAATTTACTTTTCTTCGAACCAAACTTGACCTGATAAATAGGTTGTGAAAGAAATCAGTGATGTTATTCAAATAAAGTGCTACTATTTAGCTGATTTCTTCTGACTCATCTATGGAGCAATGGGCTTTTTACTCAACTAGATTTAGCCACGTTGAGGATGAAAGGCGTGAATATAATTTGAATGTATCATTAAAATAGTAAATAAATCATATGCATGAATTTTGACAGCAGCGGGCAGTACAAGAATCCATCTTGGGGTTTTGCAATGTGTAGGGAAAACAATAACTAAGTGCTGATTAGAAAATAAAGAACTGTACTTGACTGTACTGGAATCTCAGTTGTGTGGTGCAGGGAAGCAAAGGATGAGTCATTCTTCCCCAAAATGCTCATGCTCAGTTCTCAGAACTGTAATCATCTTTCCTTACATAAATGCTTCTGTGCTCTGAGATGATCCAGAACTCAAACTGCCTTTTGCCCTACTCTAAACTCTAGGTGATAGCACAGAGCTGTCATCAGTGAGGTCAAACTAGACCAATGAGAAGAAAACCAGGACTCCAGATGTAACTAATGTCTTTTATATAACTTTGATAATTAAGGTAATGTTTTTTTGACAACACAATGGAATGAATATTTATCTTTACCAGAGATGTCTTGTTTCTCCTTGCGACTCCTGCCAACAAATTTTAAAAGATTAAATTTTATGATGCCCCTGAATATTTACTTCTACACAAAGACACTTTAACAGTTGAAAACACATAAGCTATCAATTAAATTATCTCCCTCAATTTTTCTGAAAAAAACCCCAAAGTAAAACAGCAAAACTTCTGCTACTATAACTAGGAATCAATGTGCATCTTCCTCATATTGGACTTTACACATGATATATTCCAGCGAGATCAATGGCCTCAAGAGGAGTTAATGTTAGTTACCCACTCATTTCACTGTAGAGTGTCATTGAACATATCTGGTGATGTGTTTAAAACTTTTGTATGTTCACCTAATTTATTTTGTACATAAATTGTGTGCTACATCTAGGACTAAGGCGGAACAGGATTTTTTGCTACATGACTACTACTCCTTAGTAATTTTCTCTATTTTATTTTTATTATGTCAAGACTGAGATATTTGTGACTATTCTGGGGTTGCAGCTATTTAATTGAGACTACATTATGCTACAGCACTTAGCAGCTGTATGTCATTATTTTAGTTGGACTCTTAAATGGAAAAATATTGTGTCCTCACTGGTGAATATCCCTGCATATGTGAGTATTAATTTAAAAACAGTTCATGAAGCAGAACATAAATTTCCCTTTCATTACATCAGAAACCATACTAAATGAATGTTGAAGGTCTGCATAGTGTTTGGGTAGCATGTGCAGGTGTAAGATGCATGTTGAGGATTTACCAGTCCTGTTACTTTAGGACACTCTCCTTCGAGTTCAGTTAATTTATAAATGGGTTATTGTAGTCCTAAACACAGAACTAAATCTCTGTATTAAGAGAGTATTTTGAGACATTTCTTGACTTGTATATTAAGGAGCTATGAAAATATATATTGTCTTTGCAAACACTGTGTGCAGTATTTATTTTGTAGCAGTATTTTTTTTTTAATGTCTTGTAATTCCATGTACAGGATGTTTTACAACAACAACATGCACCAGGCATTTGGAAGTTTTCATGTTAATTTTCATGTCAAAAATGTTTGAAGCAATTATATGGTCTCACAGGTAAAATCCAGCTGTTAATAGAAAGGAAAGTCACATATCTCTGTGGGGGTAAACATACAGTTAGTAGGAAATTTACCTGTAGGTGAACATTTTCCATATTTTTAAAATTATAATTATCCCCTTAATTCAGACTCAACATTAATACTTAATAGGGCATCATTTAAACCCTCATGCTCAAAGCTTCAGAATATATATTTTAAGTAAGTCCAGTAAAGAAGTCAGTTATAACAGATCTTAGTTACTTATTCTGGTAGTAAAAAAAAGATTTTTTTTTTTTAAATTGTGCAACAAGACTGTCTCATGAAATCCTACTTTGATCAAAAAACTAATTGCTTAATTTTTTTCTGCTTCTTATAGATATACTGACCTATGTTTACGAAGCCTTCTTTACATTTACTCCTTTCTTTTTATCTTTAAATTCATTTATTTATAAACATTAGAATTCTTTTGTTGTATCCTGCTTCATTTATTTCCATGTGGCTTCTTAGTTATGTCAAGTTTTCACCACACAAATTGTTTGCCTCGAAGTACCTAAGGAACTCTTATTACCACACCTTTTCCCTATTGAGAGAAAACTGGAAAGGTTGCAGGTTTTGCTCTTCCTTTTGCTCTCCTTCTACTGTTAATAAATATATCTGAATCACCAAAATACCCTCAAGTTTTTTGGGAGTACTGGCTTTTACACACTTCTCTATGACAGTGTGTGATAAATTAGAGAATATACTTTAGTTTTTCTGGAGTTTTTTGCTTTGTATTTTGGGGTTTTTTGGCTACCACACTAATAGCTGTCTGTGCCACACTATGCAATCTGCCTCTCTTCCTGATCAAGTATTCTCCTAATATTCATAGTTCTAAAAGAATCCCTGAAACATACATTGTTCCTGGCAGGAATGGGACATAATGGAAGAAAGGCTTAGTTATCTTCTTCCCAAATTGTTCCCGGGACTGTGAATCTCAAGCACAAGAAAGTGTTTAAAGCCCTGAGACATGCAAATTCTTTAGAAAATTTGTTTCTTGACCTTTTCCTGACTAACGTATTACTTATAAATAATCATATACATATTTTCTTTGGAGACACTAAACCATTAGAATTTTTGTTCACTTTACCAGATCACAGTCTGTAGAAGACAGGAAACATGTTAAGTACATAGGGAGTGATAGAAATAGAGTAACACTACTGGAACTGAAATAATGACTGTATGTGTTGGGTACGCAGACACCAGGAATTTGGAGCTGCACTTCTAGCAAGGTGTAAACAACAAACATAAAGCTAACACAGTGTAAAGCGTGTGTCAGTCAGAGGTCTTTGCAATAGACATGAGGTGAGGGAGTCTGCTTGCCTGCATAGGATAAGGTGGAAGAAATTAAATGTAAAGCTCAAACCCACAAAAACCTTTAAATTATCCCCTTGTGCAAACTCTTAATATTAGTAGTACTTCAAGAAAAGAAAAAGATGCTAAGTTTCAGGGTAAGGTGAAGAGACTAGCATTACTCCTTCAGAATGAAGACTGTAAAGTTTTTTTCTTTATTGTGCAGTAAAACTTTTTAATTGCAGCACCAGAGAACAAATTTTATATATCGTTAACATTCCTTATCTCCAGTGTTTAATTCAGAGAGATTTATGTAGTTGTGTGATGCGTTGAATTGTCTAGCTTCTCTCAGATCCAGTCATAGATGAGCATTATGACAGTCCAGCAAAGCTGGGCTCTTTCCTGTCATTTTAGGTAGCAAAGTGAAAAGATCTGCTGCCTTTCTAGTGAATTCACTTCTCTGCTAATTGTCCCCTGAGGAGCAGAGTGTCAGCAACAAATCCTACCAAATCTTGCATAATGATTAAAAATGGAGAAACCAAGGCAGCTAAAGTAAAGGTCACTGTATAATCTCCATTTATTGAAACAAATAGAGTTAATCAGAGTACTCCATCTCTTGTAGATATCGTTGGGTGAGGGTTCTTTTTTTCGCAAAAATTGAAACTTGTAAATTTTTTTAGCATTGGGCTTAATGTTTGTTTATAAGCTTTCTGTATTGATAATAATAAGACCTTAATGCCCTTTCCCTTACATTAACTTTTAAGTAAGGCTTAATTATGCTTTTATTTATCAATGACTATGGAAACAGCTATTTAGAAAAACTAGGAAAACATGGTGAGTGAAGTTATTGTGGAGGTATATGGTGATTACATGGTGCAGTCGCTTGTGCCGTCATAAATTTGACTGGATGAATAAAGTAATGTTATTCACGTTAGAATAAATGTAGAATTAATACTATATATATATATATGGAAAATGTTGTCAGAAGAGGTTTAGTTACATGGTGTTATTCAGATATGCAGAAACTGATTCAATACAATTCTGCTTCCTACTTTCTGTGTTTCTGTGATTCTGTGAGCTGTTTCAGTTTTAGTTAACTAAAATGGGAATTCTCATTTATCAGGATTTTTTTTTGTTTTAGTTGAAATCTGAGTTTGAATTAAACAAAATCCAGGAGTTTTCAACATTTCACTGAGCTGAAATTTTAAGGAAATTCTTATTTCTTGTGGAAAATTATTACTTGTTTAAAAATGTGAAATAAGATCTCTTCTCTATGGGATGACAGTTTTGCTGGAAAGCTTTTTGGGGGTATCATTTCCCTGATAATCCTTTACAGTCTGGATCCAGTAGACTTTAATTTGCTGGTTTCATGCATACACAGTTAATCTGGACATTTTAAGAAATTGAATAAGGAAACATGAATCTTCTGTAAACTGAAGATGCTAAACACAGGTGCTACAGAACAGAAAGTTTAGTGGAGAGACTAAAACATAAAGTTTGCCAGCACAATTCTTAAACAACTTTCTAGACTGCTCTAGTCTGCTCCATTCTGAATGCAGTTTCTGAGGTGATAGATAACCTTGAAGAGATGATGACTCAGTTTTTGAGTTAGCCCATCACTGAAGTCAGGATAGACACTGCAACTCAGGACTGTCTGGCATCAGCTTGTTTTAGCCCTTAATTGGGAAAGGCTAAACTGCCTGCTTCTTTTAAATGCAAATGTTTCCTCTTTGTGACTCATATCTCCTACTGCAGGTTTAGTGCTCTCTTTTCATCTGTTTTAAATGGTTGGTCTTGAAAGTTTTGTAGTGAAAAAATATTACTCCCACCTGGAATCATGATAGGTGCTGTCTGTAGGTGTGCTTAGTCTGGTGTCCAATGTGTTTCTTCAGAAAAAATTCAGAGAGATTTTAGAACAAACAGAAAAAACCACACATTTCAAAACAATAAATTCCTTTTATGCAAAATTTCTGTGACTACTTTTCTCAGACCCACCAGGACCAGCCTGGGGCTCCTTTCTCAATGAATGTCATCTTGGGGCTACTTAGTGTCTTTTTTAAACAAAATAACTACCATAAAAAAATATCTCTGGATGACATTGGAGTCTGTCTCTGTTTCATAACAGTCGATAAATACCACCAGTGAAATCTATGTGGATTATGAGTGCTATTATACCAGCTCCAGGAGAGAGCAGGTAGCCCTGCTGACAGATGCTTCTGAACCACAGAACTCTCTTTGAGCCTACACCTCTACTTTTGAATAAAGCAGAAATAAGATCTGTTATTTGGCTCTGGGCCACATGGTGTAATCTGGACCTTTCAAAATGCATGATACTTGTTTCTGGATCTTTCTTAAGGTATATGGAACAAATAAGTCAATAATAGTACCTACAAGCTCCCTTTCTCTCATGGACATGTGCACACACAGAGACACATCTTCATCATGGAGATTCACTCCCCTGTGTGCTGGGAGCAGCCTGTGCTCTGTGCCATTCCAGTGCTGGTTTGGTGCATGATCATGCCAGAGAGAATGCTGGTGATGGAGTGAGACAGGCAGGTGGCAGAGCTGTGATGGAACTTGTTTAGTTTATTAAGCAGTGTAAGCACAGACCCATTGGTCACTCTGCAAAGGCAGAAGATATTGCAGTCCAGACTTCAGCCAGGCCTTGTGGCATTAAGATTTTGGTATTCCCTTTGATGGGGAGCTAAAGAGCACACTCTTCCCCAGCCCCTGGGGCTGCTGCTGTGATTTAAAGAGGTGGAATAATAAGGACAGTGTGGCTGAGCACTGTCTCCAAATTAGACTTGTCAGGCAAAGAGCTCCTGTGTATTCAGAGGTGACTGGGTGGCTGCCCTGAAGGTGACCAGTCAAGGTATTTCCCTGAGAGGCAAGAACTCAGAGCTCTCAAGATCTGCTTGGTCTTTACCAAGTCCTGGCCAGCAGTTCATTGATCTCAAAGCATATTAAATTAAACATTTCAGGCTCTCTGAATCAGCAAATTTAGCTTTAATTGTATTTTGTTTAATTAAATCCTATAAACAAATTAATTCTTTCTGTAATATATTGCCATTTGCAGTACATTTTAGATATTAGTTGCTGTTACCACAGTACTGAGACAACTGTAATAGTTCACAAACCTATGCTAGTTTAATAGAGATCTTTATTTTTAGGGGAATTTTCTAGTCTAGTTTTTGGTTGTCTGTGGATTTTTTGTTTGGTTTTATTTTATTTGATTTTGAGTGGTTCAGGTTTTTCATAACTTTTTATTTGCTTCTTTTTGGAGGAGGGCCATGTATGATTTTTATTAACAAAGAACTCCTGCTTATACATTTCCATGTCATCCAGAGATGACAGAACAGTGGTGGTTGCTTTTTCAAACCTGTCAGTGTGTAGTTTTACACTTAGTATGGATCCAGTTGAAATGAACTATTTCACTGGGACAGTGCATATATATGACTGTCTGTGGGACAGTGACTATTTAACTGTTTTGCCACCTTTTTGGAAAGTGGTAGAGCAACGAGTTTGGGCAATTTGGAGGTTTGAGTTGGTGGTGGTTTTCCTTTTTTTTTTTTTTTTATATTCTTGTATTCTAAGAAATTTAGATGAAAGACAGAGATGGTCAAAGTATCCACGCCCACCGCTTCCAAAGCAGCCTTTTGCAACTTTCTTGGCCTGCTAATGGCTGGCAGGGAGCCAGGGGCTGTGTAATGATCTGTGTGATGGGTAGGTAGCCCCTGGAATTATAGAAGAGAATTGTGACAGAATAAAGGCAAAGATGAAACTCCTGTGACCTCTTCTTATGAAGAAAAAGGCTGTGACACTTTCTCATTGTAGTCTCTATTGAATAGATTGGATCTCGACCTTAATTTTAGTTTTCTTCAGTTTAAAAAAAAAAAAATGTATTTGGCTATGTTTAAATAGGAGAACAATGTTTTTTCCAGGGATTCAATAAATGGGAATGCTCTTCACCAGCTAAAAAAGGTTTTACTGGGGTTGGCTCTGCTGTAGCCTCTTTGTTGCTTGAACTCACAATTATTCTCTTTCAAAAGGTTGTAAAATTTTCATATTCAGAGTTTCAACATAGCAAAAATTACTGGAGAGGTAGATAATACTAAGTAAAGGTGCACCACAGGACAAATATAAAGTGCAAGAAAGATCAGAAATTAATGGTCTAAGGAGGTCTGTGGATATTCTGTGAAAAAAGTCATTGATCCCACTCTCTTTCCTTCTGTAAAACAGATTTTTTTTTACATGGTTGTGACCACCTGTGATATCAAGTGATCTTTTAAAGTGTGATCTGTGATAAAAAATGATCTAAATGTGTTTAGGTGCTGAAAGACTATTATAATATTGTCATGTCATGGAGAATGTTTGGGTTCTGGTTTATTTTTTTCTTCTTGCTGTTGCTTTTTTTCAATAACAAATATGTAAATACTTAATTTATTACCAATCAAATCAGAGTAGGATAATGAAAAATAAAGCCAAAACTAAAAACTCCCCTTCCTCTCTCAGATTCCTTCTCCCCAGGCTGAACTACAGTCTCAATTTTCTCTACCTCCTCCCTGCACAGTGCTGCAGGGGCATCAGGAATGGGGGCTCCTGCCAGTTCACCACGTTTCCTCTGCCACTCCTCCATGCTCAGAGGCAGGACTCCTCACACTCTTCCTCTGCTCCAGAGAGAGGGTGTCTCCTACAGCAGACAGACCTCCACCAACTTCTCCAATGCAAGTCCTCTCCATGGGCTGCAGTTCATGGACTGCTCCAGTGTGGGTCCCTTGTGGGGTCCCAAGTCCAGCCAGAAAATCTGCTCCCATGTGTGGGCTTCTCTCTTCATGGTGCCACAGGCCTTGCCAGGATCCTGTTCCAGCGTGGGTTTGCCATGAAGACACAGCCTTGTTCTGGGCATTCACCTGCCCCAGCGTGGGGTCCTTCCCAGGCTGCAGGGGAATCTCTGCTCCAGCCCTTGGAGCTTCTCCTCCTCATCTCTCTTCACTGACTTTGGTATCTACAGGGCTGTTTCTGTCATATTTTCCTCTTTCTTTCTCTGGATGCAGTTGTTGTTGCACAGGGGATTTTCTCCCCTTCTTAAATCTTTTACCCCAGAGGTGCTACCACAGTCACTGATGTGCTTGGACTTGGTCAGTGGCAGATCTGTCTTGCAGCTGACGCTGGCTCTGATCAACATGAGAGAGGTTTCTGTCAGCTTCTCAGAGTAGTCCTCCCCCTACCAAGAGTCTTGACATGCAAACACATGTTAAGTGAGACTGAATGCTTCCCAAATAAATGAAAAGTTTCAGGTTTAGTATTGCATACATAATTTTTATATGTTAACTATTTCTTGACAAGGGCTTTGAGTCCTAGCAGTATTGACTTCCAGTTATGGACTGGGAGATCAGCTCACTTTTAAGGTCAATTATTATTTAAATAGTTAATAGTTAATATTTGATGCTTTGAAAGAATAGGGATCTCTCCAAGCCTGAGAGAACCTAGGAGTTTTGGGACCACCTTTTCGCTTCAAATTAGTCTTCTCGCTGTTGATTCAACCATGTTATAGCCTGTGATGGGAGAAAAGGTGAGACCTGAATCAAGTTTTCTGCTACTTTAGCAAACATTTTGAGCAAGTCTTGTGTTTCTTTCTCTTTTTTGTTCCATTTTAAAAAGAAGCTTTCACTGAAATTCAGAGGAGAAAAGGAAGAGGCATTTTATTCACCCAAGAACTTCTATAGGATTCCTGTATGAATTCAGTTCCCCTATTACCTACCTACAGCCCAACATTCATTTCTAAGACTACTCGTCATATCTGGCTCTGGGTTGTGCAAGGGCAATAGATTCTTCTTTCCTTCCAGTTGGAACAGAGTGATTTCATATAAAAGAGATTCTTTGAAATACACTGAGAAAGAGCAGCCATCTGTGTTCAGAGAAAAAATGGAAGTTTTTTTATTCTAGGAAAAGGTTTTGTACTCCTTTGCACCCTCACAGAATCCTTTTGCTTTAGCTTCACCAAGTATACTCTAGGTGCAGATACAGAATAATATCTTCTACAGTCTATGCAGTCAGGAAACTAAAATAGCAATAGTGAACTCAACTCTCTTCATCCATGTTGTGAGGTAATCTGAGTATCTAATTGGGTATTATAAATTTTAACATGAAAGTGTGCATATGTATGTGCAAACAGAGCCCTTAGATGATTCTGAAATCTAGGGAGATGGCAAACAAGCTGTAGAAACACGTACAATGTCTCATTTGTGGTTTATGGAAATCTGTGTCACACGTTATTTAATATCCAAATAACATGCGGTTAACCTCAGTGAACAATCTCAAAACCTATAAAAGACAACCAAACAATTAAGTTGAGGTGTAAGTTGGGTTTGAGAGCATATTCTTGGGTCCAGCAACAGAGATTTTCTCAGTATTTTTAATTCCTCTGTGTCTTGTCTCATGGGTTGTGCCATGTGAGCTCACATAGTGACTTGTATCAACTCTTCTAAACATGATGCAGAACAAAACTGAATATTTTAAGTGTATTTGTAGAATGTTGCTGCTACTGTGATCATTCTAGATTTATTCAAAATCAAGAAAAGACCACTCAGTAAGCTCAGTCACAGAATGTCAACCAAGATTCCGAAACATCTGGTGTGCATCAAAATTCTCTGTGCATACATAAACAGAGACACTTCATCATTAAAAATTAAAAGAATATTTTAAAAAATCCCTTTCTGAGGAGAGCAGATACACTATGTTAAGGAATCTGTATGAACTGCTGAGTTGTTTGATAGAATTTTGTGTATAACAATTGCTTCTTAGGAGTGGACTCGCAGCAGCTCCAAAGCATGCAGCTCTTCCCTTAACCTGCATGGAACCTCTCCTCCAGGTGACTCTGGTTTAGAATTTGTTTATTCCTTCTCATCCAATTGTCTTCTTACTGGAACCATCAAAACTGGAAGCATGACCAGTTTTCCTCATTGGCATGGAAGCCTATGTAGGTGTACATTTAAGTTCAAATGGACAAAATTGTTGCAAGTTTGGTGTGGATTTCTGCACTTGGAGAAAATAGCTGGCAGCATTTTTAGAAAAGTGTCTCCAGTTTATTTTATATTAATCCTGTAAACTTCCAGTTAGCTCTTGTAGTATTTCTTTCACTTAAGCTGTCATATGTTTGCATTTAGAAAGATATTTAAGCATTTCAACATTTAAAGGAATCATAGTAGAAAACAAGTTGCTGTTAATTTGTCCAGATGAAGATAATAAACTAAATGCCTTCCACTAACACATTCAGCAAATCACTTCTCAAAACCCATTTAGCTAATGTCTATTGAAAAAACAGTGTAGTTCAGTCATATAATTGATTATAAAGATAATTAGTTTATTTCCAGATACTGTGCATCCAACTCATGCTTTCCATTCATTTTTATATTTCAACGAGGATGCTAAATATTTATAAATACAAGCTGTCTCTGTTAAAGAACTATCGATAAACAATTTCCAAGTCATCTTTTTGTTCATTCTGTCACTTATCATACTCAAGATGTAAAATATTTTTAGATACAAGCTGTCTCTGTCAGAAATTACTTTCATCTGATGCTCTCACTGTTGCATTCATCAGGGAATCAGAGAACTGGAGAATGTTCAGAAGAGGTTTAAATAATAAAGAGTTGCATATTGCAGCAAAAAGACTTCTTTTTTCTACCTCAAGCCTTCAAACTGTTATCTGATCAGTACATTCCTTTTAAATTTCTTGACTTAAATTTCCACAACGGAGATTTGAACCTATTATGCCACATTAACACG
Source organism: Thryothorus ludovicianus (assembly GCA_013397245.1). Lineage (NCBI taxonomy): Eukaryota > Metazoa > Chordata > Aves > Passeriformes > Certhiidae > Thryothorus > Thryothorus ludovicianus. The sequence goes on from VZTB01003764.1 coordinate 256,427, forward strand.
AAAAGTCTCCACTTAGTAAATAAAGCTTCTTTCTGTCTTTAAGCTATTTATTATGCCTGGAGAGAGATTCCTGCAAAGGAATGTTAGTGAACAGTGCTACACCCTACTCTGCTCCTGAAGCCTGCAACCCTTTTAATTATCCAGGACAGAGGTCAAATAGATTAATACAGATCCACTCATGATCCCGAGTTGGGGGCATTTTCCAGCCGCAGTGGGACTTGTAATGAGATCTTGTCCTTCCTTTCTCTCCGTGTAGCTCTGACACTAGCCTACACTCTAACAGAACAAAAACTTAATTACGATTATGTGATTCTTTCTAATGATGAAAATGAAGATTAATCATGAAGGATGACACATTACAACTTTGATACAATTACCAATGTAGTTCTGACTGGAATCTCTCTGCAGCGCAGTTTGACACATAAATGAACGAGGATAATAAGATTCTCAATCACAATTTCTATTATAAAGGGTATCTACTCAGGGTTTTGTGGATGTTTCATACCAAGTTTAATTTCTAACAGTAGCATTGAAGGGAAGAAGAAAGAAGAGTTCTGACACTACAGCAGAGGCTCATAAGCATGTGAAAGAGTATTGAAACATTTTTCTAAATAGTAACAAGTTAGGACCAGAAAAAACACATTCAAAAAAAGCATTACGAGTGAAATAAAGACTGAGACAAGTAAATTGAGATATCACTAATTTATTAAACATTTGTATGTGTTTATTTACTGCTGCTATCTGTGCTGTTACCATACAAAAAGTGATACAATATGGAAAATAAATCCTGCTGATCTTTATATGCCCCCAGCTTTTCTCAAAAAGCATTGAACAAATCAGAATCAGAATAGAAGACTTTTGGCAGAGTTAGTAATCACAGAACTATAGGATGGCTGAGGCTGGAGAGGACCTCTCCTGTTCCAGCCTCTGCTCAAACAGGGCTACCTGTAGCCTGCTACCCATGATCATACCCACATGATGGCACTTGAATGTCTCAAAGGATGGAGACTACATTACCTCTCTTTGTCACCTGCTATAGGCATAGACCCAGCTCTCACCCTAGAAGCAAGATCCTCGAGAGTGTGTTAAAACACACAGGTGGCTAGGACTGATTTTCAGAATTTTTCTCAAGGAATATAAATTAAAATATCTTTGAGTGGGGAAAAAAAAAAGAGAAGGTGACAGATACTGACATAAAAATAAATGATAAGTATCTGTATAAAAAAGAAATATCCATTGGTTATAATTTTTAATTTTTCTAGCTGGACCAACCCATGTCCCAGTGTATTCTCAACTATGCACACACACACACAAATACACACACACACTCACATATCATGTCTCATTATATTACAGAAGGCTTGTTAAAGGAATTCACCCAGTTTTTTTTATGTGGTATACCACAGGCATTTTTAAATGTATTCTAACCATATGCAGAGCTGAAAAAAGAGCCACAACTGTAACAGTATCCAGAAAGTCTTGGGCATAAACTCTATGAAGACAAACCACATTCAGAAGCAGGGGGATCAAATCCTGTCAGAAGCTGCAACATGTGGAGCTGTGAATAATTTTCTGTATATATATAGACCTATAAAATTTAGCATTGAGTTGACTTTTTAGTGTATATGCTTCTAAAACTGATGTTATTTTTGTTGTTAGTGACATAAAAAATAAAGTCCACAGTCAGTTTTCAGATTATGCGGTATTTTACATTGTGTTATACTGTTGAGGGTTTTATAGTATTCATCCTTTTTGCAGGTTCCAGTCTCTCATGGGATTTTTTTCCACACTGCCAAATGGAAACATATATTCATATAATATACATGTACCCATATTTATGTGTAATTGTTATGTTCCTTGGAAGCTGCTCTTGTCTAGGAGAGAGCACTGCAGAGTAGCAAACATGTAAACATCTCAGTTATGTGGCAGAGAGTTTCCCATATTCAGCAAAACAAAATGGTGGAGAGTGCTTTATAAGCTCTTCATTTTGTTGCTGAATTACCAAAACTGTTCTTTTTTCAGTCTTTTGCATCTCATTGGATATATCTAAGATATGAGAGTCCTCATTTCAGGTTTCTTCTGCTTATTAAGTTTAAAACTGTATAATCTGCTTTTTAACTAAAACAGTATCTATTTATATGAAGTAAGGTGCAATCACATTACAAATGCAGTTCTGTATGTGTTGCTCTGATATTTGCCCCATGCTGCTTATGCAATTTTTGCCTGCTAACACCTTATATTTATGTAGTTAAGGGACTGGTGGTATGTTTACATTGTAAATGTTCACACCATATCAAGTGCTTCTGGAACATAAGGGCCTAGGGAGTGACCTAAGATATACAAATTTAATTGAAGTTTGGGGTTTATTTATGCTTTGGAGCTTGCAATTAGGATCTGAGATTTCAGTGATAAGTGCTCACAGGCTTCTAATTTCTTCATTATATTGTGACAGTTAAAAGGTGACTTGGAGAATCACATCTTGGATTTAGGAAGATGTGAGGTTTCTCTGTCCCTTTCATTGTGGTATCTTGCATATTAGTGTTTCAGAGTTGAATGACACCTATTCAAGGTAGCTACTCAGACTTTAAAGATAACTGTGTAATTTTATTTGACCTATAGAAGTTGGAGATTCTCTAAGGACTGAGCAGTGGACATTGCCTACCTGGATTTCTCCAAAGATATCAGTACATTTACTGAAAGGCTTTCAGGATTCAATACAGTCTGATATAGAGAAATTGATTTCTGACAGTCTAGACAAGTGATCTATGAATTTGCTGTGGAATTGGGATCCACTCATCTGGGGAGCAGCCCAGTGAAAAGGATCCTGGGCTTCCCACTGGACAAGTTCAATGTCAGTGAACAGAGTCCTTAGCATGGCATTTAGGCACTTTATCCACATTTTAGCAATGCCTAAACTGCCGTTCCATTCATAACTCAAGCATGGAAGAGAAAAGGTACTGAAATGGGATCAAATATCCTTCTCATCTGGTGCTTCCATCAAAAGCAGATGTATAGAAAAGATTACAACAACAGGGAAAACAAGAATAATGCTTCCATTGAATAATCTGTGAGCTTGCAAGTATTTATGGTTAAATAAATCCCTTCACTTCCCTTCAGCTTCTTACGTACCTCACAGGCTTTGAGGGAGAGATTGTTCATCACATCTTGTTCATCTGTTTTACCATCAAATGTCTAAGGTCTTGGATGGAAATTATCAGCTTCTGGTCTCTCATTACTATATATTTTTTTACTGAGACTTCTCCTAGGGGAGCTCAAATTGAAACACATCTTCTGAAATCCTTTCCCAATTAAAAAAAAAAAACAGGGAAAAAAATCGTAGATGGGTGGGTGTTCTGGTGGGAAAATTTGTACATGTTCTTCAATAGTGACTACAACCACAAAGTGTCTCTTCAGCTTTCTTCTGTGATTTTATTTTTCCTAAAGGCTCCTTTTTATAGCTCAATAATCCGTGGGATTTGAAGTCTCTCAGAGTTCTTCCTCCAGATGTGTTTGAAAAAAGATTTATTAATTTTTATGAATTTTGCTTGTTCTACCTCAAGCTTGTCTTTCACTCAGGTTTATGGAGTTTTTTAACTTTCCAGATATTACTTTCCTTCATTTCAACATGATCCCAGTTCTTTGAAGACTGCTTTCAAATAACTCCCCTTTCCCCTGCCTTTTAACCAGGCTTGCTTCTTTTCTCAGGACTTTTATGAGTAGTATAGATTTATTCTGTGCTTCTAATACAGCTTCCCTAAGAATTCTCCAAGATGTATGTAATGTTCTAAGGTTTTAATTCCCCTAAATGCCCTTTTAAAACTTTTTTTTTTTTTTTTTTTAATAACAGTCTTTCAGATTCTTCAGATCACATGGCATTAAATTATGGAGACAAAGAAAAAGAAATTGGTTTTTACTTTAAGAATTTTTGTGTTTTAAATGTGAATTTCTTTTCCTTATCCCTTTGGGCTTGGTCTTGTTAAGGGTCAATGTTACATTGTTATTATTAAAATATAGTGACGCTAGGAAAGGAGGGCGTGCCCAGTTCTGCTGGTGCGGTTTCTCCCCCCAGCAGCACACCAGGACCAGTTTTCCTGTTTTGGTGCATTTTCTAGTCAGCCGTGACTGGCAGTGCGTCTGCATCTGTCCTTGGTGTACGACAGAGGATGGCTGTCAGTGTCTCTACAATCTGTCTATCTGCTCAGCTTTCAAAACACAACGTGTGCTTTTTAATGCTTTGCTTCAAAATTGGATTCTAGATAGGAGATGGTATTTTTCAAAGCATTTAAAGACCTTTAGGGAAATGTTAAGGAGGAATCCTAATACTGAGTATGTTTTTAAATGACACTAGTTTTTGTTTCTAAAATAATTTTCTATAAAGTAGTTCTGGAATTCATTAAATTACTTATTTCCAATGCGTCCTTGGCTCAAATAACTGTTTCTCAATTTTCTTTCTGAATCACCCATATTGGCAAAATGGTGGGGATTTTTTAACTCAATATCTCTAATTATAACATCAGTGATGCGTTCTTTGGTAGCAATTGGTGAAGGAAGTAGGATTTCCTCTTTTAATGTTGTCTTAAGTAAAAGATTCAAGGTCAATGTGGTGATTTGGAATTTTGGTTCTAGTCCCTGTATATTAAAGGCTTTTCTTCACTTTCTGTTTTCTGTACAGACAGGCATAACACTTGAGGACCCTTAAGGAAACTTCTGTAAAATGATTATTCAAAATTACAAAAATGAATTTAAATATTTTCACATTAAAATAATTCCTCTTTTCCTCAACTGTTAAACATTTCAACGTCCTTGGCTCAAAACTGGAGGGTCATAGATTTGATGGGTTGACATTTGGGTGGATAAGGACCAGCTGGTTTGTCACACACAAAGAATGGTGGCCATCAGCTCAATGTCCGAGCAGAGATCAGTGATGAGTGGTGCTCCTCAGGGGTCAGTATTGGGACCAGCATTGTTTAAAATGTTTGTTGGTGGCAGGAACAGTGGGATTCAGTGCACCCTCAGAAAGTTTGACATGACACCATGATGTGTTGTGCAATTGACATGCTGGAGGAAAGGGAAGCCATCCAGACAGACCTTGGCAAGCTAGAAAATTGAGTCTGTGCAAACTTAATGAAGTTCAACAAGGCCAAGGGTAAGGGGCTGCACCTGTATTCATTTCACAAATCCTTTTATTCATCTTGAATCTGCTAGCATTATTTTGAGGCTGAGTTTTTTTACTGTGTAAATAATATGTTATTGAAGTCTCCATACTCTTGCCATCTTCAGAAATTATTTGAAAAAGTTAAATAATTGGTGGGTGAAACAAATGTTTCTTACTACCTTTAATTATTTTACCTTTCATTTTCATTCAGATATCTTAACCTCAATCATCTTAATAGGACTTAGTTTTCAGAAAAATTATAATAATCTGATCCACTTTAGAAGAGTTCATGTTGAAAAGCCCGGGTAAAATGGAAAAAAGATAATTCATCTTCCAGTTTAGTGTTAGCTAACTATACATGTTGGCGCTTGATCCCAGTCATTCTTGTTTTTTTTTAGTTATAACAATATGTAAAAGAAACTGGTTTAGATAAAACCATGAACCTCTAATTAAGATCTTGCTCTTGTTCAGGGAGAGGTCGATAATCCATATTAACCTTTAGCCAAGTCACTACTTAAACATGGTTATTAGCAGCTGATGAAAGAGTTTGTCACAGATAGTCAAATAGTTTTCTATCAGTAGATCTCATTGGCAATGGATGGCAGATTTATTAATTTATTCAACAAATGCATAGGAGGAAAATGCAAGGATCTGAATACTGTTCCAAAGGTCATGCTTCAGTCTCCGGCCTAACAGCTTCTCTGCAATACCTTGCCTGGCACAATACAACAGGGTTCAGTTATGATGTTCTCAATATTTTAATTACATGTGAGAGAATACATTAAACCAGATAATCAAATTTTGCCATACTTTTAATACAAAAGAAATGTTTCTCATCAGCATTAGGCCCAATAGTTACCTGACATTTTAATCACGGTATATTTTCTACTGGTTCTTGCTTGCATCTTAGATATTTTTGTCAAAATTCTTTCAGTGTGTCCTTTTGAATGACATCTCTTCTATTTTTCTTAAACTGTCCTAATTCATCCTTACACTGTGATACTTTAATACTATTTTATAGTGGTAATTTCACGAGGCATGTTTCTTATTTAATTTGAAATTTCTTGCTGAAAAGTACTTGTAAAGTTAGTAAGCAATAATATTTAATAATAACTATCAATTTAATTTCAAAAAATACTGAAAAACTAAATTTTCATTTATTTGGGGGTTTTTTAGCACAGATCTAAATAAAGAAAATAATTTCCAAATTTTTATGCTAACCACTGAGAACCTTGTTTTCTTCTCTTACGAATCTTTTGTATTCTCAGTCAGTCAGCTTTCTGAAGAATTTCTAACATCTTGCAGAGAGACAACTGTCAGCTTTATTGCTTTGTACTATTCTGGATCAAACAGAAGAAAACCGAGTCTAGGTGAATGAAAAATATTTCACCAATTAAATCAAACTCTTTCATAAACAGAAGTCATCACATGAGAAGCGCTATACAGCTGTATGCAATGTACTTTAGAACAATAAACTTGTTCTTTTCAAAAGTGTTGACAGAATGAAAGGGCTCCAGAACTTAGCAAAACAGTTGTAATAACTTACACACATTGAATAATTTTATCCATTTTAAGAAAAGATTAAACTTTGAGGTGGAAAGCTGGTGGTCAATATGCCATATTGTATTTAAAAGGTATTTACTAAAACTCCTTCAAAAGTCTTCTGTGAATGTCTGCAGCATTTTAGACAACTTAAATTTCTTCTAACATTTTTTTTTTCATCAGACCCTTGCTTTCTCAGAACCAAAACTGTTCTATTTTATCATCTCTAATACTTAAAAAAAAAAATTTCCTCTGCTTGACATGAACATAACTCATACAATAATTATAATAAAAGAATTGTAACATTTTAAGTAATTTAAAACCATGAGCATTGAATTACTTTGTTTTGGACATTTAATCCTTTTTCTTTTGTTCTCTCCTATAAAAATATTAAAAGCACCCATGTTCTTTGTGTCTCAATGAGAATGCTAAATAGTGCTTACTCTAATATACCAACTATAGCTCTTTTAACCAACTAAATATCCTGATGCAGGTGAATTTGCATAGAGTATAAAGAAAAGTTTTTAGAAGAGAGTATGGAAAGTATCATCAGACATTACTAGGTATTGTACTAAAAATCTATTATAATTGTAGGCATTGAATCAAATAAACTACCCCTGCCAACACTCCAAGCTTCATTTTAATATTCTGTATAAACTACTAGGACCATTTGTCTTTCTAAAAGATGAGGTTTCCTTGCAATAAATTTAAATGTAGTATGTGAATTATTTATGTATAAGGCAGCATATCTGGATAATTCTATTTTTCTCAAAAGGATTTTCTCACTTTAATGGAAGTTTATAGATATATGAAATATCTTTCCATGCATAGGATTCCAGACATCTTTTGGTCATATGTGTACATTAGTTTACACCCAAAATTCAGCAATTCCAATTTGATTGTTCACTAAAATCTGTGTTTAAAAAAATAATAATATAAAAAAGCTCCACCACCTCCCACACCCCGAAAAATCCAAAGCCAAAAAAATCACCAAAAAACCAACCAAAAAAAAAGACAAAACCCACCAAAAAAAACCTCCACAAAAACTGAAAAAATCCAAACTAAAAAACCAAAACCAACCAAACTACTGGAACAACACAAAAAACATTCTCAGTAAATATATATGTAAGTGATCCGTAATTGCTTTCTAGAGTTCCATTTCTGGGAACTCATGACAGTACTATTACAGAGAATACTTTATTACTGAACTTTCATTCTGTTGGGATGTTTCATTTTAAACAGGTTCTACACAACAGCAGAGTTTGTGTGAAAGAAGAGATGTGGGAAAAGTTTCATAATTATACTTCCTGTAGACTTGGGACAGATTTTTATTATGGCTTTTTGGGATGTGTGGCTACTAACAACCAAGCATTGACTTTCTGAAGTCTGTGAATGGGCAAAGTTGCTCATGACCCTTAAAGCACTTGCTCTGTCTTCTAATAATTCTCACTTTCAAAGACAGCTGCTAGAGCAGGACAGGTACAGAGTTATTATGTGGAGCTTGACAACTTATTATATCTGACACACTCAATAATAATCTGCATGGTTGCTCTTTAACATCCATACACCTAGGGCTTCCCCTCCTCCTCACAGTACTAGCAATGATTATCAATCTCAGCATCAAAATATGCCTTTGGCATGCTACACCCCTTGTTATAATCACAGTCAATGTTGATTGCAAATTTGTTTCTAAAAATCAAAGTTGTAGATATTACAACCTGACATTATTATTAAAAGATAGAGCTAATAATATTGTTTCTACAAGAGGCTTGACACTTAAAGGACTAATCCATTTTTATCATACATCAAAGCACAATTGTTCTATTTGTTATCATTTTTTTCCCCTCCTCTTTGTCCTTTAAAAAATTATTTTATTAAATTCATAATTGCTCTTTTTGTTTGAATTTTGATCCCTTATTTGCATATAATTTGTCTCAATTTGAAATCCAATTTCCTACTGCATGTTATCATGAATTTTTCATCGCTATGCCTTATTATGCACAAAAGCAAATGACAGTGAACATTAAGTATGTTTCAAAGTATTAATGATCTATTTAATACTGGTTCCTTGAGAAAACATGTTAAGCAAAAAAGCCAGGTATTTTAAAGCAGAGGAAAGGAGAGTGCAAACTTAAATCTACCTAAAAATCATTGCAATTTCTATTGGGTGGTTATGATAATACTATTTCAAAATATTACTGTTTTATACATTATCAAACTGTATAAAACATCTTGCAAAAATCCCACTGTTGTTACTTTGTAGTGTTTTGCTTAAACATCTCTTTCTGTATGCATATAGGTTGCAAAACTCAGTATATGCCTAAATAATATATTATTATTCCACAATTTTGTAAATATTTTACATGAGGATATAGATTTTTATTCTTGGAAATTATACAAGTGAAATAATATTTGTTCTTTATTCCATTATTGTATATAGTAATAGAGGATTATTTAATAAAATGGAGCTGAGCTACTCTATCCTTTGGCTACAGACTGAGTATTGTATCTTCCTAGTCTTTGAAATTTGTAGAGATTACATGTCAGGTATGCTGCTGCAGTGCTTTCCATTCATAGAGTTAGAAAGCTTTTCTCAATCTTCAGTGTAAGATTTGCTGTAATGAACACTACTAATGACTCTTTGTTCTCATTGGTGGACTCAGGAAAGTAATGTAAAACTGATACCTTTACAACAACCCTTTTAACATATCACACTGTTACCCACTTTCTTTTGTTCTAGATAAACCTCTTGCCCAAATATTGGTTTTGAGGTGGTTTAAAACCGTCTTCCTTCTCCTGAACCCCAAATTTATTAATTTTATCTTGAATTATATTTGCAGTTAGTAAAAGTATTTTTTCCTGTGTTTTCCATCTGTCAGTCTTTCTAACATAACCCAAAAGACTGTTTTTCTCGTTTATAGGATCTCTCCTTTATAGGACATCAGAGTATTGACTCCTATGAACCTTGCAGTCATCTGCCAAATATTCCTTATTTTATGTTTGTTCCCTCTTAAAAAGGGAACTATGTGCTTGTTTTTATTGGATATTATCTTCTTGATCTCAGATCTTCTCCCACTCTATCAATATGATTTTCATCCTGTCCAGAAGACTGTTTGCTCATCTGTTTACCATCAGTGAATGGTCTAAATGTTGTTTTTATTCCATCAATCTGACTGCTAACAAAAATGTTTCAAAGAATTGAGCTGGAAGCCTTCTTGGAATATAAAATATAGCATCTCCTTCTGTAGAAATGTTTTAACCTTTTACATATATTCTTTCATATATGAATGTTAATAGGGGGTTGTTATCAAGATTTCTGTGAAAGGATGGCATGTCAAAAGCATTATATGGCATTTTCACTTTTGTCGCTTGAGATCTTAAAGTACTATTTTAGCTACCCTACGAAAGGAGTAAATTGGATTTTACTAGATTTTTTTGAGTTGTTTTCTCTTGCATTTTCTTTTATGTTGTTGTTAAATCTTAATTTATATTCCCTCAATACTTTATAATGTGTATTTGATGCGTAGTTCCCATTTCCTATCTCATTACATGCTAAGAGTAACTGCTTTATAATGCCTTGGTATTTTACTGCCCTTACATCTCTTGAAAGACACTTTATAGCCTCCCCTTTCTTGGTTCTTAGTGACTGATACTATGGCTACTTGATATAAATATATTATTTTCTTTACCTTTTGATTTCACCTCAGATGCAATCACTTTGCTTAAGAGATAGAGTCAGAGTTTATGTTCTTTCATTGGATATCTGTGTCTTCCTCAAATATCCCAATCGGAATATTTATCCTAAAGTACTTACAGATGAGTTAAAAGCATTTTCTTGCACTGCTATGTGAAAAGTTAAACATCCATTTATTTATTCTTTGTTTCATACAGCACACCAATATATGCTCTTTTACCTTACAAAGACAACAATTTACTCACCATTAAACCCCTTTCTATCAAAATAGATATTATCCAAGAATTTCTAAATAGTTAACTGGTCTGGTGTTTGCTAGAACATTTTCTTGAACTCCTGTTAGAACTCTACCATCTTGGTAGCAGTCTTATTTTTATTACCAATAGACCATTCACAGATAGATAGAGATGTAAACACTCCTCAGGACAGCATAATTACATGGCAAAATCATTTTGTGACTTCAGATTCAAGCTATATTACTTCCCTTCTTCAAATGATATCATTAAAGACTGCAGTATCGTGTCAAGGATTACCTGAACAGACAGCAGCAGTGCAAGGATTTAGGGCCTTCATATTCTGAGTTTTCTTCCATTAAAATAGAAACTTACTCAAATCAAAAAAGTCAATGTATTTCTGTATCTGGAGATCTAATATTGCAGGTGCTGTGGGAATCTCAATTTGAAAAACACAGTAAATCTACAAAAATCTATAGAAATAGAATTAGAAACAGGCAAAAAGAATGACAGGAAGATAGTTTCCTTAGGAAAGTATTATGACAATATCTACACTGGTTTTTATACTTTTAAAAACTTGCTATCTCATTTCATGTTTAGCACTGAGGACATGAACTTCTGTATCTTTTTTGTCATCTTAGGTCTTATCCTGTGTTGATGATCAATTGGAAGCAATATTTGAATAAATCATGACTACAACAGTAAGTAACCTTTAATGACTTACTGTATAATTTTATATTTTTATTATTATTTTACAGACTAACTATGCTAGCTAAAAGTTGACCAGTTTTTCAGAGTTTTCTAAAGCCACTATGTTGTTCCCTCCCACTCATCCCTTTTTGGGAGGGATAATTTGCCATAAATATGTAAAAAGTTATCAAATGCATGTTTTTAATAATGCTGGTTTTATCACCTCTGTATTTCAGCTGAACACCTTCCTTCCCACTTGAAAAGACAACATACTTTATTCAGTAAAAATGTTTAGACTATTAACAAAATAAAGGATCAATTACTGTTTAAATTCCTCTCACTAACTGCCATGGACATTCAATACTGATTCCAGCAGTGTTAAAAATGCTGCTCATCAGACTGGTTGATCTATATATAGCAGAAAAATTCTTTCTTTTTTAACACAGAATCACAGAATGGATCAGGTTGGAAAGGACCACAGTGGGTCATCCACTCCAACCTCTCTGCTCAAGCAAGGTCACCCTAGAGCACATGGCACAGGATTGTGTCCAGCCAATTCTTGAATATCCTGAGTGAGGGATTCCCTCTGGGAAGCTTATTTCAGTGCATGGTCACCTGAGCAGTAAAGAAATTCTTCCTTGCATTTGGATAGAACTTCCTGTTCAGAGTCTGCCCATTGCCTCTTGTCCTATTGCTTTGCACCACCAAGAGGAGCAGGGCTCCATCTTTCTGACCCCCTCCCTTCGGATTCTTATAGACATTGGTACATTATCCCCTCACCGTTGTTTGTTCTGGAGGCTGAACAGTCCTGGCCCTCTCAGCCTGTCCTTATAAGAGGGATGCTCAAGTCTCTTTATAAACTTTGTAGCTCTCTGCTGGAGCTGCTCCAGGATCTCCATGTCCCTCTTGCACTGAAACCCAGAACTGAACACTGCACTCCAGATACAGCCTCCCCAGGGTTACATACAGGGGAAGGATCACCTCCCTTTCCTGTTGGCAATGTTTTTCCCAAAGAAGTCCAGGATACCATTGGCCCTTGACTGTAAGGCACTGCTGGCTTGTGGACAGCCTGTTGTACGCCATGATCCTCAGTTCTTTCTCTGTTACTTTCTTCTGGATTTTATGACTGTTATCTTTCTTTAAGTTATTCATTTGTGGTCTAAAACTTGACTTCAAATTACAGAAATGTTATGAATGTATATTCTTGTTATCCATCTTCTTCTAATTAGATCTTAAGTGAAAGTGTCACCAGAGCTGCATACGGCAGTTCCTGAGATATACCCCTAGATTTTTCATTCTCTTAATATTTCTGCAGAATTTTCAAGTTAGTCTACTGATAGATCTTTTCTAATGTGCAATTGAAACAGTAGGAGAACAATGCAATTAGCTGTACTTCATTTACAACTGTGTAG
>VZTB01003765.1:8694-25400 GCA_013397245.1 Thryothorus ludovicianus
AAGGAAGGAAGGAAGGAAGGAAGGAAGGAAGGAAGGAAGGAAGGACCTGATAAAATATGTTTGTTTCCTCAAATTTGGGCAGAAAAACAAATATGGAGGTGCCATGTCTGAGTTTTGTCTTTGGGGAGAAAAGAGAGTAAGAGAAGGTCCTACTGCAAATTGGGGAGTGACTGTAAATGTCATGCAACACACTGCTTCTTAAGCAATGTCAGAGCCTTATTCCCTAGCAACTGAACATTTTAAACATTTTAGAGCTTCCAATGCAATTGTTTCTGATCTGCTAAAAACACTGATATCCTTCCCTTTACAACAGAATGCTCTGGAACATGACATATCATTTTGGTTACATCATGATTTTTCTCAAAGCTTTTTATGACTAATAGAATCAGACATTAAAATTAACTAACTTTTTTTGGTTTTCTTTTTTTCAATCTTCACACAAGACTATACAGCACATATATTAGCAAACTTTTTTTCTTTATTTTTATTTATATTCTCTTATGTAAATCCCAAAACTGGGTATTAGAGCTGAGGAATATTTAAGTACATTTAGGTGTGTAGATCAAGTGCTTACATCATAAGGCTTACATTTAGACACATTATGCAACATAAATAAAAAGATTGCTAAAAATATTTAAAATTAAGAATGATTATTAGATTTTGTGAGTTTAGCGGTTAGAATTTCTTTTTCTTCATCCCCAGGTTGATGTATATGCCTCTATATTCAAAAAATAATATTGTCAAATACACAACTAATGATTTCATTGCTCTGTTAACTAGCTGTCAATGTTCTTCTGAAATATTATCAAGGAAGAAAAAGAAGAGTCAGACATAAAAAAGCATGTCCACCTGCATTTCCTTTTTTTTTTTTTGTCAGATCTAGTGTTTTTGTTCAGTGCAACAGGAACAGAATAAATATACCCAAGGGAAACCATTTGACTGCTGGGAGGAACAAGGGAAAAACAATGTATAAAGATTCCTACCTGTTTTTATTGTTACACTTTAGATTCTAGATGAATCCAAAAAACATGGCAGGTCTTAAACATAAAATCTCAAATATGCATTAGTTTATGTCTTCCAAAAATAATTGCTACATATCCTTAAATATCTGGGTTTTTTTTTTGACATATTAATTGATATTATCAGATTGAAAAGTCACAGAAGTATTTTAGATCATATTTCTTTATTTCCAAGCAATATTTCAAAAGAGGTTAAATAGTAAGGAATAAAACTCAAGTGGCATGTTACAAAATGTCATTAGATAATTAATAACACGATACCCTCATTCTTCTGTGGAATAGAGCATGGCTCTTGAAAATCTTTTATCTATTTTTTCCTGTCCTGTTGGTATTTTTGATGTTCAGGGAAAGGTTTCCAGTGCATATTACCTTCTATTTAGAAGCCTTTCTGTTGTGGGCTATAGTCAATGATTTAACTAGTTTGTTGTAATGCTTGGCAGAGCATCCTCAGGCTTATTTTCGCAGCTAAGCAAGATTTTGCTAGATGGTCTCTGAATTCACAGGCTTTTTCAGACAACTCAAGTGGGAAAATTGCTGATTATTTGGAAAAATGATGTGTTGCCTTTATTGAGTTAAAAAAGCAATCTTTTCTTGGATGATGTGGATAATTTATGTAATTCAACATAGCTAAAAATTTTAAGAAAATTGTGACGCTTTTATTAAGCCTAACAATACGACTACGAGAGGCTAGAAATAAATTTCTACCTGCTTGGACGTGACATTAGCAATTTTAGACCAATGTCAATGTTCAAGTATTAATGACTTCTGATGCAGCTTTCAAAGCAAATTCAATAAAGATCTGACTCTTAATAGATTTGCAAAACAGACTCCAAGTAATATATTTTATTTCAAGTCACATTTCTTGTTAGTTCTGTTCCTGAAATACATTCTTATGGCAATCTTATTTTTGTTCTAATTCATGAGACAGGAACTGGTTTTAAGCTAACTAAAAATCATGTCTGGCAACCTACATTCAAATAAATTATCACGTAGCACAGCCACATAATACATTTTGTACTTTACCTGCTCTCCCACATCCTGAGTGCTCTAACCATTGTGCTTTTGCAAAAAAGAAAGCTATCATCCTGTGGAAAAAAATAAAAAATGAGATGCATAAAGAAAAAATAGAGAGAAGTAAGTAGAGCAAAAGGACCCTTATGAAGCAACAGGAAAACTATAGCAAAGAACTTTTGTGCATTAATCCCTTCTCACTCTTCTCAGGAGTCAGATCAATATTGCTTTCTATGTAAAGAATCATTCATGAGAGAAAAGGATATTCACACACCTTCAGAACTAAGTTTTGGGGAAATTGAGGGGAAAGTCTTATTAATTTTGGTTTGCTTTTATTTTATTTTATTTTTAAATCCTCCTCTTAGAATATTTCTGCAAACACTAATGGCCTAGTCCAATATTTATTCTGAACAGCAATAAGGAAAAGAATGGATTTTTCAGACTTAGAAAATCAAAATCTATTTAATTTCAAGGTCCTTTTATGTAAGTTCATCTTAATTCTTATACCATCTTCATCATTCTACTTAATGCTGCATTTTTCTCAGTTAGTATTGGTTCACAAGAGTTCTAAAATTATTCCCTTTTACAGGAGCCTGTATCAAGACTGCTTTCAACCCTTTCATTCACTGCATGTCCATGAGGCAGTAAACATGTCTTCATGGTTGTTTGTCAGTGTCACAGATGCATCAGGGCTTGTGTGTTCTGTCCATGAGGTCGTATCATTTCAAGTATCTCAGTGTTTGTAGGTTTGTTTTCAGTGAAATCCAAGGACCTTTCAGGTTAACTATTGCAGTATTTAACGGAAGGTATTAAACTTCTGAAAAGGCAGCTGAAAAAAAAAATCCAAACAAATAAACAACAAAAAGATTTGCATGGTTAACTGTAGAAAACAGAAAACTGGGAGCCATACTTTGCTACTGTTTACACATCTACCCCAGGACAATTTAAAACCTTCCACTTCTAGAAAGTATTTGCAGTGAGAAGTCTGTCTAAAATTCTTTTTTGGAATATTTGTACAGTCATTGCACAGAAACTGACACTGTCAAAGAATAAAATGTCTCCTTCAGCACAATTGTGTTTTTAGTCCTTGAAAAAATTTCAAACATTATATAGTACATAATACCTATTTAGACCATTCAGAATTTCTGAATAACCTACTGAAAGGCTTGGAGTTTTTATTTTTCTAATAAACTCAAATTCAACTGGTTACATGTTTGTTAAGTTTTGATAGTTCATGGATTCACTTACAGTGACTAATATTAAGATAATAGTTGTGAGCTTATCCTTTATCAACTTCACCTGTGAGCTTTCATTTAAGAAAGGATTTTATTAATCTAATTTCCTTAGGCCTTTTTTGCTGTTTAGCTACAATGGTCTAAATTCCTCTTCAAGCCTTCAAAGTCAATTATGTCATGTCAGGTCTAATACTTGACCAGACTTTCAGTTATCTAAGGTATGTGTTCTATTCACAGTCAATGTGTCTGGAGAATGTGACAAAGTCTTTTCAATTCCACTGATGCTGGCAGAACAATGAAATCAAGCTTTAGGTCATCACTTAATAGTAATTTTACTCACATTCCTATGGAATCTTCTTTTTTTGTTTTGTTTTTGAGTTACTGAGAGACAATTCCTTCAAGGGAATTTAGATGTTTGCCTCATTTAATGTTAATCTATCCTGATTAACATTACAAAGTAGGGGTTAAGCAGCATTCTTGAAAGACTATTACCAAACCTCTTTCCTGTATCAGAAATAATTCTAAATATCATGATCAATGTCAAGGTGAAAGTAATGTCTGCTGGTAGGTTTTATTTATATGCATATATAGAGTTATTTTTAATAGCTCAGAAATAAGAAACAACTTTGAAATAGAGTGTGTCTTCTTCCTCTTTTATTTGTTTTAGAGTCTGACTTCATAAGTTTTCAGAAGCTACCACATTAATGAAATTTATTATATTATTTTTTTTACTTAAAAAATCATTTTAAATTTTTGGTTGTTTTTTAATTTAGCTCAGGGGTTTTTTAATGACGCTCTATTCATGTCATTGCAAAAGGTGTATTTTTCCATACATTGTCAACTCCATTTGATCAAATCTATTTTTTCAGAAAAAAATTAAGTCTTCAGTTAAAAGTCAATCAAGAGTAGAAAATGGAAAAATGCATTGATATTGCATATTAATGTTTTACAGTGGTTGACATAAATGGCAAATATAACTATACTTAATCTTACTGATAGGCAGTAACTATTTTAGGGATTTGCTTCACATTGATTTAGATGCAAAAATTTTTTAAATGCATTTGTGGGTTTAGATCTCAATTTTTAAATGAGAATAAATTGTATTATTATTCTATTAGGCAAAACTGAAAATATTACTGATAGATTGTACAGTCTATGTACAGCCTGCCTTACTTCTGTTATGCAGAAAGCTTCATATAGTTGCAAATATTTTTAAAGAAATATTTATCACTATTTAATAATATAATATTTATATTATTTTTTAACAAGTTAATTTTTTTTTGTTTTATTCCTAGATTATAAGAGCATGAGATATTTACTACAGTTTAATAAATATTTCATTTTTAGCATGTGCCTCATAACTGCAGACTTAAGTATTATGGGAATTTACTAGTCAGGCAGGAAAAGTAAATTGTAACAGATAGTTCATGGAGATAGAGGAGAAGTATAATGTTATAGGTTTATGATTAGGTAATGAAGAAGATTATAATGATCTATAACTAAGAGAAGCTGTTATATACATTTAACTTCTCAGCACTGTGGTCATTTGAATTGACTACCTTAATTATTTCAGAATTACTAATTTCCTGCAAGAATCTTATTTGTTTTGTGAATATTTCCTGTGCTATTTCTGAGGGATTTCTGGATCTACCCCAATGTTCTATCAGTCTTGAACTCATAGTGTTTCTGTACTGTATGTTGGAGACCTTCTCCTATTATAAGTTGAACTTGTTAGCTTAAGGAAAGATGGAAGCACATTTCTTTATTCTGTGGATGGAACTGGAGAGTTGAGGGTTCATTACAATCTTGCTCTGTTTATCTCTATTAGCTTGAAATGCAATGAAAATGACATTTTTGCTTATTATGTGATAGGTTTCCTATTTAATACTTAAAAATATAAAAGTTTCTTTGTGTATTAGTTTATTCAAATTTATTTTTAATTAAATATATTATTGTGACCATTTTTCAACATAGACATGAAGTTTTCTATGTTGAATTGTTTGGGCACCCCAGTGCAGGTGCTGCAGCTGGAAGCAGTATGATGAGAGGTACAGATATAAGAGATTTGGACTGTTCTTTACACCTGGATAACTGTACTTGCATGACTGAGGTTAAGGCTGAGGAATGTTATAAAGCCTTCTTTGTGATCATGGATTTATGAGCAATAAAGACTATATTGAAACTATTAAAAATGGAAAAAGTGAGATGCCTCAAACAGCAATTTTCAATGAAATTTATCAAGTGTCCTGTAAGTCATGAATGTGTTTGTGGGCCTACATTGTGTTGTAAAAGTACTGAAGCAGCCCAAATCACTTAAAGTTCAGAAGAAAATAATTTGGATTTAAAATTCAGTTTTTGAATTATTTATAGTCTTGAAAATGTGATAACTGAATAATAGAAATTATTCATATCTGAGCCAAACAAACATCACTGTGGTGCAGGAAACGTTTGAGATTTTGTACATCAAGGTGCCAGAAATATATTGCTCTATCTCATGCTTATCATCCCTCTTAATAACAAAACCGGGATAAAGTCCTCAAACATAATTCGCACTCATCTGGAGAGTTATGTCCATAGTAATAATGAAGATAAGGCTAATGGGAGATCAATAGGCAACTTTGGACCAAATAGCCAGTTTAGACAGTTTGAGGATTAAAGCTACATGTCAAGGAAGAAAGATAAAACAAGTATGGACAAAAAAGACACTTCAAAGTAGCAGCATTTCATTTCAAGATTACAGGATCCAAGCAGGGGTGCAGGGTGGGCACAGACACCATGCTGGTGCTCAGGGGATCTGCCAGTGTGTGTGTGCTCGTGAACCTGGGCAGTGTGGGGTGTGAGCTGCACTTGGGACCTTCTGCCTCTGCCAGCCCAAGAGGAGGAGGGGACATGTCCCTGTGTGTCTGGTGTGAGTCCTGATTGGGGAGATGCTGGAGCAGCACCTTCGCTGTGATTATTAGTGTTTATGCCGTCTGTTCATCTGTTTCTGTCTCTCTGAGATGTGTGCTCAATTTTGCTACTGGTTGAGGCTGCAAACAGCAAAGTGGCAGCTGCATCTCTCTGCCTGAATGGAGACCACAGGGCACTGGGCAGCAGTCCTGGGCAAGAGTCCTGCTGGAGGAGGTGGCTGTTCTTAAAATCCTTAACATCCTCATCCAATTCTCACCATCTGTGTTGTAGGTTAACCTTGGCTGACTGCCAGGAGACAGACAACCATTCTCTCCCTGCCTCGTCCACACAGGACAGGGGGAGAAAATAAAATGAAAGATCTTGTGAACATAAAGAAATATAAAGAAAGAGAAATCATTCACCAGTTATCACAGTAAGCAAAACAGACTGAAAAAAAATTTATCACCCAGTAATGTGTGCCTACAGCCCAGAAAGCCAACCACCAAAAAGCTGCATCAAAAGCAGTGTGGTCATCAGGTGGAGGGAGGTGATTTTGCCCCTCTGCTCTGCCTTTATGTGACCCCACCTGGAATGCTGCATCCATCCATGGGGCCCTTGATATAAGAATGGTGTGAGTCTGCTGGAGCACATCCAGAGAAGGGTCACAAAGATGGTCAGAAGGATGGAGCAGCTCTTTAAAGAGAGCTAAAGTTCAGCCTGGGGAAGACTCCAGACAGAATTTGAGCAGTCTTCCAATACGTAAAGAGGGCCTACAATACACTGGAGAGGGATTTTAGAAAGGCATGTAGTGGTAGGACAAGGGGCAATGGCATAAACTGAAAGAGAAGAGGTTTAGATGAGACATTACAAAGAAATTCATTATTGTGAGGAAGGTGAGGCAGTGGAACAGGTTGCCAAGAGAAGTTGTTCCCAGGAAGTGTTCAATGTCAGGTTGGACAGGGCTCTGAGCAGCTTTCGTGGAAGGTGCCCTGCCCATGGTGTGGGGTTTGGAACTAGATGATTTCAAGATATTTTCCAACCAAAACTATCCTATGATTTTGTTATTCTATCATCCCATGACTTAGAGAAAATTAATTCATTGCCAACCAACTGAAGCTCAGCTTTAACCCTTTACCCCCACAGAGAGCAATGCAGGCAGATAAGGAATGGGATTTATGATTGCTGCATAACAGCTTCTCTCTGCAGCTCCCTCTTCCTCAGACTTTCTCCATGGTCTGGTGTGTGTTCTCCAAGGATTTTAGCCTCGTCCAGGATCTATCCACCCGCTCTGACATGGGGGACTCCACAGTCTGCAATCTGGTCCATCACAGTTTATGTACTGCCAAAGTAAAAACTTGTTTCAACATGGTCTTGTCAAAAGGCTGCAAAGAGACTCTCTGCTCTGGTACCTGGAGTATTTCTTTCTTCTTTTTTAAAAATTATTATTATTTTTCTAGATGAACATGTATGTTATAATAATACTGGAATTTCTTGCATGGGGAAAAAGATTGCTGCTTATTGACTATAAAGACTATGTAACACTTGAAAAACAATATTTCAAAATTAATATCCTTCTTATTGCATTTGTGTGTTGTGATAGACATTAAGGATATATCATTTTATTACTTTTCTACCAATAACCCACAGTGGAAACGAAATCATTGTCACATGTGTCCATAAATTAAGGAGATTTCTGAGTGCTTCTTTCCACCAGAATGCTTTAAATTTGAAGACAAAGACTTATTTATACTTTTTGATGAAGGAATTTGAGTAAAAATTCTGGACAATTCAGACTTTAAATTCTAGGAAGAATAGACTTTTTTTTCCTGTAATCCATTCCATTGCATTAGATTATCTGAGATTCTTGTGCAGAGAAAATGAAAAGTTTCACATAAAAGAGTATGAAATTTTAAGCAACAGAGAAAGGAACCCTGGGTCCTAAACAACTTTTGCCTAACACCAGGTGCTTACCTGACCTAGGCCTTGCAGGGAAGACAGCATCTGCTATGATACTGTTACAGTTCTCAGATAGGTTCATTTGAGCCTGTGAGTCTCTTCTTATAATTTCCTTCATAATAAAAGGAAATTATTGCATTAAAATAGAACACAAGGCAGCAAAAAGGTGCTCAGAAAACACAGAAAGCTTTCAGAAAGGAGGGAAATTTCACCCCATGCTGGAACATGAGACTGCTAATGTTGCCTGGAAGAGCAAAGAATGCTCCAGAACTCTGCTATTTTTGATTCTGGAAAATGAGATTAGCAAAATTAAAAATAAAAAAAAAAACAAACCAGAAAAACCCACACCAAATGAACGAACAAAAACTAAACTAACAAGGGAAACTTCCCCTGAAAATGTGAGGTAATTCAGTCTTCATATTTCTATGATACTCAGCACCTCCTCCCTGCCATCTATCCAGCACAGATATTGATAGAAACCAAAAAATGTTATTCTACACCACCAACCCATGAGTAACCAACATAAATTGTATTGCTGATGAAAGAAAATATGAAAGACATTAAAGGCGGTTGCACTTCTCTAAATGCAGGCATCTAGTACTGTTTGAGATGCCCTAAGATATCAAAAGAATTCACACAGAACTGCTAGGTGTGACATTGGTTCTGCTGTGTCCTTCCCAAGTCGCAGCAGAAACCACAAGACATAGTCTAGGGCATAATGGAGAGGACTGCATATTAATGTTCAGAAAATGAGTAGTTCTTTGGATTGAGTAAAGGTTCAACAGCTCACAAGCTTGCGGGAAAAAAAAGCATCAAATAAGAATTTTGCAAGATTCAAGAAAAGTTTATTTTATAAAAGTTATCCCCAAGATCTATTTTAGATCTATTTATCTATCATAGCCTACATTTTCAAGAGCAGAAATCAATATCAAACCTGATTTCTGTGCCTTTACACAGTGCATGCAGAAAAAAATATATTTTTGTCTAGTTAGGCATATAACAGTGCAAATTTTTGTTTGATCATTTGTTTTCTGCTGTTTCTATTTTAATGCCTTTTTTCTCCTTCTTTGTTCCTATTTTTTTGGGAAAAGTGCACATCATTGTCTTCCAGAACAAGTGCAGACCTATTCATTGATTTCTAGCAAGAAAGTCTTGGGATATCAGACATTTTTTATGAACTAGTATCTCAAAATTAGCAAGGAATCTTGCACTGTTGTAGTATATTTGAAGAATTAAAAGTTATCATTAGAACTGTCTAGTCTATGAAAACTATGAAGCTAAATAGAAAACAAACAATGCCATTTTACTCTAACATCACTTTCTTCTGCTAATTTCTATTCTTTTATTCTGAAACCAGAATTTTTCAGCATTTGCTCTTGTGACTTCATTGGTATTTATACTCTGCTTTTCAAATGATCACTTCACTAAACATTTTAGCTTTACAGTGAATTATATAGACACCACATGTGAAATGCTGATTTTATTGGACAGTCAGCAACATCCTGTGCACAGTTATGAATTTTTGCTTTTGTGGTTGGTGTCTATTAATAATTGGTTGCTGATGATAACAGAAAGACCCTTTCCCAAAAAAATCCTTCAGATACCAGGTCTTGTAAGAAATTGGCATGCACAAAAAACAGGACTGTGCCTTTTGAAACTATTCCTTTTGCCTTCTACATACTAAGCATTTGCAATGATCATTAATCACTGTTTTGTAAAAGTCATGCTAGTGTGGACTGTGCATCATATATAATATCTTCCTGAAAATAAATGTAATAGGATCATAGAATTATAGAATTATAGAATGACTTAACTTGGAAAGAATCTTAAATATCATCTAGTTCTAATCTTCCTGATATGTTCAGGGACATCTTTCACTAGACCATCTAATCTGTCCTCAAACACTTTCAGGGATGGGGTACACACAGCTCTAAGCAACCTGTTCCAGTTCCTCAACAAATTCACAGTAAATAATTCTTTTCCTGTATCTAATATAAAACTACTCATTTTCAGTTTTATTTTATAATAATTTATCTGAAAATCAATTTTGAAATGTATTATATTTAGGCACCTTCAAAAATCTGTTGTTTTTTTTTTTTTCACAATCTGCCAGCAATAAGAGAACAAGAGATCTAGCAGATCATATAGGATGTTGAGACATCTTAAATGTGGTTGGTATGTATTACTTTGAAAAAAAACCCAGTCAAAACCTCATTGCCTTACTTTCCCATTTGCAGACTGCAGAACATGATGGTTTTGTTTGTTTAGGGAACACCTACTTAGTACTTCAAATATAGGATGTTCCTAAGTCAAAGAAACTATGAGCTTGAAAATATTTTCTTCATTATTTAAAGGACAGCTTTGTGATGAGGCTAACTCATAATTTTTATGGGTAAGTAACATCCATGAATCAACAATGCTAAAATCACAAGGGTCGCTGGGAGTTAGAGATGTTGCCTCATGTGACTAGATATCCATTTTACTTCTCACTTAGTTTAATATCTTTGGTAATTCAGTTATGAATAAATAACAAGGCAAAATGAAACTACTATAGTAAGATACTGTTTAGGGAAAAAATCAGCAAATCATCATTAGCTCACTGCTTCATGTTTCTTTAATGTTTCACTGTAATATTTAAATGATACATTTACAATGAGAATATCTTTAAAATTTTGACACATAACAGAGAAAATATTTGCTTCACAGAGATTTGTATCAAATTAACAAGTTTTGGTCAAAATAACAAGTTTTTTGTCAGTAGTACAGATTTGCATGGAAAGAGACCAAAAAATGTAGAATTATAGAGTGTAATAAAAACTATAGTTGTGAGATGATCTTGGCTATTTGCCAGGTGCCCACTAAAGCTACTCCCCTGCTTAACCTGATAGGGGAGGGAAAAAACCCAAGGGTCTCATGGGAAAAGGACCAGTAGAAATCACTCAACAATTACCATCACAGGCAAAAAAGAACTGACTTAGGAAAATTAGTTTAATTTATTGCCAATCAAATCACATTAGGATAATTAGAAATAAAAACAAATTTTGAAACACCTTTCACCCAACTCTTCCTTATTCCCAGGCTCAACATCACTCAGGGATTTTCTCTACCTCCTATTGGCATAGTGGTACAGGGGGATGGGTAAGAGGGGCTCTGGTCAGTTCATCACTCGTTTTCTCTGCTGCTCCTTCCTCCTCAGGGGGAGGAGTTCTCCCACTCTTCACGTGCTCCAGTGTGGGGTCTGTCTCACAAGAGGCAGAACTTCTCCAGTGTGAGTCCTTCCCATGGTTACAGTTCTTCATGAATGGCTGCAGTGTGGGTCCCTTCAGAAGGGCACAGTCCTTCAGGATTACACTCTTCCAGCATGAGTATCCCTCTGGGCTCTGAGCTTTGGAGTACACAAAAAACACCCCAAAGTAAAAACAGAAACCATAAGGATCTTTAACCTGCAAATAAGTTACTGTCTCACCTCTACACTCATCTTCAGCATATTTAATTGCAAATGATTTGCAGCTTCTCCTGGTTTAGAAACTGCACACATAAAAATCTTATGCATGGAAGGGACTTCGAGAACTAGAAGTTTTATGAGTGATATTTTAAAGTCAAATGAGATAGGATGAGAAGATGAATGTAGAAGATGAGGGTCATGAGTCCTATTGTAGTGTTTTAACTTTATTACCAGTCTTGTGTTTTGACCAAAACTCTCTATGACATGAATGCTTGGAAAAAAAGATTGACGGGTTCTGTGAGATCATATTACCCTGAAATTTGTTCTTGGATTATAACTTTCTGCAAATGTCTTGTTACTTAAATTCTTGACAGTAAAAGTAGACTTGGTGATTTTTTGGTTTTCAAATCTGTTATAAACAGCACATTTATTATGCAAAGCTGATTTTTCTTCCTGTTTCACCTCATAGCATTTGGACAAATAAAAGTACAAAGCCATAAAAATTTGTAATATTTGTCATTTTTTTGTTTAACTAAAATAAAAATTGCCTTCAAAGCTAGACTCTGTGACTGTCAGCAGCCAGTTGAGAGAACAAAAAACAAAAAAAAAGAGTGAAAAAAATTCAAAAGATAAATAAAGCAGACAAAATAGATGAGATTTTATTTTCACTCTGTATCTGAAGTAGACCTATAGAGAAAATATATGACTTAGTAATAATCAAACAGCTCTTGAACCAAAGATGTCTAACATTGATGTGTCTTGTTTTTAAAGTAAACAATATTTCTGAAGAAGTAAAAATTTTGTCAGGCAGTTTCTAGCTGCATCTAGTTAGCAAAAGAACTAGATCCAAAACAGTGTACATGAGAGAGATACCCACAAGATGATATCATCATTTGTGATGATGTTTTCTTTGTACGGGATGGGAGGAGATAAAAATCAAAACCAAAACAAATGCCCATTTTCTTGAAAGGAATGGTCCATATCGTAATCGTATTTTTTTTAACTTCAGGAGCAGACACGAATGAGATGACACGAATGGGTGGACTGGTCACTAGGCAGGAAGAAGAATAGATTAAGTCACCCACATACCTGGAATAAACAATCAGGTTTCCTTATAGGCATTGAATTTTACATATCTTTCTTTCTTCTCTTTTATAAAAGACTGTTACATCTTTTTTTGGTATCCACAAATGACAGTAAATATCCCATCATATCCTCCAGTGACAGCATCTAGAAATCACAATTATTATGAGATCAACACCTCACAATATTATGAGATCAACTTAGAAGACCCTAATTATGGAACCTGTAATACCATTTCCTGCAGCACATGATGTATCCTTGGAGGTCTGCTACCTCAGTGTTGACCAGACCCAAGCTTGCTTTCCTAATGAAATTTGACAAGGCCACAGATAGAAGTGTATCTGCACTTGGGTAGGTTTTTGCTCAGTAAAATATTAAATGCACTGAAAACCATGAAAGGCTGTCAAGTAAAGTACATAATTTTTGTATATTGTTGTTCTTTCATATTAAATTTATACTATTCTCTGTCTGCATACACAGGAAGAAAAGGTACAAAGAGGTAGATATGAGACAATAAAAAAGGGTACAATGCTCTTTTGAGTTGTTTCAAAGGCAAAGTTTTTATGTAGCTAACTTTGATTATATGATTGCAATTTAATTATATTATAATTATGGCTATAATTACTGTTTTGTATGTTTCATTAAAACTGCATACATTAATTGCACCTAACTTGTGTTGATGAGCTTGACTAATAAAAGCAGATGTTTACAGCAGAGGAGAATGTTTAGCCTTCTATTGCAAGGTGACTATCTTCAGGAAGCAGACAGCAACTGAATATAATACTGGCAATTTTGAGTTTCTCCTTTTTTCAGTTTGTAATTTTACACTATACAAACACACACAAACACACATATTCAAGAACATATATTCATGTGCATTCATATAAAGATATTTTAAACTTAACTCTCATTCTATGGTATTGCAATGAGAATAAAATTGGGTCAATAGTTTACATCTATATTTTAAATAGGGACAATGATTCCAATATTTGTTTGAATAAGAAGAGGTAAAAAACCACTTTTTAGTCCTAAGTAATGCAATATGGAAAATTTCAAGGAGGTCTAATTTTGCCTGAGTGCTTATATTTCCAGAGAGATGTATTATTAGAAACTGTATTTCCTAGCCCACAGGATAGATTTTTGCTTATCAGTTATGCATGAGTTACATTAAACTGTGGAAAAAAATAAAATTGGGTATACTCTTTTCATAAGAGTAAAGTATTCAAAGTCCAGCTGGGTAACAGGTACATTTTAATTGATGGGCATTATGAGCAATAAAAATATTACTGTTGCATATTGTCAGGACCAAACTGGGATCCATGAAGCAGTTATGTCCTAAAAAATATTGAATCAGTGTACTTTTAAATGAATAATAAAAATATGTAAACACTTCTAACTGAAGTGCTACTGTGTTATAACCTTTATAACCTTGGTTTCTGTCCCTTTTCATTCTTTAGTTTGGTGACACAGCATGTTTTATTAAATGCATTTTCTTAGTACTTCAGGAAATGTTGATGTTCTTATCTGATTGCAATTCAGAATGTGCATCCCTTACTCATCATGGTATACATTTACTTATTGTATTGACTTTGACTAAGGCAATTTAAATAAGCAAAGATGAATATTCTTTTTCTTTTTTAAATTATAAGACTGCAGAGTGACTGTCATGATTTTTTTCTGTTCATATAAATACCTATGGAAGATGTCTCACAGCACTTGCTCTGTTTTCTCATGAGTTGTCATTCATGATGATCAGCGGATCCCAGTATCTGCTCATTTCAGAATTTTGTGTCTAAATTGTGACACTCCATTTTGAAAAGAACTTGGAAATGTTCATTTAGTATGACATCTAGAGACTTGCCATTTTCTGTGAGGGAACCAATATCTTGATGTTACTCCCTATTTGGAACTAATGAGGAAGACTCTCAGTCAATATCCAAAACCATTTTCCTGTCTCTTCAAAGCTGTGCACCAGAGTGTCCACTGCTTCCTTTCAGAGGTTTCCCTGGCTACCCACTTCTTGTCTGGGCACTTCATTTTTTGACCATTTATTTAGATGAAAAGTACTTTAAGCTGGTACTAAATTAACCCACAAAACTTGGAGCCAATGAAGGAGCATTTCTGTGGCAACAGAGCTTTGAAAAATCTTGGACAACTGAAAAATCTGTTAGGTGAGTATTTCTCTGTGTATTGGACAAGAAATGAGACAAAGCATAGGAGAGAAGCTGAGACATTTTACATGTGCATTAGAGGGAGAAACCACACACATCTGAAAGAGACATTGAAAGAGGAACATTAAATTTCATTTATACAAGATGATGTTGGTATAATTTACTGTACTGGGAAGAGATATAAGGCCCTTGTATAGAACAGCCTGAATGTAGGAGGAGAAGAGATCTGCCAAATACACTAGCAGGAATTCATCATGCTGAAATCCCCCATATGTTTGTTTAAATGTGTTTGTATATACACTGTATATTTAAACATGTTAAACAAGCAACATTAAATCAACACCAGGGAATTTGGAGTTAGCAAAACACACAGAAAACACCAAAATCCTGTAAATTTGAAACACTGTAATAGCAAGGTGTGGACTACATGGCCTAAACAATTATTTTTTATTTTTCCTTCCTCTGTGATAAACTTGTAGTACATTCAAACATATATCAGATCAATCAGGAGATTTTATCTTAGATCTTTTTATTGTCCCACACATTTCTAGGCAGCATCCGCTCCAGTTGAGCTCTGGACACACAAATCTCCCTACAGAGGTGGAGAGCATGTCTATTCTTCCCATGTCACATGTTTGCATTGGTCATATACCTTTTATTTTTTTGCTTTAGTTTCAAAAGAAGATCCCTGTTCAGCCAAGCTGGCCTTCTGCCTTGTCTGCTTGTGACATTTTGGGATTGCCTACTTCTTTGCCAAGACAGTAACCTATGCTGAAAATCTGAAAGATGTTCCATGATGCTGTCATCTAGCATCTTCCCTTTACTGAATCCTTGGATTGTGGAAAGGATGGGGAGTTTTTCTTGTATTTTGAGAAGGTGACTAGCTAAAGAAAAATGGAGAATCAAATTTTGCTAGAATGATGAAACTTTTCAGAGCACCATGGCATAAGGATAGGAATTAAAAGGTTTTAAAAAAAAAAAAAAATGCTCCTGTTCCAATTACACATCAGTTGTGTGCTGGGATTTGTCTCATATACCTTTAGTTCACCTAAACCAATAAAGAAACAATGTATTCATCAAAGCTTATTTAATTGGCAACCAAGACTAAGAATTGCATCCATTCCAGTACCTCAAAACTTCCAGTGTTGAACATAGATGTGAACTCAGATAGAATCAATTGCTTTCTACTGTTTTCTGGAGGTGCTCATGTGTCTTTGTTGGCTGGTTTTGTCAACAAGCAAGATGAGAATCTTAAATTACATGTTGTTGTACATTAGCATTATTCAATAGAATCAATGAAAGGCTGCTACGTTTTTTGTAAAGACACATTCTTAAAACAGAAAAACGTGGAGAGGGACTCCACTTCTGGCCCTTGGAGGAGGTGGCGGCGGGCCTGGGCCACACAGGGTCTGGGTTGGTCCCCTTGGCCCGGGGTAGCTGGGTCTGGGCTCATCTGATCTCCCTGGTCGGGCTGAGATTTTCCTGTTCCTGGAGGGGTGATGAGAGGCCTGCCGAGCCTCTCACCAGGGAGGCTGCTGGGCCCCAAAGCCAGAAAAGACTCCGAGACCAAGAGCAGCTCTGAGACAAAAGAGCGGCCACATGGCCGGGGATCGCAGCAGCCAGGACGGTGCCAAACAGCCACAGCTACTCCCGCATGGCTCACAATGAACTCTATCTGCTCTGCTACTGTAAACCAACTTTACTGCAGGTAAAAAAGGACAAAAACATTGGCTGCAGTTTTTCTCTCAATCTCAACACTTCAGGAGGACAAGGCTGACATGATGCTTAACAGAGACCACGTGGAAGCAGAGAAACACGGCAAGTTACATTCCCAATACATAACTGAAATCAGATTAACCTTTCCACATTTTAAGACTCTATAAAAACTGTTTCAATC
>VZTB01003765.1:25426-57521 GCA_013397245.1 Thryothorus ludovicianus
AGAGATAAATGAAAAAAAAACCTGTTGTATACTAAAATAGCTCATTCTTAAAAATAACCTCCCAATAGCTGGTGTAGTCTATGAAAGCAGTTGTATAAAAGCTGCATAACAAGAGAAATGCTTTGTCACTTCAAAATAATTTCATTTTTCTGAGCAGTTATTTTCGTTTGTGACAAAGCCACAAGAAAACCTGTTTTCTTGTGGAAAAAAGTCTCCATAGCACAACAAAAGAAACTCTTCTCCCCAGGTGAATCGAAGTTAAGACTTCAATTTTTTAAAGGTAGTTTTTAAAGGTAAACTGACTAAAAGTCATGAGCTTTATCTTTGCATTGTCAGTAAAAAAAGCAAAGGTCGTCTGAAATATTATTCTGATTATCTTATTATTATAATTTTCCCCTTTTAACTCTTTTAATAAAGTTTTCTTTGTATNCTTTATCTTTGCATTGTCAGTAAAAAAAGCAAAGGTCGTCTGAAATATTATTCTGATTATCTTATTATTATAATTTTCCCCTTTTAACTCTTTTAATAAAGTTTTCTTTGTATATTTTCAAGTTTGAATCTGCTTTAATTTCTTTTCTTTTAATCCTATCTCACAGCAAAACAAAACAATAAACCCCCAACACATGTTTAACTCTTAAGTGATGTGAAATAGCTACATATTGTTTGAGAATCAATAACATAAAGTTAATTTTCTGTGTCATATAATTTGGTGGCTTGGTTTGTTTCCAGGCTCATACCCCCATTTCATGCTACAGATTAAGTGCCTGTTTTTTAGGGAGCCACAAACACTTGTCTGAGATGAAAATAAGGTCCAGGTGCAGAGGTTCTAGAAGGTGTTTCTTACAGGTGGTATGGAAAGGCTTAAACCCTTTCCTCCTTCTGTAGACCTTTCAGTCTCAAATCCTTGCTGTGCAGCTTTCCAGGGCAACTCTACCTGTCCCTTTGGCTCTAAGCTGCAAAATACGTGCTTTGGTTTCAACAATGATATACTATATGAATCATTTTAAGCTGTTTCACCAAATATGATAACAATTACCTTGTGTTAGGGTTACACAGCAGTACAGAGACTATAGAGGAGATTTGGGCTCATTGTTTAGTTTCCTTTAGTTCATAAGCTATTTAATTAGGTACATAATAAAGCTGTAAAGAATACTGGAGTTACCATAGAGTTATGTGAATGAAGCTGAGTTCTGAGCATACCTTGCTGGAAATACTGGTGTAAAAATGGTTTTAATACTTGACCTTCCCCAGGAGAAGATGAAATTAGTAACTAAGTACCACAAAATACATCCCCAAATGAAACAAAACACTAGAAACGTCATAATCCAGTTACATACCAAACCCCAAGAGGCTGGCAGGTGATTTATGAATGGCTGGAAGAAATTTTTGCCAGCAACTTGGCTGCTAACATAACTGAACTGCTAATGTGTTATGAAAAATGTTTCCACCATTCCAAAAGCTAATTCTAGTGCAAAACTTATGGATTGTTCTCTTGGTGTCTTCCTACTCTATAGTTTTATCTTCATGGGCTGAGTATATGATCCTCAGAAGGGCCTCAGAGTTTAAATCTTATTTCAGGCACATATTTTACTTTTTAATTTGTTCTGATTCTTAAAAACACTTATACACATCAGCAGTTTTCTTTTGTTTACATAAGTGGTTAACTGATTGTAATCCTGAGTAATCCATTTGTACTCTAAACTAAATGTATTAATTCTAAATTTAGGCAACATCAATGCTTAATCCTTAGCTGCTTTTATAGTCAATGGAAAGAGATATACACACAGCAAGCAAATTATGTTTTCCCAATGCAGACACATGTAATAAGTGGGATAAACCTAGCTGAAAATGTTTCAATGGATTGTCAGAATTTATGGGTCTTTTTAGGTGTGACAATTTGTAAGAAGTCTAGTTTTTATGAGATATTTCCTTGCATCCAGACAACAATAATTTGGATAACATATGGTGAAAGTCAGAATTTTGACTCCTTTCTGAATGAAACGCAATCCCATTTAAAGATAAACTCCTTACTAAAGAAGTAAATTTTCATCACATAATTTGCATCAAACTTAAATATAAATTACAATCATTTTCCTTTTCTTTTTTCCAGACTTACATATTGCATGGTACCTATACACACCTGCCTGATTTGAGAGAGGGAGAATGCCTTGAAAACCAAATCAGTGGTGCTCAAGGGTGAAATATTTTCACAGCTGGATCTCAAAATTGAGCTGTATATTTTAGGCAGGTCTATTTTCCTGAGTCAAAGTATAGCATACATATAGTCATAATTTTGTGTGTTATTTATACTCCTGTTCTATATATCTGTTGCTGTGAAGAGCTTACACATTTCAATATTTTACCTGAAGTTTGCTTTGAGTATTTTCAGAGGCTAAGTGAAAATGTGGATAAATTTGATATTCTTTTAACGTTTTTTTTTGCTATCCCTTTAAGATCGTATATAATTTTCTAATATCTTAATATTATCTCCATAATATGTACTGCAGTCATTGAGTGAGAGTCAGAAAATAAATATTTATCTTTTATCTTATTCTTCAATGTAAAAACTTCCTTCAAACTGACATTTAAATAAGAAATCACTTTTGTTAAAGAAAAACACTTTTTATCATGACTATTTAATTGTTCAAGAAATCATGCTTAAAAGGTTTCACTTAACTAAAGTTTTGTGTATAAGCAATTTGTTCCTATTTTGTACCATAAAGTCCTGTGAAAGTGCACCAAAAGATGATAAAGGGTCACAGTACAATCGAACAAATCAGATCACAGTGGTGTTGATTTCAGACTGGCGACTCCCTAATGTTCTCTGTAAGAATTAACAATATTAAGAACATAAATTTGCTTGTCTTTATTATCTAGCATGACTAATATGAATCAGTTTACTGTGCAGCAGTTTTAATCAAGCTACTTGCATAAAATATCTATGAAGACAGAAGCATGAATAAAACAAACAGAGAGTATTCCTCTAGTTACTAATCCAGGTTCTAGATCAGGTTGCTCTTCACTAATATGTTTCCTTGGTTCCCTTTCTCACTCATTTAAAGATGTCTCTGTGGAAGTGTCCCTGTGCTGCAATATAAAGTTAATTTGCCTGGGTGGAGAACCAGTTGAAATATAAGACAGCCATTTAAATGAAAATAATGAATTTCAGGCCACAAGTGCCCCCAAGGTTTTGTGCTTGTACATATTGTGTTGACAGCAATAAGAAAGTCATTCCATGTATACCCTAACTACCCTGACAAAAGGATACACTCTTTTTAAAAAACAACCTCTTTCAAGTGATGATGGATTCTCACTGTCTTGTCTGTATTTCTTTCTGACAAACTATTCCTCTTCTCCAGTAACCGTTGAATATTTTGACCACTTCCAAAAAGTGAACAGATTTCACAGTGGGAAGGCATGATGAACAAGTTTTCTGACAATATGCACAGAATAGAGACAGAGTAGCTCCTGCTTTGAAGTAAGGCTTGCAGTTTAAGTTCAGCCATGTTGTTAGATGCCTTAGAATCCTACAGGAGAGAGACTTAGGAAATTAATACGAACCTAGCTTACGGCAATGAAGCTATCTATTTGTTTTTTCCCCACTCATATGGTGAATAGTTGCACTTGGCTTTAGGGAGACACTCTATATTCACATTTAATAGTCCTTTAATAGATATTGTGTTTGGACACTCTTCCTCCACCGGAAAGCCTCTATCCTTTCAAGCTAACTGATATGCACTCATTGCACTGTTTATTTCAAGTTCCATTACACTGCTCTAACCATAATGGCTATTTAGGATTTTTATTGGGATTCATATTACATTATGAGCATCATATGTGATTAAGTCTCTGTGGTAGTATCCCTTCTATACAAATAGATCTGAAATAAGCCATATGCCTATCTGATAATGCGTACAATTTCTCCATCAAGTACATGTTGAATTTTGGGTTGGATATTTCTGAATTGGAATGGACCTTCAACTGTTATTTAATTTTATTGAAGCTACATTTTATAAATTTGGGTTCTTTCCTTCCTCTGTCTCAGTCTTGATCAAGAAAGACACAGTATAAATCTGACTGCAGCAAAAGTACAGGTATTAGCTACCTCTGGTGTCAGCTGCCCATAATTTACATTTTCCACATTTCACCAGAAAGTTTTGCTTTCCTGAGCTTCTTTTTATTTTCTAGTTATCTCCAGAGAGAGAATATAAAGGTAACTTATAAAAGGAACAAGTTATGGTTCTCGGGATTAACAGAAATAATTGGTTAACAAATGCTGATGAACTCATTAGATTGGACCACTTTGCACAAGTATTTGATACTAAGGCAAAATTTTGAATGGTAATTTTAGTGAAAATATGAAGAAAATTAGCAACTGCACGCATTTATTTAATGTTGAAGATACAGCAACTAATGAAGATTTATTTGCCTTAATGTCAAAATCCCTGGAGAATTGCAACTAAGTACATAATAGGTAAGCTTCCCTAAGCATTTCCTTCACATATTTCTTCATAACTCCAACTCCCAAGATTATTTTTAGTACCTTAAAAAAAACAAGACCAGTAACAATGGTAATAACAAATTACAATGTGTCACAGCAAGAGAGCAGGAGAGATCCAAGGTATGTGGTTCAATAGCAAGGGATTTGTTCTATGAAAATGCCTCGGTAGTTGTGGGAAATAGGTCAAAACCCACAGAATAGGGAAAGCCAAAATACTTTCAACTGCTTTTATCGATTTCCCTTGGGGAAAACTCCTGACTCTCAGATGTTAGATTAAATAAACCTTGAACATGCAAATTTATTAGAGCAATAATTAAGAGATTTGGGAACTCATATTCTGTGTGAAACAAGTCTAAAGAATAAGAAATTTGGCAGCTTAATGAGGAAACTCTATTAAAAGCATAATCGCAGACACAAATACTGAAAAGATAGAAAGTTTAGAAAAAAAAACACGGCTTGGTTAAAGTATTGACTCTTTAAGGATTTTAATTGCATGAAACGAGTATATGGAAATCAAAAAGTGGTCAAATTGTTAAGGACAAAGTGTGTGAGGAAAAAAAAAAAAAACATTATAAAAAACCAAGATGTAATATAAAATACATCTAGCAAAAGTTATAAAGAACAACAGGAAGACATTCAGTAAGCAAGTTAGTATCAAGATGAAGATAAAAGGAAATGCTGAACAGAAGAAGGAAAAACTGATTATGATACCAGGAATGCTGAAGTGTTTAATGTTCTTTTCAGCTTCAGATATTGCTAAAAAGATTGTCTGAGATCAGGCAGCTGACACATAATCAACAAGAAAGGGGAAAAGATTCAGTCTGGAGAAAGGAAAAGTACATTAAAGAGCTCTAATGTAAGTTAGAAGTTTTATGTTGGATAGTCCAATTGAATTTTACTCAGAAAACTTTAAAGACTTGCTGAAACCATACAGAATTCATGAAAGGTTATGAAGTTTTAGAGAGCTGGGGAAAAAAAGGAAAATCACAGTTCTCATCTTCAAAAAGGTGAAATACTAGGAATTGAGAATTATGTGTGAGTGAGCTTTAGCTCCTTTTGTAAAAAACTGGAACAAATATTCAAACAATTTATAAACACCAAGAGATAACATAAGAGTAGACTAACTGCAAGCACAGATTTTTTGGGAACAAAGCTCGTCAGAATAATCTAATTTCCTTTCTGTGATAGGATGGATAACAGTCTTAAAGGTAAAGGAAAATAAACATATATGTTAGATATTTTGAATTTACAAAATCTTTTGAGGCAGCTTTATGTGACACTTATAAGCAAAAAGATAAGATTAAGATGATTAGTATTAAAGATGTGCAAAATTATCAGATGTGCCCAAAAAGCCTTAAACAGTGATTTGCTATCAAATCAGAAGGTAGTATTTAGGCAGAAAACTTCTGTGGAAGTTTTCTCATGTCTTATATAAATCTGGCTTCTCATGAATGATTTAAATACTGAAATACAGAAGAAACATTTTGTGCTCATTTAGGGAAGTGGTCAGAAAACAGACAGATAAACTGATAATATTTAACAAAGAAAATTTGGAAGTCTAGAACTAGGTACAAAGGACACAAATGGAAACACATGAAGTTTCATCTGAATATGTGGGAAAATTTGTGTACTGGAAAGGTGACAGTATTGAACGAGGCTCCCCAGGAATGTTGCAGATTCTCCTTCCCTGGAGATACTGAAAACCCACCTGGATGCAATCCTGTGCAACCTGCCGTAGGTTGCATACTGAGTATGTAATAATGTTCTACTGTCTTGAGTTACAGAAACAGAAGTTCTGTGCATAAGATATGCAAGTTAATCTTTCTGCAGTGCTTGGCTCTGATAAGACTGCAACTAGAATTCTGGTCCAGTTCTGCACCCTGACTGAAGGTGAAGGTAAATCAGATAGACAGAGAGCCTCAAGTCCAGCACATTGTAATGAGAACGGGCTTTAAAAGTATAAATAGCTGCTTGTGTTTTATTTTGTTAAGTCAGTCAGAGAGCAACAAACAGAAAAACAGATTATGACTCCTTGAGGAGGCAAAATCACAAACCATAGATTTATTCACTTTTATTGAAGAATCACATTCCCACTGCCAGCAAAATGAAAGTACACCAATAGATGATTAGACTAACTTTTCTACACACAAATCTTAGTTTGAAATTAAATGGGGCAAAATATTATTACTTAATACAAAAATATTGTGTTCAGAATATGCTATTCCATAAATTTTATGATCATATCTGATTTGTTTTTCATGGCATTTTGCCTAGAAGTCTGACAAGT
This sequence comes from Thryothorus ludovicianus, assembly GCA_013397245.1. Classification (NCBI taxonomy): domain Eukaryota; kingdom Metazoa; phylum Chordata; class Aves; order Passeriformes; family Certhiidae; genus Thryothorus; species Thryothorus ludovicianus. The sequence goes on from VZTB01003765.1 coordinate 32,215, forward strand.
CTTGGGAAGTGGCAGTTTGCTTTCACAGAAAGTTCCTATTTAAGAGCAATGAGTGAACCAGGGGATGTTGTTTGGAAAAATGAACAGAACTCATCTAAAGTTTCTAGATAAATATCTATTGGTGCTGTAGACAACGTACCTTCAAATCTAATCTTGACAATACCGCAGAAGGGGAGAACTGTTGGAAATTTTTTAGGAGTGTCTTAATTGCAAGCCTGTTTTATTTGTGCAAATCCCTCTTTTCTTGCAGTCTGACAGCCTGCCCCCATTGTCATGTAGGCGGGATGTTACCTACATCATCTGAGATGACACGTAGTCTGTGCTTCTGCCATGTGAAGTGTGATTCTCTCAACTCACACTCATGTTGGTGGAGTTAAGGAGTGACACAACTCTCATCCTCATTCAAAATTCATTTGCACATTGACTTGACATAGAGCTCCTGGTAGTCCACCAGAGCCACAGCATCATTACTGCCCTTGTGTTTACTCTCAAGGATCAGGTGAATCACCATTTGGCTGCATTATTACTCATCTTTCTTAATGCCTCAATAAAGTTTTGCTTATAACCTGTTGTCAGACTCCATAACTGTACAAACCACAGAGACAGAGTTGTTCTCTGAATAAGCTGGTTTGTTTCATGTTGATTAGCAAGAGTGCTGTTGAAAAGAGATTAGAAAGCCCCATCATTAGGAAAAAAAGATACTGATTATTAGCATTGAATAAGAATACTTATTAAAAAAAAAGTAAGATTATGTTCATGCATTAATATTCATATCTGGTATTATAATTAATTCTATTTGCCCTGCATATTATTATCTGTCAGTACATGTAAAGAGAACTCAAGTTCAAAGAGAGGCCTATCCTTCATCACAAAGCATAAATAACATCCACTAAAACCTCTTTTCGGTAGGAAAATAGGGCGAATATAGATTTTTGGAAAAGTATACAATCATGACATTCAGAATCAAAACTGATGCTATGTTTAATCTCAGTAGCACCAGCATTTTAATGAGCAAAATATGCTCATTTCCACTGACTTAATCTACAAGTATTTTTGGGAATCTTGTCATACATGTTGTGATCGTTCAACATGCCCTGGGATTAATTTACAATATAAGAAAATAAATACATATGTATTTTGAAAAATGACATTTATGGTAGTATCAGTGATATAATATGCGAGAAAATATGCATACACATACTCCAAAACAAGACAAAAATTTTCTGTCTGGTGTCATGTAATCCAAATGAGTGGAAGATTTGATGGAAATTTCTTTTGTTTCCAAACAGAAAACAGGTGAAACCGGTCAGTAAAATGCATGTTTCAAGCAAGAGGATTTTAAATCACTTAGGGGTTTTTTTAACCAAACTGATGTATCTAGGGGAAAAACAAAACAAAACAAAACAAAAAAAGGACCAAATAAACAAACAAAAAACCAAATCATAAGGAAAATGGAGATTACTTTTTTAAAAATCAAGTTAAGAGATTACACTAAAATGAAAACTGAAATTGACTATGTAAAGAAGTAAAATCAAAAGCTTATGCAGGTAAATTAGGCTGCAGATACATTTCTATCTATTTCTAATTCCTTGTGGAATAACTAAAACATATACTAGACCATTGTGCACAAAGTACTAGAGGAGATTTTGCTCTTTTTCGTGCTTTTTTTACATGATGCTCTTTAGCAATCATCTAGAAGAGCTTTAGCACAAGTCAACAGTGAAGTTCATATGCCTGAGCAAGAAGTGAAAATTTCAAGCATGGTGATGATATATGGCCAAAGAAATATGCTTAATAACTTGGGAAAAAAATTCACAGGGAGGCTATTATCCCAGAATATGAGCAGAATGGGTCAATGGACATACATCAGCTCCCTACTAGATCCCATCTGAAGACACTCAGATACATCTAAATAATTTCTTTTGGATTAAAATATCTCTTCAGCAAGGAAAGATGACCTTAATTTGAAAACTGTCCTTCAGTGGTGGAGACTCTTGGGAAGAGACATACTAGTCCCACACTTCTCCAGGTCATCTTTTTGATCATGTTTAAGCCATACTAGCTCTGATTGCAGAAATAAATTTCACTATGTACCCCTATAGACTCAGCTGACAAACGCAAATGTGTCAGAAAAGTGCATGTAAAAACCCCTTCAAAATCCTCTTTCTGTGGTAATTTTTGGTTTCAAACATCTTAAGTTAGTGACATGGAATGGAGTCTAGATGATTTTAAGCAGGTTATGTTTGAGTTGAATTTCTTTGAGACACTAATTTTTCAATGTGATTTTTCAATGGGTAAATCAGAGGCCATGGGTAAGCACCACCACACAAATTACCAAGTTTTGTTGTAAAGAACTAGTTGCATTAAATGCTTTCTAGACATTTCCTTTTAAGAAATAGCAGTCAGGCGATCATATGAAAAGCTGGTGCATGTCAGATCTTTTTTAAGGGCTTTGTGATATTTATGTGAAGAAAGACTAAAGAGCATCAGAATTGGCATGAGAAAGCATCAGAAACTGTGATACATTTTTAAGGAAAAGGCCAATCATTTTCTCATTTTTGTTCAAGTAGAAAAATAATTGTCACTTTTACCCTCTGAACTCATTCCTTGCTTGTAGTTCATAACCTTCTCCTGTGGACCTGTCTGAAATGTATTTCATCTAGGAGTATAATCGAGGGGGAGCAAGATCCTTTAGTCTATGCTTCATCTCACTGAGTCAGGTGTGAAATGGAGTCAGAAGTTTTTGCTTTGAAGATGATTCTCTTGGGACAGTCTGAGAGAGATTCTCAAACTATCAAGATCAGAGTAAGAAAATTGTGTTAAAACAGAAGGAATAGCTTATCTGACATTGCTAGTTTGAAACCAGATGATAGTCTGCCGGTGAGGCAGAGCTGAGCTTTAAGTGCAGACAGATTTTGAGAACACTTCTACTCCCTGTATCCCAAGATATTTTCCTCCAGGTCATGCTCAGTTATACCTTGTGATTTATTTAATCAAAAAGTGTTATAATTGCTGTCATATTGAAAGATTTTAAGAAAGCGTCTCAACATATCACTGTATGACTAGGAGCACCATTCAAGGGAAATGAATTAATGACTGATATACTCCAGCATCTTTTCTGATGTGTTTTGTTAATTATTGTTATTTCTAGCCACTTCCCTGTTTTTTCTATTGTAAAAACTTCAAGAGATTATTCATTTTCCATTTCTGTTGTTTTGTTTGTTTTTTTCTCCCGTAGCAATCATTTTGCACAGATGTTAGTTAGAAATTGGTTCTATCTCTTTCTGTATATCTGTGTGTGCCTGTGCATGTCTGAGTGTTTGTGCATGTTTGTGCATGTCTGTATTTGTGCTTCAGCTTCTTGAAGATACAGAAATGATCATTCCTCTTCCTATTTAAAACAAAACAAGATTCATTTTTAGAGACCAAAGAATTTATCATGATATAGCACAGCAAGAGGACAATAGTTCAGACTATATTAACCCCAGTGTGATTGCAACTGCAAGAATAAGGTCTGTTCTGAGAACCACAATATCACACATATATTAACAAATCACAGGGAATTCAGAAAAATGCAACAAAAAATATGTTTAAGTGTTCAAAAGAAATGAAATGCAAAGAACTAATCACAACATAGCTAAGTAGTGGCTAATATGAAAATGAGTAGGACATGTAAAGGAAATAAGTCTCAACAGGAGCATCTAAAATGCTGTACATTAAGGGGAAGCTTGGGGAAATAGTTGGTACATCTGGAAGAAGAAGCTAAGGTCAAATCAACAAAAATGTTATTACTGATATATTTCTTATAATTTTGAAAAAAAATAGAAAGATACCATAAAAATTATTAGGGAGGAAGAGACACGGTAGGTCATCTACCCAAACTACCCATTAAAGCAGGGATAGCTTTGAATTTAGACAGTTCCATTAGATATGTTAAATTCAAGACTTTCTATCAGGGATGGATATTTCATGTATTCCATGATTCCAGTGCTTGATCATGATAGCCATGAAGAATCTTTTGTTCTATATATTTAATCTGAATTTTATTTGTCATAGCTTTTTTTTCTGTCTGTTGCATCTGTCACTGAGCATATCTAGGAGAATCTGGATGTCTTCTCTTCAATCAGCATGGGTACTGTGTTGTTTTGTGTTTAATCTTGTGTTCATCATGACTCCTTTGCACAGCACATTCTTAGCCTGTCTTGTCACAAGGGTTGTCTTCTTTTCAGGTGCTCAACTTCACATTTGTTCTCCCTAAGTTTCACTGGGTTTTTCAAGTTTTGCAAAATGTCAGTCCTACCCTTCAGTACATCCTCCTCTTTTTTCCTGTTCATTTCATTAATGCAATTTGGTCCCATGCTGCTTGGTACCATATGTAAAACTACACACTCACTAAAACATGTTCCATCTAATTGTCTTCTGAAACACTTCTTCACCCTGTACTCTGCTAGTAGGGAAAAGGACTTGGACAGTTTGAGGTAGAGAAAGTGCTGAGTATATAAGATGCTAAAAACTTCAAGTTTTTTAGTATTCTATATATATAGATATCTTGTATTCAAAAGCATCTTCATATTTTGCTTTATGCCAATTCTATTTCTTTAATTACCTATAGAATTGTTTATTGTTCCATTTTGCACCTCCTGTCATTTTCAGCATCAGCTGAACTTTGCTTTTATTGATTATTGCTCTGGATACCTAGCCACTGTTTCTGTATTGCTCCATAGTGAAGTGTTCCCAACTCCACCCTGTACTGTCTTTTTTGGGCTTGAGCTCATTCTGGATTTCTGCATTGAGTTATCTGGCCCTCTGCCACATCTTCTTGTTCATATTGGGATTGACCTCCTTGTTTTTTAAGAAGTTTTTCCAAGAAGAAAACCTGATCTCACCAGCCTCTTTACTGTTCAGATAAGTTTCCCATGAGACCTTGCCTATCAGTCTCCTGAAAAAAAGCTGAATTACATTCTTATCTTCATTACTTAAACTCAAGCTTGCTATTCTGCCACACTAAATGGATGGATAGAATTCATGGCATTGAGATTAAAGAGACCAGAGTACATGTATCTTTAACCCTTGGAACGATATTTTTAAAATAAAACTTTGTATCAATCAAAATGAACCAATCAGGAAATAAATTTTATAGCTGTGAAATAATAATAAAAAGCAGTAAACCTGAATATTTTCTTTGAGTATTGACTCACAAATGGTAAAAATAACTAAAGTATTACAATATTTTTAATAATGTATTCAAATTTAGACTTCTATATAACAGAATCTCAGAAAAACAGGAGTAAGAAGGCATTGAGAGGTCATCTGGTCCTTTTTCCTGCCCTAAGGCAGAATCAGTTCTCTCTCTGATTCTGCATAGACATTTTTCCACTTCTTTTAAAGACTTCTGTGACAGAGACTCCCACAGCAACCTGACTGTAATTCGCTACCTTACATTTTCTTGTTTCCCCAGTATCTATACTGAATTTTTTGTGTTGATTTTGAAGCTCATTAATTCTTGTCTGATACATCAAGATTTCAGAGGACGATTTCACACCCTTCTCTGTGGCTATGGGTATCCAATCTGGCCTAACATCATCCAACGTAGTTTAACTGCATTTCCCTTATTTTCTTAAGACCATTTCATGTGCAAAGAGCAATAAATATGTTACATAAAATTAAACTATATGATACATAATACCTTTTCTATTTATCTTTGTGTAGAAAGATTAAATGATTTAGGCTGGGTTTACCCTGCCTATTCTTCATAGAGTTGCATTTTGCATGCTGAGTACTCCATTATTGTCTCCTGTGTACTTGCAAATAAGTTGTTTTATAAATTGCTGCTGATTTTTTCAGAAAGTTAAAGTTAGGGTAACTTACCTATTCTTCACAAAATTCTTTGCTTTATTGCCTGACTTGGGTCTTGCTTTTTTTTTTTCTTTTTGAGGTAGAAGTTAAACCCCCTATTATTTATAACTTATTAGAAAGGTTTCTGCCAACAGTTTGCTCATATTGAGTCAACAGAAGTCATCCAGTTAATTTGTGATTAACTATATATGTATCATTAATGAAATATTACCCATTTATATCAAACTAATTATATATTGTTAATATTTTTTGTCATATTATTAAATCATGCATCAAAATTGAGATAATCTTTGTGGTGGTCATTATAGTTACAAATGAGGAATGAGAAAGTGGTACTCTGTAAATAAATTATCATTACCAAAAATTTCTGATTGGGCTTCTAAAAGTTATATAAAAAATTAGACGTATTAGGCAATACCCTCAGCTGTATTAAAAAAAGAATCAAAAATCATAAGCCCAGAAGCAAAAAAGTAGGCATAACATTATAGGAAATAAGCTAGCCAATAAAAAACCACCCTGGAACACCTTAATTTTGCACAACACTATTCAGACTACACACAAAGACCTGGTGTTTAGCGTGTGCCACATTAAATCTGAAAAACTGTACTCATAAATTATTACTGTGCCATGCCTGTGCTTGGGAGGAGTGTTCCTTTCAACTCTTAGGGGAAAGTTTTTGATGTCTTATGAACCACCATCACTCACAGCTGTCGAATTCATTCTGCATACTATAGATAGTACAGACAGCATATGGTGAAACTTGTTTGGCTGTAACTACAGTAATGCAACCGAGTTTGGCTCTCGGCACTAAGTATTACAAAACTGAATGGAAGGGAAAATTCGGGTAAAAAAAATGCTATCAAATGATAACAATCAGTTAAATGAAGAAATTACTTCATTACCTGTTTAGTGCATGATGATCACATGAAAGACACACTGTGTCTTTCAAGTCAGTGTGTCACAAATTCTTCCACTTCAGCTTCTGAAATGAGCTGATAGTTGTGGTAGAGTTAATGTTCTTCCCAGTGGCTAGAATGGGGCTGTTTGGATTTGTGCTGAACACAGGGTTGATAGTACAGAGAAGTTTTTGTTATTATTGAGCAGGGCTTGCACATAGCCAAGGCCTTTTCTGCTGTTTGTACTGCCATGCTGGCAAGGAAGTTCAGGGTGTTTTAGAGACTGGGAGGAGACATAGCCTGGACAGGTGAGCCCAGCCAGCCAGAGGGATACTTCAAACTGTCATAAAGTGGGGGAAGAAGGATGAAGGGAAGAGGACATTTGGAGAGATGGTGTTTGTCTTCCCAAGTACCCATTACACCTTATGGGGTCCTGCTCTCCTGTGGATGGCTGAACACCTGCTCGCCCATGCGAAGCTGTGAATTAATTCCTGTATTTGCTCTGCTTGTGTATGCAACTTTAGCTTTCCCCATGGAAATATCTTTATTTTTACCTACAGTTTTTCTAGCTTTTACCCTTCCAGTTTTCTCCCTGATCCCACTGATGAGGGAGAAAGTGAGTAGTTGTGTGGTGATTGGTTGCTGGCTGGAGTTAAGCTACAATGTATGTTACTCAGTTCTTTACTTGGGATAAATTTTTGGCAAACTACAATCCTTCAAAACTGTTTTAAATAGAATTTGCAGACATGATCATCATCTCTAAAAGAGATAATTTTTTCATATACTAAAATATTATTTTTAGTACTCCAATTAGAATCTGTTACCTGAGTAGAAACTGTTAGCACATACAAACTCCAATTAAAATATCCATGACAAAGGGGTTTGATTTAGTTCTCATATTATCCAGTTGTGCATAGTCAAAAATAAATTATTATACAAAGATCAACATGTTATCATATTCGTCATAAACTTGTTTCTATGCATAAAAAATATTGTGTGCCCAAACCTTTTCAAATTTTAAAAATAATTTTGAATTATGTGCAGGAAATAAATAAACTAAGCAGTAGAATGAATACTGTCTAGAATGGACTTTTCAGACAATTATCCAATAAAAAGGTGAGAGGATAACAGAGTGGATAATATCTCACTTGCATTTTTCCTTTTCTTTCCTTCTCTATGTGTAAGATTCTGCAGCTTTCCTGAGTGTCATTATGGCAACTTTCAGATGTACTAAGTTCATTTAAACTCTGACAATCAGTGAAGAAATGAAATAGCACTGAACAACAGCAGAACTCTGTGATGTTTACAAATACATTTACAGGAAGTCATTCCTCCTGTGAACCCATTGTACATGCCAATTTGTTGCAATCTTCATTATAATGAAAAAGCATGGGTAACAATGAATTGCAAACCTTATTTAAAAAATTCATAACTTACAAACATCAAAAGACTAGCGGGGTCATCTCTAAAGCAGATTTCCTAGTTGCCAATGAGTATTTTGCTGCTTTCATTAAATGGATTTCAAAAGATTTTTAATTGCATTCCTTATTTTGGCTAACAACATGATTCTGATAATATTATGTTTATTATAATATTATTATATTAAGCTCCAAAGAGCATTATTTAGGCCCAGGAAAAATTGCCTACCAGCACCATTGAGGTCTAGACTAAGTGATCTTTCCGAAACTGTATAACAGACTTCTTTTGAAGACTGGATTGCTAAAATTTGCTCACTTCTGTTTACACTTATCTTATTTCCACCACAATTTTAAGTGAGTATGAGTACTATCTCCTCTGATTTTGCAAAGCATATGTTACAGAAGAGACACAACATGTGAAAAAAATGCCCAAGTCAGGTAGAAAGTACTGGTTGATGTGAATGCAATTTGGGCTTATTAAGTACACACTTCTACCAGTACTGAATAATTTATATATTGTTCAAGCTTAGGAAAAGTTAATTCCCTGTTCTGAGTAATAAAATCAAACATTAACTGAATATACTGGAAACAGCTAATGTCATAATCCCCCTTGCATGCACGCAAATTTTAAGAGATTGCTCCAATTTTAAACACAGGTCTAAGTTTCAATTTTCTGGAAATAGTTAATGCAAACATGGGAAATTTATCTCTAGAGAGATGATGTTTTTCTATGTTTTATGTTTCTATATTCTTTTCCCTTGTTAATGAAAATTAGGTAAATATCTTCCATGGGTCAATAGTACCGCTAATTCATTTTGAAGTTCTCAGGAGTGTGTTTTAAGTTGATATAATGAAAGAGAGGAGGAAGATCTGTTTCCTGTGTAAGTGGGTGAAAAGATAATTATAACTCTACTGTCTACTCAGTTTTTATCTGGCTTTATTACACTGAGTCTTGGTAATTCATGTTGTCATAAACATAATATATAAAGCAAGGGTCAAGCCAAAGTTCTTGGTATTATCCTATTGACAAGAGATTTGGTTCATACAAAAAATGTTTTCCAATGTTTATCTACAAAGAGATGCCATGATATGATGGTCTGAGTCTTTGTACGTGATTGTCTCTGAGTATTTGTGTGTGGTTGTAAAGGAGGAGTAAAAGGCTTAAATGGTACACGTGAATCTTCATTTGTTTAGATTGCAGAGGGCATAGGATATGATTCAGGGAAACCAAAGGAAATGCAAAATTGCCTAAAAATGTTTTGTATTATTCTGATTTGGTTTTGGACTTAATGTTCTGAAGTTTTTTTTAATAGTTGGGCTCTTGTCTACTGTTTGAGAAAAACTTTTTAGAATGTAATAGATGCTTATTATAAATCTGTCAGTGTATCTTTGAAAGCATAAGAATTTAAATAAAACTTATATTTTGTCTCCAAGATTCAATAAAGAGTTTATGTTTTTAAAAGGAAAGCTTAGGAAACTTTTTTAATCACTGTAAAATAATACATAAATATTGATACAATTCTACTGGTTTAGAAGTTTTGCTCTAATATTCAATAGATGCATGTTTGTCAAAGAGTTATGTTTTGACCATTGCTACCATTGACTTAAGTCACTGAGGAAAATTACAAAGACTCACTTCTTATTTGCACATAGGAAAGAAATTTTTTCCTTTTCCTAACAGTTGAATTAGTTTCTTCATTCTTCCTTGAAAAAACTGTATAAGTAATTAACATTTATTTGAAGTTGTCACACAAAATTTTTAAATTGATAATAGGGAATGATTTTCAGGATTAAATAGGTTTAAGATTATTTTATGAAAAATCATCTTATTAGGTACATTGAAATGAAGAATCTATCACAAAGCTTGTCCAAGATATGAATATTGTTACCTAACATTCTTGAAATTGCCATCTGGCACCATTTGAAAACTGAACTTACATCTGAGTTCTTCATCATATGTCTGGACTGACTTGGAGAAGTCAGTCATCATCCAGTTTTCTATCTCTGTTTTTTCAGTATTTAAGGTATGCTTTATCCATAATAAGAGCCTGGCTCTGTATGTATACCAATCATTTCCTCTCACTGAAATGAGAAGAACCAGAACTCTTTATGACCAGTTTTTTTCTAAGAAAAAGTCAAAAATATCTATATAAGCCATCACAATATATGATTCAAATAATTTGGAATTTTGAAAATCTTTTTTTTTTTTTTCTTTCTTTTTTCTTTTCTCTTTTAAACCAATAGAAAAGTGATTTGGTCCTGGTTGAAAANTGATGTCTACTCTTCAACACAAATTAAGAGAAATGAGGAGTCAATGCATTTGTTATGATGTCTCTTTTCTTACAAAGCAACAACTATAAACAATGAAACCCTGCCTCTTGAGCTGAACCTTACTTGTTTTTTGTTTTAGTTTGCTTTGTCATGCTGCTTTTGCTTTTATGTTGACCCATGAGGATTTTTCTATCTTATTATCTTTGCCCTCCAACCCCTGCCCTGCTTAAGAGGGGAGTGATAGAGAGGCTCTGTGAGCACCAGGTACCCAAAAAAGCTTTTAGACCAAAATTACACAGAGTGACTTATCATACCTAGGTTGAAAACAAAACAGAAGCAAAAATCCATCACACCCTGCAGAGTTGTTTTGACAGCAGAGGCTTGAGAAAGTGCAAAATATAAACTGCCACATTTCACTTTTCATTTTCATACTAGAGCAGTTTGCATTGACTTATTTTTTAAATATTTCACATAAGTCAGAAAAAGTTATTGATCATCTTTAACTGATGACATGACCATAAAGTCATCAACAAATATGGGTGTCTAATTCTGAAGTACATGCAGATGTCTAAGATAATGGATTATAGTGCAGCGGCAATGATAAATAAGTTTTTTTAATGTGTTTATTTAGATGCTAGAAAGCAATTTCTTCCTATCTAATTTTGGTGCAAGTTTAAAAGTTTAGATGTCATTAATAAAATTTTGTTCCCAATTTATCTAGGGAACTTAAAAGTGCACCAAGCTTTAAATGATTTTTCCTGGATCTCTCTGTATGGATATCTTACAAACTACATATGGCTCTGGTCTTGGAACTCTAAAATAATCTAATTCTGCACAATTGTTCCCTCTCAATAAAAAAAACAAAAACAAAAAAAAACCAAACTATTTGTGATTTTTAACAATAATTTAAAAAGAAAAAAACAAACCAACAGAACACAAATTTCTCCACCTTAATAGCATTTTCCAAAATTTATGTGTGAATTCTCTTACCTACATTTTATCCCCAAAGTCACATTGTCTCTAATAAAATTTTAGGCCATCTACAATGACATTTTTGCTCCTGCTCCTTACTGTGGTTGGTGAGGAAGGTTAAAGAACTTTCATTACAGGAAAAAATGTTCTGTATTAATTAGCAATTTATGCTGGAAATTGAAATGTAAATGCTCAGCCCAGCATATTTCCAGAAAAATTTCAGTATCTCAAAACTGCTATTTTTACTCCTTTGAAGGTTATGGGAGATTTATAAAAAGGTGCTTTTGAGCATCCTGACAAGCAGAAACAAGACTAGTAGAAAACAAAAGTAGAAAATCCACTACCTTTACCAAGGGTTTCCTTAGCAATACATAATAAAAAATAATTTGGTCTGACTGACTTAGCAGGCAATTCGCACCAAATCTCCATGCTTGACAACATCAACAATGGTCCCTTTGGACTCCTGCTCATTCTTCTGGAAGAATATAGTATGTTGTATAGGCCAATCACACAGTCACTGCTTCTTGTCCATGTCGGTGATGATCTGACTGACAGTGGGTGACATATTGTGCATCCATGGGGACAGAAGAATTCTCACACAGGAGTTGCTGATAATTTCACCTAGAATTGTCACTATAAAAAAGAAGCAAATATAATAGGATTATATTGATTAGGCTAATGACAGAGCTGATTGAGTTGCAACCTCCTTTAAGATGTCATTCAGGGGGTGTGGCATACTGCTTAGCTAAAATTATTCAGCAATCTAGAATTTGCAGGAGCTTTTTCTCATTTTCATTCTTTCTTTCTTTTCTTTTATTTTCTTCCTTTTTTTTTCATTATAGCATATGCACAGACCTGTGTGATGGAGCTCATGGCTGATGATGATGACAGCAACAATAATGGATGCTTGATTTTTTTTCTTATGCTGCTATTCACTAGTCCTGTGTGCTGAAGACATACATTGTGCCCTAAGTGTTCATTAAGAATTTCTGAGATGAACAATTCCTCTTTTTCATCGGAAAATAACTTTCATCTTCATTTTTGATTCCAGCTCCATCCTGTAGAGAACTTCAAGTACAAAAGGGAATTTCTTATCTGGGGTTACTTTTAAAATAAGGTTTTAAAATAATTGACATTTGAGAAACAAGGGAAAACTCTTCTATATGTTGTACACCCCTGTATTAATCTAAGTCATTACTGATGAATCAAAAGAATTCTAATAAGAGAGTAATTGTGTTTCTGCATATTAAAACAGGATGTACATACAGTTTTCATAATGGGACAATATAAAATGAAGTAGTTGCCCAGAAAATAAACAAAAAAATACAGGTTAAATATTGTTTTAATCACTGACACTCTGTGAGACACAAAACTGAACATTCTGAATCCCAAATTCTCAAGGTTAAGATCAGAGATCTAACTCTTTTCTCTCATAAACCCTGTTTATGAACATAGGAACCTGTAGAGGCATTGATTTCTAAAACATGTATTAGATTTCACAATCAACCACAACTGGTTGATTCTTCATAGCACACAGATTCTCTTCTTGTACATAAGGTATTTATTTTCCATTTCAATGTTTAATCATAGACAATAAAGAATAGAAAATACAAGAGTACTGTGTATCTACTGAGTAATTATGTATCATAAAACACTGTAGGTTAAAATACAATATCTTGAGTTGACCTTGCAATGAAAAACAGCAGAGGAGATATAAGGTTATTCTCTTTTCATACAAAAAGGGAAATGAACTTCAGGTCATTCATACTTTATTGGCCACTAACTGTTATCCTGGAGGTGTTGTGCTTGAGAGATCTTAACAATACTCTGTGACTATTATTGGGCAATCCAGAGAACCACATTACCATTGGCCTCAGAGGAATTTTTCCATATGTCCTCCCATCCGGAGGCTAAATAGCTATGAAAGAATTTATAGAGGAAAGCTAATTAGAAAAGAGAAAGGATGATGGAATTGAGTATAAAAATAAAAAAAGTCTATTATTTTCAAAGTGGTAATGGTATATGTATATACCACTGGTATGTGTCTGTATTTCTACCTTTCTGCTGATGCCCTATGACATTCTCACATTTTGAGTTACATTGCCTATTCAATCAGACAGCGAGCTTGGAGGAATATTATGTCATCAATTTTTTTAAAGACTGTAATCCTATAACATAACATTGTCATGAAGGTCATTACTATAAGTTAAAAAAAATTTGAGACATATAGTATATACATGTATTAAGGATGCCCTGGTGTCACAAAACATAGGATTCAAAATATATGTGACTAGTCCTGTTTAGATATGCTGGATAGGGTGCTATTTGAGAGTTTGTGTCTTCATGGAAGGCCTTTCACATATCTTCTTTCCCTGAAAATTAGATTGTGGAAAAAACTCTACATTGGGTTGATTTTAGTTTTGTCAGGAGGTTTTTTGGGGTTTCTAGTTTGTTGGTTTGGTTTGGGGATTTTTTGTTTCCTTGTGGGGTGGGGATATTTTTTTTTGTTTTCCTTGTCAATTTGGATTTGTTGTTCAGGGTTTTTTTGTTTTTGTTCTTTTATTTCTTTTATATTTTGAGGAATAGGTGTCACTACAGATTTCAGCAGTATTCCAGTACCTTCTAGTAAATTCCTTTATCACAGAGGACTAGCCAGGTTTCCACAAGCAATTCAATATAACTCACATTTTCTTATAAGGCTACATAGTTTGATTTTCTTGGATGCAATCATCTTAAAAGTATGCACTTCAAGAAACCACAGAAGAACTAATCATCTAAACCTATTTTATATTCAAACAAAAAAAATCACTTTTAAGAAAAAAATAATTTGACTTGTTCTACATGTTTATGTTTAGATGAAGTTATATTTTTCCCTGAGAATGAGTGCTTACTGCCATTCATTAGGTAATAAGGATCAAAACAGTTTTGGGATACTTTGAGGAACTGAATTGATGATTTCAGTGCTGTAGATGTCTATATTTGATCATGTGTACCCAGTCCTTGAAGACTAAATAATTTCAACATATTATTTTCTCAGGAGGAAAAGCAGTGAACAGAAAACTGCATAAACTTTCCCATGAGTTTTAGGTAGGTAGACCTTCAAAACTTAGATCCTCTACCTTTGCTTGTGCTTTTAAAAGTATTGTCTTTCATGTACAAGCTGCTCAAATTGGAAGTAACTTCCAAAGTTCTGTTTAGAGCAGAACCTGTCACTTACGGAAAGGGCTTAGTACAGCTGTTAAGACACTGCTATAATACACTGAACATTATCTTGGTGGGCTCAGCAAAATGGTGAATCCCTGTTTTCTTTAGAACTTTCTCCTCTGAGAGCTGCTGGAATAATCTACGTTCCTTGAGGGTGAGATAATTTATTTATTTTTTATGAATAGTGTTTCTTGGTTAACTAGAATTTTCAGATAACTGTTACTGAATTTTGCAATGATGAGTATAAAATACATTTCTAGCAGGAACACTTGTCTTATTTGCAATTTTAAATGAGGGTGACATATGTGGTTTATACATTTTAATTTTTTTAACGCAAACTGTTTAGTTGATGTGCAAATCTGTACTATAAAAGTGAATAAAGTAACATTTTCAATTTTCCTAAAATTCTCTTATTCATTTGCTGTCTGCTGTGATAAAACTCAAGGTAGTAGATGCTTAATAAAATGACTGGCAGGCAATATAATGCAAGTTGCTAGTAGCTGTGCTAGTTCTGTAGCACACACTTCAGTTCAGCCTAAACCCTATATCTGTGAAGAATGATAATTAAAGAAGAATAAATACGAGATATTTAAAAGGCCAGTTCAATGTCATTGAGCAGACATACTGCTGTACACTATTTAATTCTTTCCTTTTCCCAAAAGTTTCTCTTCACTTTCTATGTAATATACGTTGTATTAACTTGAGTACCCAGTACTAAGACATGACTAATTTCCTAAAGTATAAGCTGTGGTGTTTTCCTCCCTTTCTCAGCTGTCTGTAGGGTTGCATTTAAATGAGATATTTGTAATTTATGTCTTTTACATCATTAATAAGTCCTTCTGCTGCTGTAACTACATATGTATGTGATTTATAAAAGAAAGAAAAGCCATTAAAAAATGAATAAAAACATGAAAACACATCTTCTGTTTACTGATTTTTTCCTAATTCAAGATAAAATTATAAGCTTTACTATAATTATATTATAGTATTATATAACATAATACATTCTTTTAAAATGTAACTAAAACTCAAAGATTTTGTAAGATTTATACCAGTGGCCAGGGAAGTAGCATGTTTCTATGATAAAACAAAATTCCATGTAAATGTTTCTCTGTGTATAGACACAGGTGTCTTTGTGTGTATAGATAACTGGTGAAAATGCCTTTCTCTGTGGACTGTTAGGTCACTTGGATACAGACTATCAGGCTCTGAAAATATCTGTTCCTATATATTTCAGTTATATCCTATATATATGAAAATATATAGGAAAGATATTGTCCTTCATTTTAATCCCTTTTATTAATATTAAAAAAAAAACAAAACTAATAAAGATTGTTCTTCCACAAAAAAAAATATTTGTAACAACTTTAATAGTTTTTTTAAAAACCCTGTATTGNCGTCATTAATTCCATGTAAATGTTTCTCTGTGTATAGACACAGGTGTCTTTGTGTGTATAGATAACTGGTGAAAATGCCTTTCTCTGTGGACTGTTAGGTCACTTGGATACAGACTATCAGGCTCTGAAAATATCTGTTCCTATATATTTCAGTTATATCCTATATATATGAAAATATATAGGAAAGATATTGTCCTTCATTTTAATCCCTTTTATTAATATTAAAAAAAAACAAAACTAATAAAGATTGTTCTTCCACAAAAAAAAACATTTGTAACAACTTTAATAGTTTTTTTAAAAACCCTGTATTGAGATTTAAACACCATTATTTCTCAACCACTTTACTCTGGTAGAAGATCATATCAAAGATACAGGAACATATAAATACCAGATGACTCTTGTATCTTAGGTAAAACTGGAGGCAAATGAAGGATCTTTTGTACTTACAAAGTACTGACACATCTCAGTGCTGAGAAGAGAATAGGTCTAACAGTTTCTTATTTCTATTCCCTGTTGGGCCATTGCTCTATTTTCCCATAGTTGACCTTTCTGTGATCTAATCAGAAGAAGTAAGTGGAAGAGAAAAAATGTTAGCTGCTTCTGTATGCCTTTGGATGATTTCTTCCAAACAGTCCACATTTCTATTCCACATCCAAAAAAACTAAAAAGGTGCAGCAGGGTAATTTTTCGCTATGTAATCTCACTAAAAGTATACTGAGATCATACTGGATAAGGGAATTATAAAACTGTACTGTACCATTTTGTTGATGGATCTGTAAGCAATTTTTGGAAGCAAACAATTTAGCATCACATCCGTAATCTATGTGTATATTTAGAGAGAGAGAACTGAGCTTTATTTTTTTCTCTTAAGAAAAGTATGTTCCTAAACTAGGCTTTTCTAGTGATGTGAAATTATGAAATCTATTAAAAAAGCCATTTTATGAAATAAGTAATTTATTTAGTGCCCATAACCATTTTTCAGACTGCTGTGATGAATTTCTCAGTGATAAACACTCAGATGCATTTATGATGCCCAGAGTAAGCGATACCATCATGCAGCTCATACCAATCAAATATTATTTAAGGTATAATAAATCAGAACATAATTATCTGTCTGTTATTCAAAGGTTATGAGCAATAGAATTGTAGTACAAAGTCATTGACAAAAGGAGAAAATCAGTACTGCAATCATGCCACAATTATCCAGTTCTAGACTTCTTATATATGAAAAATAGGTTGTAACAATTTAATGATACAGTGATAATAATTGTAAGCTTGTATATTTGTTTTCAGATTTTACTTTTCTAGGAGGGCAAAGGAACAAAATTAACAAATGATGAGAAGTCACCTTATGTTACTATATCAGAAAAGAATATTCATGATGTCTAAATCTATATGATTTAATCAGAATAAAAAAAATTTAGTGTGGTAAGAATAGCAAAAATGACTCAATTTTCTTTCTTCATAACATCTTGAGCGTTATTAGCAGCATTTAAACATAAGCAACTGACATGGAAATTTCTGGTCAAAATCTGTTAACTTCTATAAGGTTTCTGATTTGGATCACCCTTCAAAAGAGTTTCCCTTCTTCCAAAATTGTTTCTCCTTCTCTCTTTGTCTTATCTTAGTTTTTGTCATTTCTGACTTTTCTCTTCCTCCCTAGGTAATTTAAAGCACAAGGAGGACTTCTATATTACTCTTACTGTAGCCCATTTTTACTATTCCCATTTTCATGCGAAATTAGAGAGTGTATATTTAGGTTAATAGCATTAATTAGAGTAAAATACTTCGCAAGACACAAACGTATTCTTTATGCAAATAAAAGAGGTAAGTACCTCTGATTACCATGACATAATCAGAGAAAATTTAGCTCTCTGTCTCTCTCCAGCACAAAGTATATTTTCGATGAATCATGGTTATGTGGAGAGTTGGACTAAAAGCAAACAAAATGTTGATGGTTTATTTTTTCTTATCTCCCTGAAGTTTAAGATAGGGAAAAATTCATTACTCCAAGATATTCTAATTTGTATCTTTATCTGAAATGTGCAAACTAATATCCATGAAGACGAACCTGACAATTAGTTCATCAGAAGTCTAGAGACCTATTATGTGGGAACTCCCTAAATGATTTTTGAAGTCATAAAAGCCCTTAAATATAATGTAAATTTATTGTAAATATTTTCTGATTGATCTTCTAGTCTTTTGGCAGGCAAAATTCTCCTTCATGCCAAAGGGAGTTTTGCCATTAACAGAATTTCAAAGATGAAATCTTCTACAAACAACCTAGTAGTCTAAAACATTACCTTTTATTATCTCCATGAGAACTATATTCCTTATAAACTTAATAATAGTGAATAAATTTGTTCTTGACTCATGGCTCTGAGAAAAGTAATGGAAATATAAGACCATATCTAAACCTTACTTATTTTTATAAGTAAGGAACTAAGTGCAATTTTTGTGCCATGTTAATTTACTGTCTACCACATGCCTGCCCAGCTATCTGTCAGTATGTGGGTGCATTTGATTCTGTGGGAACAATGGCTCTTTACATATCCAATTGGGAATGTGGTTGAAGGTAACTTAATAATTTAACTTGTTAATACAATGACCAATTTTCTTTGTATTATGATAATACAACTTCTATGAAGTCTCTAGCTAGCCCTGCCTGATGCACAAAAGACTGTCACAAGGATTTTTCTTTCCTATGATGGCAGGCTGAGGGAGTTGGCGCCGTGAAAAAAAGGCTTTGAGGACACCTTTTATTAGTAAAGGAGACTATAAGGAGGCAAGAGAGGGACTTTTTCAAGACCACTATATGACAAGGGGAATGGCTTTAAGTTAAACAGGGTAAGTTTAGATGAAGTATTATGAAGAAATGGTTAACTGCAACAGTGGTGAGCCACTGGAATGTTGGCCAGAAAGGTTGTCGCTTTCCCATTTCTGGAGGTGCTCAAGACGAAGATGGATGGGGCTTTGAGTAACCTGGTCCAGCACAAGGTTTCCCTGCAGGAGGCAGGGGCTTTAGAAATACATAATCCTTGAGATCCCTTCTAACCTAAACCATTCTGTGACACTTTCATATAAAAACTTGCCAAAAACCTTGCCTGAAGCAGTACCTTCAAACCAATGGGGCACAGGAAAACAACCACTGTCCTATTATTGTCTATTCAGCTTAGATGTAATAAAAATTATTTTTTTATTCAGTGCTGGTAGAGCTATGCTTGTTAAAAAACAAGATATCAGACTGTGTAAAAAGCTTGTCAATGTAGTGTATAATGATAAAAACTTGAAGTACCCACAGTAACCATCCTATTCCACAGCAATCTCCTTGTGGCTCATTTCCTAGTCACTTCAAATACTATCACACAGGATACTTCTCCACAAAACCTCATTTCCCAGCGCTGTGTAGCTGCTGTGAAATGAGCCACTTCCCCTCAAAAATGAGTAGAAGGTTGTCAGAAAGCAGTTAGACTACCAGTCCTGTACATACCATAATAAAAAAGGCAATGCTGTTATTGCAACCCAGCCTTTACAGGCAGCAAAAGCATCGCTTTCTGAACTGTGTTCTGGTTAGTCCTATAACGCACTGAGTATGGTTGGACCAGATCAGTTCTTGCAAAGTAAATCCCAAGAGAAAACCCAGTGTATATTAAAACTATTCTGGTGTCTCAAAAGATTTTTCTTCCTAGACCAGTTCAAAATAAAATTCCATTTTGGTTCTGGTATATCAAGTTATTTTCTTCTGGGTAAAATGCAGGAGGGAAAAAAAAATCCAAACACTAAAAGCTATAGTAACTCTGAGTGAAATATTAAGAATATCTATCATAACCTATGTCTGAATGTATCAGGACTCTGGCCAAATGCTATTGTTTGATGATTACATATTATTGATAGTGTTACAATTCTATTATATTGAATCAATTTTACTTGTATTAACAAGTGAAAAATTTGTGCAGCTTTTTGCCTATTCCATCATTGTAATATGTTAATTCAGCATAATTTGAACTTAATAAATTTTGTTCTGCCTGTATTGCAGATGAAAATATATGCATTACATACACTTATATTAAATTACATTACTTCCACAAATTAGTAAAGTATTTTGACACTCTCTGTAGAAAACTTACATTGATTTTGTCCATGATTTCAAATGTATTCTAGAAGTCAATGAGCAGTGATAGCATAATACAAGTTATTTGAATCTCCAGAGTCCCTTTAATTGGTTGCTTCTTCCAGCTGACATCCTTGGTTATTCAACACACAGGATGTTGAAACCAAAACATTGACCAAAACTTTTGCACAAGAATTTCATGGTGGAACTGAATATGAGGTTGTCAGTCTCTTGGAATAAATCACTTCTCAAAGGCAACTGTTTTCTATAGAGGAGACAGAAGGCAATCTGACATCAGGGGTACTGTGGTCCAGCAAAGTGAGTCTGTGTATTTTTTGCCATTCTGAGTGAATTTCAGAACCACCAAAGATCTATTCTTATTCCTTAATTATTTGGAATTTTCCATTAATATTTAATACTTGTAGCTTATGGTAGCATTATCAAAACAAGGTATCAAATATATTTTAGAAATTACACTTTGGATGCCGAGTTCAGGGACAAGGTGTTTGCTTAGTTCTGCCCAGAGCAACACTGAAATACTTCCCACTGCTCTGTTAACATTTCATATCTACTGTTCCTTCCCACCAGTCTACCTAAAAAACTCTCCCATGTGAATATTAAGCTGTGAAATCTTCAGATTCTCTGACTTACGGTAATGCTTTTGGAACAGTTTACTATACAGTCCTAAGCTTTGATCCCAGAACTCTACAATGAATTCCATTATTTCTAAGATATGTGTATTTATTTATCTCTGCTCTAGCAAAAAATACTTTCTACAGATTTTGTGAATATTTCTGTTTCTAGAAGGAATTTCTTTATTGATTTTACTTTCTTTTAATGAGTATTCACAAAAACCACAAGGAGCTTAAACTTGTCTACTTCAGCAGAAATTCAATCCCCAGCCATAGAAAGGATATTTTATCTATAAACCCCATGAGAAGTAAGATAGAAGTAAAAACAGTTGTCTAATTTTTTATTTGTATTCAAATCCTCTTTGTTTAAATTACATCATTGTAGTGCCGAATCTTTTAACTTTCAATAAGGCTCTGCATATACAAATGCACAAATTAACATCTTCCTAAAAAAATCTGCCTCTGAATGTATGTATGTATGTATGCATTGAGGTCTGTGTGCACTTGCGCATGGTTATATATATTGGTAGATTAATTTATGTTTCTGTGTTTATACACCCATATGTACACAAATATATACAGATTGTTGGAAGCTGGTAATGTGTCTTTGGTAAAGGAATGCTAAAGACATTGATTTTCCTCGTATCTAATTTCTTGATATCTACATTGAAAACTAGAAAGGCTGCAAAGTCACCTTGAAAAATCTGCATTTCAACAAAACAAATTTTTTGTCACCTAGAACAGGATTTAACATTTTGCTTCTTGTGCTCCATGAGGTTCGTCTCAGCTCATTTCTCTGGCCTGTTGAGGTTCCACTGGATGGCAGCACAGCCTTCTGGCAAATCAATCACTCCTCTGGGCATTGGTCAGGGTGCACTCTGTCCCATCGTTCAGATCATTAACAAAGATGTTTAGCAGCACCAGACTCACTACTGACCCTGGGGTGCACCATTAGTGACTGGTCTCCTTGTACCACTGCCCACTGGACCAAGTAATCCAGCCTGTTTTCAACCTACCCTACTATCTTCTCCTCCAGCCTGTACACCAACAGAACTTTTGTGACACACTGTCCAAAGTTTTACAGACATCAAGGCAGACAATATCCACTTATTTCCCCTCCTCTACCAAGTCTGAATCAACGTGACTCAATCAACAGACTTGTTTGGCACCCACAATCTCCATACTTCATCATTTTTGCCTATTTTTCAAAATAAGAATAAAAAGTTTTAATTTATAAATAGTTATTTCAAAATCCAGCATTTGAGCTTTTTTATCTCAAATAAAAAAAATTGACATTCATCCCATGTGTATAAAAATAAAAATATGAAGAATAATCTTTCTATTTCCTCTACGTCTTTATCTGGCCTACAGGTTGCTTGTACTGATTTTCCAGATTTAGTTGTTTGTTTGGGTTGTTTTAATTTTCTTTTCTTGGGTTGGGGAAGGAGGTTGGATGCTACTTGCCTTTTTGTGGCTATATGAAACTTAAATGCATATATATGAAGCTTAAAGGAAAGCTGCAGAGAAGCAATTACTCTGCATTACTTATACAAATACTCGCATGCATGATAGTAACTCTTCTTCACAGTTAGATGTCCAGATACTGTCAGATATTTCACATGATCTTTATTCCATTGGTCAAGAGTTTCAGAGCCTCACTCGAATGTTATGCCTTGGGAGGTCAGGATCATGCAGGGAAAGACAATTTTTCTGCCAGTGAGTGCCAATCCTGTAGAGAGTCTTAATACTAGAGGAGAATCCTTGATTTGGTCTCTGAATTTCATGAGGAGATAATGGACCACCCAGGTGATGTGCTCATCATGACCTCTGCTGCTAAGCAGATGAGCTGACACGGCCTATAATTCCTGGAGGCTTTTTTAGGTTGCTCTGTGCATGATTCAGGGCAGCAGCTTGAAGCCGGGTTTCCACATCTCAGTGTAAACATCCTACTGAATCATCCTTTTTTTTTTATTTTTTAAGAAATCTTTTAAGTTTTATAACTAAGCATTCAAAAGTTTTACATTAAAAATATGAAGCAGAACACCTATAATAAATCTTCTGATTTAGATTAGTCAGAAGATCAAAATGAAATTATTTCAGTAAATTCCAAATGTGTATCCCAACCTTCAAGCTAAAAAGGTAGTCATGGACTGGATCTAACAAGGATATAAGGGCTCCATTGTCTGCCTTTTTATTATCCATTCAATAGATCACAACACAACACAATCCTAATGCAGTGAATGAAATGTCAGGATGTTGAAGGATGTGAATCCAAATAACTTATTCCCAGAAATCAGTAAAATAAACATTAAACAGAAAAGTGTTCATAAGTACTTCGCCATGTTTAGCTCTCTAACACATTTTTTCCCAGCAGGCATCTTCTTCTATTCATGGCATGAATGGTGGAAAAAAATTGTTAGCAGAAGAAACAGTATTCATCTGTCCTGATATAATTTAATCGATTAGAATCCCTTGTAAACTCAGAAAATTTAATTATTTTACAAAACAAGTTAATTTAATCCCTAAATATATTTATAAAATATAACAAATTGCATCTCATTACTTTGTGTACTTGTTGACTATAGAGATAAACAGGCAAAAATGCTTATATTGAAAATATCTAAACACAGTTTATATGTACTTCTTGGATGTAGGGGTGAGGTTGGGGTGCCGCAGGGCCACCATGTCAGGCACAAGCCCAGTGCAATTGTTGGGGCTTCTTCTCAATCTTTGCCATCTGCAATGAATTTTCATAGTGGCTTTTGTTACGAGTTTTTTTTTAAATGTAAAATTTTAACATAATTTTTCTTTAAACTTTCTTTGCTGCAGAAGTGTCTGAAAATTCATGGACAGTGTTTAACAGAGATGATCACTGTCTTCCCACCTGAAGAAGACAGCTGGGAGTGAGGAGTCTTCCTCCTCTTTAACACTGCTTTTTTTGGACAAACACCATTCAGTTTTGTCTATTCAATACACACAAACACTGTGTGCACTCATATTCTTCTCGTAACAGGTGGTGTTATCCAGGCTATTGGCCAAGAGTATATGTGCAGCCCCATATTGATTTGATGCACTTAATCATTGTGTCCATGCTTTTTCTATTTACAAGAAAGTCAGCATCTGCTCTATATTTGAAGCAGAATAAATTTTGTCAAAAACTCAGTCCATGGGAACCAGAATGTCTGTAATATGCTTTTTGAATCAGACCCAGTAAGAATGAACACTCAAGTATCATTAATGTCTGTATTATAGAGAGCTGAGTTGGTATGTTCTCCAGCTTGTTTTCTGGTCATGTGGAGATCTCTATGATAAATTTTCTCTATGAATTTAAATATCTCCAAGGTTGGTAACATTTGGGGCAGAATTTAATTTTTAATGATAATTTTGTAATAGTTAGGAAGTTATGCCTTGACTGAGACATATATTGAGGACTCTAATTCTCAATGAAATCTGCCCTGAAAGCTTTTATTTATTTGGGTTTAAAATTAGCTGATATAGATTTATAGTGGTGAGCTCCAACTCTTTCTGTAAAGGAAAACTGCAGGACACCCCTGAGAAAGTTTCATTCGGATTGGATATCTCTACCAATCTGACAAAGACTGCTGCACCCACATAACAATTAGCTGTACTAGTCAGAAGGGAAGCATAGCTCTGATAAATCAACAGTCCTCAGCTGAGAATTGAACCTGAATCAACACTACTTGTGGTTTCAGTGAGGAATGCATTTTCAGTGTGAAAATAATAACAAAGGGAATAGTTTTAATAAGCCAAAACTAAGCCTTTCTGTATCTGTTGCACAAATATTCCACCTCAAGAGGTGTCTGTTTCTTTTCTGAGAAGGTTATCTCTTGGCTCCTAAGATGCCCTAAGGAGTCAGAATTACTGCAATTATGACAATAGGGAAAAGGCAGTTATTGTCTTGTTGTATAGAATCTATGTACTTTATGATGAGGCTATAATGAAGAATTTCTTCAGTCTTTTTCTTCAGATTCTATTCTGGAAAGTTATAAAAGCTTTTAGTTATATTATTATAATTATTTTTTAGAAAACAACATATTCTTTAAAGATTTAAACTGGCAATTAATAACATATTTGCATTGTATTTTTTACCTTTCACTTATGAATTAATGCCTAACCAATCTGTTATTACCATCTAGTAATTTCAAATTCTAAATACTGTTATTAGATCCCATCAGAAAAAACTCATATAGACCTCTTTTCTTGTTGAAAACATTTCAAACAAAAATCAAACTGATTTCCAAAATCACGTCAAGCTAAGAAACATTTTATTTTGGCACAAAACATATATTCATAAAAATAGGATGTTCAATACTTTTGACATATTCTAGTCTGCCACTTAATAAAAACTGCTTTCTCCAAAGCAAATAAAATATTCAGCTACAACTTTTAGATAGTATTATCTCCTTTTCCCTGGAAGTGAAAATGGTTTTACCCTCTAATACTTTAGCTATTACCAAAAAGCATACCCAAATCAGGTCCTGTAATATAGAGATAATAATATTTGCTGGTAAAGGAAGACTGGAATTAAA
>VZTB01003765.1:73108-100183 GCA_013397245.1 Thryothorus ludovicianus
ACACAATAGATAAAATAAAATAGATCTTGTTCAACAGATGAGGACTTGTAGAGCATATGCCAACCCAAAATAGGACTGGTGCGCAAATATAAGTCAATCATTTTGCTCCATGAGTAGTGGACAGTCCAGTGCCCATTGTGCAATCCTGCATGGCAGTGGCACACCAAGATCTCGCCTTGTGAAAGGACATGTCTCAAGGTTACCCTTCAAGGATGAGAGAGTAATTATTGTGTCCAAGGCTCAGTAAGTAAGTTGTAATAAACATACTGAAGCTTTGAAATCTCAGCTAAGTGGTATAAAGGATTGATTGCGCATGTATAGTCTTTTAGGTATAAAATATTGACCAAGTATGTGTGCATCCAGCTGCCTATAAGCTTCCCTAAGAAGAGAATTTAGAACAGAAGGTGGTTCATTCTGAGCCTCATGTCTCAACAGGAATGTTTCCCTGACAGTTTTGTCTGATTCTCTTCTCTATGCAAAAAGAAATGAAGACTGAATCTGCAGCTGAATCTGGTAAAATCACATTTGGTAAAAATCTGGTAAGATCACATTTGCTTACAAACTTAGTAAAATCATAGTTCTGCATTAATAAACTGTTATTTCTCTCTTACAAGGGAAGTGCATCCCTCCATCTGTGACAGTCTTGGCTTTGTTCATGGCAGTGGTGTGAGTTGTTCCAATGTTATATTTCACAGCTTCCTGAGCTGCCAAACCAATAGAACCTATGACATAAGGTTGTCTGATGGTAGTTGTTCAAAACCAGAACTACTGCACCTCATTACCCTGATTTTCAATTCAGCAAGGAGGATACTAATAAGCCTATTGAAATGAGTGAGAACACACAGTGTCACACACACACACTGAGTGTCCAGACAAGATTACTTACTCAGCTCTGCATTTCCTGTACTCTCTCTTTTCAATGACGACTGTCAACTATTTTCACAGCCATTTGTGATTACACATCAATGTGATGCACTCAGGGCCAGGCGGCAAAGATATGTATGAAAATAAAACAACTAATGCTTCTGACACTGCCTCCTCTTCCTCTTCACAGCTGCTCTGTGTACCCACAGCACCTTTATGTTGCTCCATTAAGAGAGTAAGGGAGGCAAGGGATTGTAACAAGTGTATAAATATGAAAAGTAGCAGAGCAAAGAGGTCTTTAGCAACTTGTTTATGCAACTTGTGCAATTAATAGATCTAATAATTGGTCTTCTTGTCTAGCCCAAATATTTGTACCACGGTGACAAAAAACAGTAGATAAGAGGCTGAAGCTGCAGATAAATGTGGTACAGTAAAAAAGGGAGAGAGAAATTCACTCCCAAGCAGAGGATGCCATTAGGAGAACTTATTTCTCCACAGGGTACTCTGTAATCTGTTTAGCAGCATCTAGGAAAAAACAAGTTTCAATAAGAAAATGATGAATTGAACAGCTTGTGTGGAGGAAGGATGATGCTTTGCAGGTTTCACTGTCTTGGTACTTACCTTTCCAGGCTTGAGCACTGAACAGATTGGAAAATCCCACACTGCATTTTGGACATGCTCATTGATTGTGTTAAGGAATAAAAATAACTTGGATGAGGATGCTGGATAGGTCTTTTTACTGAAGTGAACAGACCTTCACTAAGGTATGCCAACATGTAGGAAGAGACTCACCTTGCCTTTCTGACATTCAGGTGCTAGGAATTTTTTTTAAAAGAGCCTTGAAATTTTCCACTGTAAAAAGGAGACATGCAGACAACCTCTGGAGAACAATTCCTGTATCCTAAGATAGGTGTTTAAGACAGGTGAGATATATAACTCTCTGGCAGTACTTATCTCTCTTCAGCAAATATAAAAGGAGGTACACAACTAGTTTAGATTACATACCTGATTTCAAGACAAATAAATCCTTCTTTTAGCTTTTTTTTGTTAGTTTTTATTAGAATGAAGGGCAGGTCATGCATGTTTTCTGTAAATAAACTCTAGTATCATATTAATTAAGGCAAGTAACTAATCTAAATGCTGAAAAAGATAGAATTCATGTCAGGACACAAATTTTCAAATACTTTAGCATGACAGAAGTCCCACTTTGTACCTGAAGCCCCTCAGTAATGTGAATAGAGACACACATGTTTTTGTCCTGGTTTCAGCCAAGGACGGGGTTAATTTTTTTTCAGTATGTGTGAGGACTTGAGTTAGTATCTCTCATTGTAGGAGTGGGGGAAAGGGGTTGTCTCTCTGGCTTTCAAGAAGAAGGATGTTCCTTCTGGGGTAAGAAAGAGTGGCAGGCAAAACAGTCGGTGTGGTTGCGGACTTTCTGCATAAATATTTTCTTTGTCTTATATATTCTGGTTTTAATATTATTGCTGTTACTGTTTCTTTTCTTATCTCGTTGTTTCCATTAAATTGTTCTTATCTCAACCATGATCTTTACCTTTTGTGCTTTCTGTTGGAGGGGGAGGGAAAGCAAGTGGCAACATGGTTTTAGTGGGAGGACTTAACCATGACATTTTTTTATTTTCTACTTGCCAGATAGTTCTAGCCCCTCTCAGACATCTGAGAAAACATAAAGTTTAAATTAAGGGTGCTACTTGAATTAAAAGTTTTAGGTCTTTTGTTCTTCCATCTTTACAATTTTAACTATGTTTCCACAATATTGAGAGCCTGGAGACGGAAAAGGGGCAGTCACATACACAGACAACTGAGACTATAAGAAAATAAGGAAACAGCCGAGGACCAGCATTGAGCATCTGCTTGTTCAAACATGTTAGTGGCCCATGACATGACACTTAACATTGTTTAATTTGAAAAAGGACTCTAAGGTCATTAACCAGAATTGTGATTTCCAGGCATTGCCTATAGCTCAGGTGTTCTCACCTGATTACCAGATAAAATGCCACATTGCAGATTTTCCTGTCATTTTCCTAAAAATCACCAAAGTGACTACTCTCAGGTGTTATTTAACACAATATGCATCTATATAGCAAGTTTAATAAAGCTTATGGAAAATTACAGTCTTGAATTTACTCTCTGAAAGTGTGACATAGGAACATGTTGTGTGTGCTCAGTTTGCCTGCATAGGTTTGGACAGTCCTGACTGCTAGATCCTATAAGATTATTTCCACAATGCATATAGGGCACACAGCTACTGTTTCAATGTGCATATGAACTTATGAAGAACATGTGAACTACTCTATTCACCTACTATTTGGTTACTGCCCATACCAATGATATCAGAATGGACAAGGGGGGAGATGAAGGAATCCAGCCTCTCTTTCTGTCTGGAAGCAATCTAGCTCTTGAAAAACACATTGAGACATTTAAGTCTGCTATCCTCCTTTAATTTAGGGGTTTTTTGGGGGGTTGTGGTTTTTTTATCTGCCCTCCTTTTCCCCTCTCCTTGTCAACAAAATCTGTGTTTTCTGATCCCTAATGTTGATGTAGTGTACTGGAATCAGGCTTTCACCTTGTTTAGTTTTTGAGAGAATTATTTCCTCTTGCATTTGCTATGGATGTTAACCCCATTTCTCTTTACAACCCTTCTGGGGCACATATCAGTTTTGTTTTGCTCTCTTTGCCAGCAGATGTTCTATACTTTCTTTTCCCTTTCAGTAATGTCATCATCACCATCAAATTCTAAATGTGTAAGTCCACCAGGGACACAGTTCAGACTGACAGCATTACATATTAGTCCTGGGCTCAGTCCTGCTTCTTTTTTTTCAACTAAATCCTGGTTTCACCAGCACTACTGCCTAGATTTTCTGAGGCTTTCAGTGAATGAAGGAGTCTGCCTATCTCAGTGAATTTGATGCTTCCCCACACAAGGGAGGGAAACGAGACTGTGTTTAAAAAGCTAAGCAATTGCACAGTTTGGGTATGTGGATTTGTTCGGTTGATTTTTTTTGCAAAAACTCTTTTATGTCCTTGTGTGCAGACTCCCTGAATAACATAATTTGTTAAAGATTGATCGAGACAAGATATAGATCCTTTATGATTAAAATGATGTGGCTTCTTGAGCCCCTTTTTATGTTTAAAATGTGGAGATAAAGATTTGTGATCAAATTTAAAGTGTTCCTAATAGGGATTAAATTTAGATTCCATTAAGCAATTTTTGTAGACAACTTAAGCAGCAAATGCTTGTTGCAAACATATTAATGGAGTTTTAATTATGAGATAGATGTTTACATGATATGACTGCTAAGCTTTCTTGAAACTGTTTTTAGTAATGAACTAACATTCCAAGACATATTTATGAATGTTTTAATCCAGTAACTCAGTTATACGATGAAGCAAGATATAGTAATAAAAGCAACCTAAACCTCACATTAGGTATAAATTAAGCAGTCAGGCATTTCATGCAACCTTTATGGTTATAATTAATTTTTCACTTGAGTCCATCCTCAGATATGTAATCAAATCAACATCTATTAACTACAGGAGTTCTAGTGCATACATCATGCAGAACTGGGTAATTATTATCATTGGACAGTTAACAAATACTTACTCATAGAAAGATTTTTAGATTTACCAGCTATGTGATAAAACAGGGATAGTCATACAGTAAAACCCTACACAGTCATTAGTTCTCTCTAGAAAGCTCTTAACCATCACATTAGATACTTTTTAAACTGAATCTTCTTGTCCCAGTCTTTTTTTTTCTTTCCTGGTCAACTGTTTTGCATGCATAACTAGTCCTGTTTCTTATCTCTCTATGCAGATCTGTTATCTAGTTCCTTACTGAGGTGATTGAGAGAAACATTTTCATAGACTTGGTTGAATGCAAAGGTACTACTCTGTGTCTTTCAAATGAGGGTAGTAGGAAAAAATTCCAGGATCCGGAGTCATGGATGACTTGTAAGTATCACAAGAAAATATTAGATTACATCCCAGAAGAGTGCACAATGTGTAATGGTAGTCGTTCCTGGGACAGTGCTGACTCATTTGTGCCTTATTTACCACAATTAGGGAAAGTTACTACTAAAGCTACACCAAGGGAGATTGTTTAATTGGATTGCATTCAAATACACTGAAACATTAGCTTGCTTTTATTTTTAAAGGATCTTTTGTTGTTTTTGAATAATAATAAATTACTATCTCACAGCACTATTATGACATTTGATTAATATTTGTGAAGTGTTTTGGGACACTTATTTGAAAGGCACTAAAATCTACAAAGTATTATTAGCATCCTTTCTCTGAATTCCCCCAAGTTCCAGGTGTCTCATAATGTTTCAGGGAAAGGCTGTCAGAGTAAGTCTATAGACTCCATTAAAGCAATGTATTTCATCTGCTTACTGATAATTTCTACTTTATGCTTTTCAATTTTTTGAGTTTCTGGTCTCTTTCCTTCAATTGAGTAATGTATGAGATGGGATGATATGACTGATATGATGAAAATGGGCTGTTCCCAAGGCAGGGACTTTTAATCTTGACAACCTCTTGATACATTGCTTTTACAATAGTGCCACTTAAATGAAGAAAAACAAGCAACAAAAATAAATAGCAGGTAAAATATATAGACTGTGCCAGGTATGTCTCAGAGGTTCAATATGTGCCAAAGTATTTTACTGAGTAGTTTCCAGTCATACTAGCAGATCTTAATTTCTTCCAGTTTGTGTGCTTCACTTTTTCTGGGAAAAAAAAAAAAAAAAAAGAAACTGAATTAGTTTTGCATTTGTGACGCAGAACTCGGATCAGATATTTTGTAGTCAGCCCAAGGCCATACGAAGCATGGAGAGTGGTAGTACAAAATGATTGCACTATGAGTGCTTCTGTATCCAGATACACCATAGTCTGATATGCAATATTTAATGGAATTTGAATGTTACCTTTCTCTGCATATATTGGTAACTAAATGGCTGCTGGCAATTATTCTTCAAATAGTGCAGAATCTTTGTTTTGGAAAAGGTTTCTTATATAATCCAGTTGTTTTTCTAGCTTCTCAATGCTTCAGGATGAAAATAGAGCTGCACTCTGGCAGATATTATAAAATAGAAATACAAGCCAAATTTTTTTGATGTTCCTGTCACAGGGCTGGATAGGGTACAACAGTAGGAGAGAAACACTCAGAAGCAGTCCTGCCGCTGTCTGCTGACCTGAATACAAACAAATCAGGAACCATGCCAGTATTCCTATTTCTGTGCCCTTTCCCTCCTCCTCCAGCCCTCAGGAAAACAAAATATATATAACAAAAAGAAGCAAAACCCAGAAAGTTATACAATTATAACATGTTTTCTCCTCCTGTGGTATGTTTCTTTGAGCTTTAGACTAGCAAACAGCAAGTCTAAAGCAGTGCAGCAGCAGAGTTTTGGCACACAAAATGTCTCTATTAGTTAAAGCAAACCCTACAATATGAGAAACACAGTGTGACAGAAATCCTTACAGTCAAACAGTAAAAAAATATCCAGAGAGAAAAACCCACAAACATAAAGTAGTAGGTGCGTCACCATCTTGGTTACTTTATCAAAGATGAACGGAGGTAGAAGAAAAATGGAGAGAAAACTATGATTAAGAATCCCTTGTTAGATTATTCTGAAACAGAGGTAATTTTCAATTTAATTTTTTTTCTATATATTTTATTTTTAGTAATTTTATTCCTTTCTATTTAAATAATGGAAATATTAAGCTTTCATTGCAAACCAATATTTAAAACATAGATGGCAATGAAGATAACTATGAAAACATCAATTGAGCCTAAACCATGACAGGGATGTCTTTTACACACTGCCAACAGCTTGAAACAGTAACTCCAAAGAAACCCCTAGTCCAGTAGATGATCTGGCCCATTTGTCTTAATGCCTGGTTAACACCTGCTGTGTCTGAGCTGAATGACCCAAGGGCACGTCCAAACAAACAGGTCTGGGTGGACATGCAGGATATGTTTTCAAGCCATTGCAAGAGGCGCCCAAGTCCCTTCCCTCTTGCCTTCCGCACGCTCTGCTCTCTACAAACTGTGACCCAGGTGTACAAGTCAGATGAGATCAGTGGTGTGCTCCAAGAAGGACTGTGATTTCAATGATTCCATGACAAGACTGCAGACAATGCACCCGTAGGACTTCTCACAGACAGACTCCTAACCTTGTGTGATGTCCCTTGTTCCATGAGCAATGGAGTTTAAAATTAAAAAAAACAGCTTTTCCCTCTTCATAATAATTTTGCACAGAACAGGACAAGACTTTTAGTATAATTTAGACTGTGGTTTTAAGCAGATACATTCAGCTTATTTGCACAGACAATGGGGTTTAGTATACATTATACAGTAACAGAAACAGGCCTAATTGTGATGATATACACCTGCAAATAGCTGTTTTTGTAGAAAAAAAAACCCACATTTTTTTATGTTTTGTACATTATTTCACTAACTAAGGAAGCTTGGAGCAACTTGGATCTCTGGAGCAAACCCTCCTCCCCTGTATTTCAGCTGTCCTTAAGCCCTGAAATGCTCAAGAAAAGAATTACAGGGATAAGCCAGGCGAAAACTTAAACCGGGACAGCTGTTGTAGAAAGGTTTTAAGGGGCAAAGAATAGAGTTTGTCTCTTAACAGATTTTTTTCTTTTGTGGGGATTGATCTCAGTTCTATTTTATTTCTTGCAGATTATATAGAGAATATCCTGTCCCTGGAGTAACTGGCTGTGTGGTTCATTCCCTGAAGCCCAGAGTGTTCGGACATGACCCCAAATCTCAAACCTCCCTGTCTTTATTATTTTTCATCCCATTATCTTCCTACTAACATGATCCCCACTAAGAAATAGAAAATGACAAACCAGGGAAACAAAACAGAAGACAGAGAACAAAACAAAACAAAAATGCTCTAAACTATCACAAGAAGCAGAGCTGATTTTGCTGGTTCTGTGTTTTCCTCTTTCCCTGATGTTTTTTTTTTAACTGGCTTGTCTGGATTATAAATGCACCAGACCTTTTATTCTGCTTGCACAGAGCACAGAACAATAAGTTTTGTTTGATTCCTAAGAAATTTGATAGCTAGGGTGATAAAATAGGAACATATAAAACTCCTTCACTAATAATCCTCTGATAAAGAATATTACTCCAGTATGATAGTCTCAACAATTTAGGCTTTTACACATTTATTTTTATGATTAAAAAAAACCTGAAAAACTATTACAGTTCCAGCTCACATTTGCCAACACAGTAGCTGAATCTTGTATTAAATAGCTGAACCTTTCCCTTCAAAACCTGCATGTAGCCTAGCAGCCAATAAATTCTGGCTTCTCCCTAACAGCTTCACAGTAGAATGATGTGCTGTCAGTACAAATATCTGACTTCAGATAATCTGGGAATGGCATAAACTAAGTTTAACTTCACGGAAAGATGACAGCATGTGTAAAAACAGTTGATTTTGTTGTTTATGTATTAGTTATCACATATATGTTAACACATACAAAAGCATATATATTTCTGTATAAATAAATAGACCAAAAAAA
The DNA here is from genome assembly GCA_013397245.1 of Thryothorus ludovicianus. Lineage (NCBI taxonomy): Eukaryota > Metazoa > Chordata > Aves > Passeriformes > Certhiidae > Thryothorus > Thryothorus ludovicianus. The sequence goes on from VZTB01003765.1 coordinate 81,533, forward strand.
GCATATGTAAAAGAAAGTGCTAAAGTTCAGATACATAGACATATATATATATATTAAAACATATGTCTACATATGTTTAATGCAGTTATACATATATATTAATACTAAACACTATTTTATATTTGACTTTATATACTTGCTGACTAAATTTGCCGTAAAATAGGACTTTATTTTGCAAAAGAAATTATTACCCTTGTTGGAAAAGGTAATGTTTCCATACTACTGTGAGATGCCAAGTTCAGGTTGCAATACCTGAGCTCAGAAAACTAACAGCAGAAACACAACACCCTGCAATAAAATACTATTCTGACCACCAACTACGTAGGAGTAAATTGTGAATATGACTTCATCTGTTCAATTTTAAAACAAATAAAAAGATAAATAAACACATAAATATGATAGTGGCTCATAAAGCCACTATCATAAATGAAATGTTAAATAGGCTTGGTGTACACTGTTTTTTTATAGTAACTCAATTGCCTCGAGTAGAAATGACTTCCTTGTTTGGCTGTTTGGTGTAACTTTGCACAAAGAGAATGTTTGTCTTTAAGAACAGAACTCTTTCCTCCAATAGCAACTTATTTTTATATAGCTTATATTATAAGCCAAATCTAATCTGACAGTGTCCCTGTAAACCTTCTCTGAAGTACTGAAATACAGATTATAGTTAGAATCCGGGGGGGTTGAGGGATATGAAGAAGGTATTAGGATTTTCACTTTTCATCTTTGTTTTAGAGTCACTCTTTTGACAAAGTCTGTGTGAACACTCTTCAGATGCTTCAACATATTTGTCAGACCACTGCACAGCAATGCAGAGCATATTAATTCTTGGCACAAGTGTTTCATCTCCAAGGAACATCAGGGCACCTTCTGTCCTGTAATTAAACTGAACCTGCTCTTGGATCTGTTTATCCAAGCTTGTGCCATCTTCTGACTGACACTCCTGTGGTGATGCACTGCTGCAATGCATCATCGAAGCAGATGCTGTGATGAGGTGTGACCTGAGGAGGGTGTGGGTTCAGTTTAACCCGGGCACCAAAGACAGAGCACAGGGCAGCTCTCATCCCACCAGCATTTTAGGGCTGCTGTCACCAGGGCACAGAGCAGGGGTGAGGAGGAGTGTGATGTAGCTATTCACAGCATAAGGAGATGCACCTTTTTACACATGAGACTATTTTTAAGGGCCACACAAACAGGGTGGGCATTTTAAATTTCTCCAGAAGCCTTTATTAGCATAAAAATGGGAGTAGGTGTTAATGCAGGTAAGAAGAGAGGAACTATACACCTTTTTTAGATACTAATCAGTTTTGGGAAAAGACAATGTACATCCCCTTCAAGAGGAAATTTTTTCCCATATTTTGGAAAGAAAGAAAGAAAGAAAGAAAGAAAGAAAGAAAGAAAGAAAGAAAGAAAGAAAGAAAGAAAGAAAGAAAGAAAGAAAGAAAGAAAGAAAGAAAGAAAGAAAGAAAGAAAGAAAAAGAAAGAAAGAGAAAGAAAGAAAGCTGTAGATTATCTTTTGTTTGGATGTTCTGCCTCACAACATTCCTTCTCTCTATTTGAATCCATCACTGGATCCCCAGGATCCAGGGATCTCTTTCTAGTTCAAGAACACAGTGTCATAAACTTTTTTTCTGACCCAGGGTGTGATTGCATTAAGAGCCAATAATCTGTTCAACACAATATGTCTTAGAACTTAATTCAGCATTCAGGAAATCAGATCTATTTGAGGAGCAGAATTTAAACACATGATTGGCTTCAGGCCTATGCTTAAGTCAATAAACTTTAATGAGACAAAGTTTAATGGTTTTCTTCAATCAGGGCAAAGGTAGTCTCTGTTGAGGGGTTACAGCTTTAAGCCAGACACCAACATTTTTAAAATTTAAAAATCCATTTGAAATACAGCTGTATTTAAATATTCTTTCTAAATCAATGCATCCTGTAACATATGAAAATTAGTGCTTTAAATTATGCAACCAAAAAAAAAATCAAATGTTTAAAAGGGCTGAAGTAACACTCACATTAATATATTGTGTCCAATCTTGAGTATAAAGTAAAAATCCAAGCCTGCTGAACTGAAACTTGTGATAGTAGATTTTTAAAACCATTCAGTTACATATTTTTTATTCCTTCTCTTTATGCATTAACTACACTCTTTTCCCAAGTAACTTTAGTTGCTTGAGTCCAAGAGAAGTTGTATTTATGTGGAATAGGAAAAAGAATCTTAACCTCTCAGAATATATTCAAATGAGAAATTGACTAGTTTTTAATTTTATTTTTTCTGAAAACTGAATACATTATTAAGACCTGGGAGAACAAATGAACTTTCTGATACTGTCTGTTTTTAAGATTTGGAGATTTTTAAATCTAACTTTCTCTGCACATTTTCATTCACCAGTAAAAATGCCATTACAAATAGGAAGTGCTCTTAATTTGTTTGGAACCTCTGAAAGTTATAAAAAGATAGAAACCTCTTCTAAATGCAAAACTTAACCTTAGCTATAGTTTTGTGAATAGCATATGGAAAGTAAAATCAATGTCTTATTTATTTATTTACTATAATTCTATTTTTATTACATTCCATTCTTTCACAGATATTCACACTAATTAAACACCCCTTTTCCAAATGTGCCTCCCCAAACAGATCTAATGTGACAGCTCTTGACTCGTCCCTCTTTCCTCAAATTTTTTAGCCATATTGCAGAGAAACTTGGGACCCGTGGACAGGGTAACCCTGGTCATCCTCTCCAGAGACACAAGAACAACAATATCTCCTCTTTCTACTTCTTTTTAACGTTTGACACAGTTTTGTAGAGCCATACCAAAAACACACATGATGAAACAGTGCAGCACCTTTTCCCAGCACTTGTTGTTAAACGAAATGGGGCATGACATCTGGGGTGGTGGAAAGCTTTACTGACTGTTTTATCCTTAAAGCACCAAAGGCTTTAAAAAAAATGCCTTGTTTTGTTTTTTTTTTTAAACTTGCAAGATGGACATTATTTTTTTCTGAAATGTACTAAAATAAAATCTCCAGCTGAGCTGCAATTTTAGTAAGCTATTTGGCCTTCTCCTTTATGCTCCTTACGCAACTAAGCTTAAGCATCTTAATGACCTTTAATGTTAACTTAACTGCTTAAAGAAAACAATGCATATGGAAAAGTCAGAACCAGAATAAAATCTTTCTGAACTAAGTAATTTTTTTCACTTTTTCCCACTAACGATCTATATAGTTTGCAGGCAAATTACAGGTATATATATAGGCTACAAGCAAATAGGGCCTTTCAACGTACTATATGTCTGCAAAAACAATTGCTTACCTAGGGAAAAACTCATTACTGGTAAACAATCCCATTTTAAGATCTCTAAGGAGGTAAACTATCTAGAAACAATATCTAGGTAATAGCTACCTATTTATCTGCTACACTGGAAACATGCTTGCTCGCTTTTTTTTTTTTTCTTGCCCAATGCACTTTCTATCTGAGCTTCATAGTTAGGTTAATTAGGAGTTAGACACATTGCAAATTAAAATATGGAGCTGTTTTGAACTTTCAGATTCCCATGGTCCAGGCAAGTTTGTCTATATATGCTCTGTTTCCATTCCTCAAATGTCCTTCAGAGAAGGTTAAGATTTTCCAGTTGACAATAGAGCATGTGGTTGGGCAGTTTCACTGCTCAGTGTTCTGCGATATAATATTTCGCATACAAAGATTTTGGAAATTTCATATTTTTAAATTCTGATGTCATCTGCTTACAGTTTGCTGGAATTATTTTATTCTGACCTGTGAACTTAAAATATTTCCAGATTTTACAGTGTAAGCAAATGTAAGTGAGAAAAAATGTTTTTAATATTTCTTTTTTTAAGAGTTTTTGGAAATAAATAAGGCCAGTATGGAATTCACATGGTAAATTATTTCTTTATTAATGCTTCATTGTTTTAATAATTTAATCAGTAATAATGGTGTACACCCAAATGCTATGCTACAGAGAAATAAAAAGTTAAAAAAAAGAGGGTCAAAGCTAAAACACACGAGAAGAAAAGGTTTTCTTTGTAAGACAAGGAATCTACAAACAGAAGAAAATTTACAAGCTATGGGTAGTGATTCCTCAGTCAATTTGATATCTGTTTAAGACATTATTTTTAAGCATACAATTTAAGGTTATTTATTGCCATCATATCCAGTGCCATGTGTATATCTATGTATGACAAATGTAAAACTTTTATTACTGTAGATGATATCCATACTTAACTACCTAAGAACCTAGAAAAAGCAAGAAAAATGAGTATTCATGATACTCCATTTCTCATTTTCTCTAATATTTTGTGGACACTGAATAATTTTGTATTTTAACTCAGGCTTCATTCCTGAGTTAAAGGTGTAAATGGCTAACAATCATCAGTATTTTATTTAAACCCACTCTGTAGCTGTAACTGTAAAGGAATCCTTTTTCTTTAAGTGTATATACATGAGAAAAATAAGAGTTTATCCACATGCTGCAGGTAATCTTGACATAACTATAAATTGTAGCACAGCTGAAACCTAACCCTGGCAAAGTGTATTCATACAGTTTTGTCTAAATATTGCCCCCAGACCAAGGCTTCTCAAAATTACAAATTTACTTTTTCCTTCAGCATTCCTTCTCTTTTTCAGGCTCAATCTTTTTCTCCTTTTATCCTTAAATGTCTGTGGGAAAAAGAGAAAGATGTATCAAGTTTATAAAAGTCTCAAAGTGAACAACAAATAATTAAGCAGACGCAAATATTGGCACATACACATGAATAACAGAAAAAGAAGTAGAAAAGTATATAGGAAATAAAATAAATCTGTATTTAACAGATTAAAAGAAGGACATTGCATTCCTTGCTTTAGGAAATATGTTTAGTTCAACATGTCAGTCACCAAAAAATTCATCAGGTTTTGGTGTTTAAAACCAGCTAAGTGATTAAGAAGAAAAAGAGCCTGTTTGATTTCTAAAGTGTATTTTCCAGGTAGCTCAGGGATCAGAATGGAGCAACCTTCTCTCAGAATTGCAGAGACAACAGGAAAGCTTATCACTCTGTCTCCTTCTACATGGGGTGCCTCTTTCAAGTAAGATAAAGCTAATCAAAGCCTCAAGCATTTGTGACAGGAGACAGCGAATTAAACATACAAAAACCACTAGGTGGTCTTGTCTTTGTAAGCAGAAATGATTTGATGTGTGCCTTTATATTTTAATTGAAATAATACGCAGAGATACTGCATGCAGCAAAGAGAAAGATCACTGAAATGAGTGACTCAAATTGTGTGTGGTCTTAGACGTGTGTCTAAAATTGATAAATATTAGATAGAGGATTTCTCACCTTTGCTTCTCTCTGTCCTTGCTGTTTAAAATGAGGCTATTTAAGTATAGATAAATAAATGTGTTCCCCAAGGCATAAGCAATTCTCATTCACCTCCAGTACACTCTCTGCTACGACAATGGATTGGTTGACCGCACAATTCTGATTTTGAAATCTGAGTTTCAAGAATTGATATTAAGCTGCTTTGAGTTGTCATAGGAATTGCATTTCCAGAAGAGATAAGTAGGTTTCAGATTCCTAAATAGGGCTGCAACAGGAGCACTTTAGAAACTATAATGGAGCTATAGGACTCAGCATTCGCAATTGTTGAATTGGAATGATCACATCATTTATGAAAACACATACCTAGATGTCCTTGACCATTTATGACAGCAGTAATGAGAGCAAACACAGCCAACCTCAATTTAAACATGAATAAATATGAACCTTTCTGACATCAACTGTCCTTTCTTTGACAGTTTCACTATATACTAACCAAAGAAAACACTACCATTCTAGAACAGATTTCATCTTAAAAAAACAATCGAGGTCTTTATTGTCAGCACAGAAGAGCTTAAGATGCTATAAAATAATAAAACACTTTTATTTCTTCCTGCATTTCTGCAGTTGGAAATAGTATTGAATCTGGCTGCTGCGTCAGGGCTTGAAACCACACTGCTGACGAATATTGCCAAAGTGGCAATTGTGTTACATACTTACCTACAGCAACCACATATTTTATATAAACTAAGATTTGTGCTGGCATGTGCATAATCAGTCAAATTTGTATTGCATATATAGCCATCACAGGGGAAAAGGAGACACCAGAGTCCAGTTCAACATGCCTGGAGCCTGGATGGTTTTCTGGGAGGGTCTGCCTTTCTCCATTGTCTTTAAACAGGTCACCAAGGGGACTAACCTCTTTGCACAGGCATCTATAGATAAGTGGGTTGAATTATGTTTTCTTTCACACAAACCGGGTAAAAAGAACTGAGTTTGCATCCCTCTTTTCAGCTGTGTTTCCTGGGTCATTTGGAGACCTTGTCCAATTTCACATGGGATATTGCACCAATCTGTGTTGCGGTGTGTCTCAGATACCCCAGGCCCCTCCCAGATGATTCCCCTGCCAGATTTGTCAATCATTCCTCCTTTTCACATCCTGAACCCTGATGAGTGCTGCCTGTCAACCCTGTAATTCCAGAAGGGCGTCGAGTGGTTGGCAGGATTCAAAAGATGCTTCCCACCCCTGGAAAGTCATTGAGCCATCCAAGTGTCCTCTGCCCCCTAGAACTTCCCCTCCGAACCTGGTTGGTGTCACCTGCATTCCTTCCCTCCCCCTCTCCCTGGTTAAAAGAGCTGGCCAGCCATGTGGTCGGGATTCTGGTGGAACTGTTGCAGGATTCACAGGCCTTTAGGCCAGGAATAAAACTCTGAATCAAAACCCTCCATCAGAACCGGCTCCTTTCCTTCACCATCGCCTTGGAACCTCTCAGTGGAAGGTTACCCTGAGCCTTTGCATGCCTGGACTTGTCTCCAAGCCCTCAGCTACAACGCCAACAGAGCCTGAGCTACCACTGGGGTGAAAACATCAGTGCTGCCACATAGGCAAACAGCAAGGGCCAGCCAGCTCAGGCACAACCTCCTGGTAATATTGGACTGAACACAAATAAATCTGTGTTAATTAGAGGTCTTGTTTGAATATTCACTGACAAGAATTGTTTGGGAAAAATACGCTATTTCAGGTTACTATTTCCTGGTTCTTCAGTTCTCAATTGAATTAATGGCTTCTGCACTACCTTAACATTGTGTTACCGGTGAGAGCATCAAACCCTAAAGTTGCTGATGAGGAAATTAGTCACTCAAATCAAACTCCCCATTCTTTGTCATTGCACCTTGACATTACAGCCTATGCACTCAGGTCCCTAAGACCTTTACAGCTTCCCAGAGCAAGATTGCTTTTTGGAGGCACAGCCCCTTGGAAAATAATCCCATATTTTGACTTGTTTTCTCTTTCTTTTTCTCCAAGCTGTGTTTCGTGTCCTGTTGACATGGTGAATCTGTTCTTCCACAGGATTCTAATTTGAGAGAGGAAGAGTTGTAGCCTCAAATCTGTCTTTTCTCCAGCTCATATTTAGGCTCTTCTGAAGAAGTAGACTTAAATCATTTCCTGAAGCCTGCTGTGCTTCCCTGTCGCCATGTTCACAGGTAGTTTTCATGCCTTCTGATGACAGGGAATCTCTAAATCTTCATTTTCTTCTAAGCATCATTCCAGTGGAAGTTACACTGGAATGAATGGTGAAGCTTTGGATATCAATAACAGCGATTAACTTTCCACCACAGCACCATGCTCACTTCCACCTTCCACAGGTTCAACCAGAGGCCACTTCCTCGCCTCTATGTCATAAGATCAAGCAATTCTAAATCATAGTTCTGCCAGTGGAAGCACAAACAGGTTTGTTCACACTTTAGTTCTTCTCTCTAAAGAGCTCTGCTATATGGTTTGCACTGTTAGGTGGCTATGTAAATAACACACACACAATTCTCTTATTTACTAATCCATTTTAACTATCCAATATTGGAGTTTAGATTTCTTAATTAAGGAGTGAATTTCTGTCTTCTTCCTAAAATGAAACTCAACTAAGTCCCATATTTTTGAATGAATGTTTTCCTTTGTATACTATTAATAGTTTCTTAAAGACTTGCCAAACATAAAAGAGGAAAGTTTTTTTCCCTGTGTTTTGGTATCTTTTTTGGTCTTTTTTTTCTTTTCTTCTGGCAAGGCAAGCAATACTTTGCAATCAGCTTAGCGTATAATACATTTGCTTCTGAAATAATTGATGTATATCAACTTTATACATAAAACATGACAAAAGCCCATCAGCTATACTTTGCAGTCAGGAGATTAAAAATAAAAAATATTGTTAAAAAGTTGATTGGCAAAAATGTCCTAGTTATTCAACTAGTTTGCATCAGTGTCTTTTCAATGACAACTAAGCTCTTTAAAAAGTCTTATTCTGTTTGATAAAAAGTCTTTTTAAAGAGCAGCTTGAATTTGCACTTCCAAATTCTGTTTTTGAAGCCTTTTAAAATGTTTGCTCATTTGAAACATTGCATCTAATCTAGTAAGACACATAAGCTAAGCAAACAACTTCTGAAATAATATATGTACATCAGCAAATCAAAATACCATTTTAGCATTGACACTAAAAATATTTTTTTACTAAATTCATGAAATAAAGATTTTAGAGTGTAGATGACTTATGAATGTGCATGTGTCTGTATATTTAATCCCACTGTGATTTACAAATGATGAGCAGTACTACACAATTTGACCTATCAGAATTATTGAGTAAAGACATGTAGGAACATCTTAATCAGTATGAATAGGCACAGTACAGCAAATTTCTTAGTTATAGATTTAGTATCAATATGGCAACATCTATAGAAATTAAAAACATGCTGTTCTACAGACCTGTGCTCGTCTTGTACCCAGCTGGTAAATTGCATCCTTTTGCTTGTGCTTAAACTAATAGAACAAGAAAAAATATATACGTATTGCAGAAACCTATCACTCTCATGATATGCAATTATATCTAAAATGTCTTCTCCTCTGAATCCTAGAGAACTCATTTTTCTTATATGCATCTAGAGGTTAAGTAAAAGTGAATATAAAAGTTGAACCTTACAGGAGTTCTTAGAAATGCACACATATTCCTGGAATGATACATTTGATGTGAGATAGCTGAACAAGAACTAGAACTAGTTGGAATACAGTTTAAGTCATTCTTTGTTTAAGAACTAATAATAGAACGGCTTATGAAACCAAAGTGACACTTGGCCAGTTTCTGAAATTAATAGAATAATGATAAAGAAATAAATTTACTGAACATAAATTTCAATTAAAGTTCCTGATTGTTCAAAATATGTTCAGACAATTAAAAAAGATCCAGAAACATGGAACTAAACCATATGACTAAGGATATTAATTAGTTGCTCCTTGAACTCTGGCTGGCTTGCTGCCATAACCACATTCCCAGGGACACTTTCCCACTAATCACTCATCGTCTCAGTGAAAAACCTTCTCTTAATGACCACCCTGAACTTCCCACAGCTCCATTCCATTTCCTCATGTCTTACTACTGGTCACCAGAGGGAGGAAGCCAGCCCCTCTATCTCCTCAGTTCTCCTTGAGGAAGCTGTTGACTTTGATGTGGGCCTTCGCAGCCTTCTCTTTTCCAAACTGAACAAATTGAGAAACTGTAGCTGCTTCTTTTGCCTTCAAGACCTTTCACCCGCCTCTGGACACACTCTAATAGTCTGTTGTCCTTATACTTTGTGTGTCTAGAACTCCACACAATACTGGAGATGAGGCCGTAGCAGTGCCACGTAGCGTGGAACAATCATGTCCTCAACCAGCTGCCATTCCATGCCTTCTACATGACAGAGAATTGTTTGTTGGCCCTTTTTGGCTGGCAGGGAACACGTTTGATGCATGTTTAACTGGCTATCAACTCAAATCCCCCAGATCTTTTTCCACGGTGCTGCACTCCAACTTCTCATCCCCCAGTTTGCATGTATAAGCAGGGTTATCCTGTCCCAAGTGCATAATCTGACCCTTGCTCTTGCTAAAACAAAATTTTTTTTTAATAGTTATTTCCAAATAATACAATCAGTTCAGAGTAGATGGTGGATTTATCTTGACTAATCTTTGAGGCAAGAAATTTCAAGGAAATAATCTCAGAAGAGGCATTCCCAGCTCTGTACTGGTAATACAGCAACGTTATATACTCAACAATTTGATGAATCCTTCAAACAGACTATCAATAAGATTAGTTTATTGGCTTATGACGAACAATAAGATTTCATTAGAGTTGTGACTTGAACCATGATTTATCTGTTCACTGTTCACCCTTAGGTTTGCTTACTTTTGCTGCAGTATACTCAAATAATTTAGCAGCAATAAATACTGTAAAAGTCCAGTTCAGCAGACTTGTTTTAGGCAATCACTGTAGCATGAATCAAACAGTACCTTCAGAGTTTCTTAACAAGGATTCTAAAAAAAAAGCCAAAACATACAGTTTAGATATTTGCATTACAGAAGATTCTAGAAGTAGTTGTGATGAGACCCTGTTTTTTGGTTTCTGTTTAGATACTCAGGGAATATCAGAAATTAATTTAAGGTTGTATCAAATGTACAGCCAATTTGGGATGGCAGCAGAAAAGGAAATACCAGGAATAAAAGAAGTATTTTACAATATTAAAATTACATTTTTACTTTGCTAGTACTTATACTTTGTTTTGATTTTTTTTAATCAGATTTACCAGAAAATAAGGGGAAATATCATTACAAGATCTGTGATCCTATGGATTCTCGTAGCTAGTAGTCGCCACACATTTGTTGAAGACACCAAATCCACTTATTAGGTAAAGGTACAATTCAAGTATATTCCCATTTGTCTTAATTAGTAATTATTTTTTATGTGGTATTATTATTATTGTTATTACTACTACTTCTATTATTACTATTATTAATGTTGCACTAGGTCATATAATACAATTGTATACAATTTCTACAGTGAAAATACAATACAAAGGGAAGAAGGGAGGAAAGAGTCTTCAAGTGAAAATATTCCTTCTCCAGTCTCTTTTTCACATTAATCGGTATTAACCCCTGAGAGGGGGGTGTTTAGATCTGTCACTTCACTATGCTGCTACATAACTAATTAATACTAATGGTGGAGCTGTGAACTCATCAGTCTAAGCTATTAAAACATCATGAGCTATCACACTCTGAAAAAAAGAATAAAACACATTTATTACCAATGAGAAAGTCAGAGATGATCCTCCCTTTTAGATTCCTGAGGAAGAGGGCAGTGTTGGATTTAATTTATCACAAGAAATAGTACTTCCTATCTGTATTGTAATCTGTGACTGGATCTCCTTTTGCGCCCTGAAGTCCAAAGGAAATGGTAGAATAACTTTTAGTAAAATACAGTTACTCTCACAGTTCTAATAATTCTGAGATCTCAAAAATCAGAAGAAAATTTGTGATCTGTAGAGTGACACTGACAAAGAGCCAACTGAAGCACAATGAGTAAAGCCTAAGGGAGGACCATTTTTGATGCTGTTTTTAAAGAAGGTATCTGGGTTTTTTCATGTAGCAAAAATAGCAATGAATTAGGGAAGAACTATTGCTAAAATTAATCACTTAACTGCTGTTTTTGAGATGAAGAAATTAAACTAGCTGTTTGGTTCTCTTATTTAGTCAAATATAGGGTCTGACAAATGTAGCATGAATGAAATGTCTCCTGACCAATGCTTGTCCCTTTGTCCAACTTACCAATGGACTCAAAATTTAAACCCCAGTGATGCCATTGGCAATCTTCTTTATTTTAGCCTTTGCATATACAGAGTTATGACTGCATTCAGAAGCAATCACAGAATGTGCATGTTTTGAAAACCCTGAAGATTTCACAATGCAAATAAACAGACAGGGATCTGAGTGGGAACACTGGGGAGCCAGGACATGCTTATGACAAGATATTTCTGCCCTATGAAAAATTTCAGGTAATTAATTCAGGTCATGGAACATGGTGCCACCTGAAACCTGGGTATATTCACAGTGCTGTACTCTGAGAATTGTTATTTATTTGACAAATGTCCACAAGGCCCACAGAAATCAAATGACATTCATAAATCTTAGCAGGAGGTGATAAAAACACAAAGCTTAGCTTTTAATAAGCAGGGACTTCCATCTGGTAGCTCCTCTGGTGGCATTACAGGTGTACGTAGCAGGGGCGTTTATGGGAGCACAATTTTACTGTCCTCGGGATTTCTTCCCAGTGGATACATCTGTTGATTCAGAACAGAGCAAACCAGCAGAAACTTGCACCAAATAATTTACCAAAAGGGTAAAACTTTGACAGCACTGAAAATGCAGCAGCAAAAAGAGTGGGGAAAAAAAATGCCCAGATAGACCTGGACATTATACTCTGTAAGAGCTGTGGCATTGTTCAATCTATTGCAACTTTGTTCTTGTATGGTCCTTTCATTGAAATGTTAGCCACATATCCAAGTTGCGTGGCCGGAGGGATCTATAGAGGGCTCAGGTACTGATTTATGGAAGTCACAATTGCAGCTTAAAACAGTAGTCACATTCTGATGTAGCAGCAGGCATGTCAAAAACTGATGATGGGAAAGAACTTGTAACAAAAGGATACTTGAGGGTAAGATTTTCCTTTCATTTTGTCTTCACAAAAACTCAAACAGGCATGAATCAGGGCATCAGAATATCTAAAGAATATATATGGGAAAAAATAAATATAACTTTTAAAAGAAAACTGGAAAACAATCTTTTTCACATAGCTTTAAATTGTGGTACAAAATTTTACTGATCGTGGTTTATTTTAGGTACATTTCTTGTGTTAAAATAAGTCCTAACACTACTTTTCAAACCAAATCTGATGACTATCACAATAGAAATATAGAACTTTTTCAAATCAATCTTTTTGAGTCTCTTTATTAAAAGTGACTATTCTGAATAATAAAAACATACTTTGTGTGATATTGAAGCTATTCACAGAAATGAAAATGAAAAGAAGAAACCTGAATATTGATAGATTCTGCATTTTTTTACAGTCTTTCAAATGACAAGTGGTAAATTAGATTACTTTTACTTATAGACATCAAAGAACAGAGTGTCTCAGAAAATCTCTAAAAAACGACATTACAAGCACTAGCCATTCTGCACAGTCCCAATAGAAGAGCAAGATACAAAATGATGTCGCTGCACTGTGAAAGCAACCATAAAACAGGTTCAGAACACACTTGCTGAAGTTCTCCATCACAAGTATTTAATTATCTCCATCAACCTCTGTAAGAGACCTTTCCCATTAGCTCAGACTAACCCTGTCTCTGAGAAAAGAGATAGATTCATTTCTGATTTTCACCAGAGCATCTCAGAGCTCTGACCAGAACTAAACTTAGTAGGTGCAAACATTTCAGTGTTTAAATTAGACTGACAATCCCCTCAAGTTAGTTAGCAAGTAACTATGCTCCCTAGTGTTGGACAAAAATAGGAGGCAGCCTGGTTATGAAAAGGTTATAAATTTATTTTTATTTTCCTTAGATGTTCTGAAAGCATTGTTCAGAAATTATTACACTTAAGAATAATATTACCATGATGAAATATTATAGTATAAGTCCATTATCCTAAATTATATATCTTACAAAACAACTTTGTGAACAATGAGAAGTCCAAAGTCTGCATTTGCATGTACTGCCATATGTATTTCAATAACACTGTGCCCTTCAAATGAGCAAGTAAAACATTTATGATATCACTACGCTGCATTTTTTTCCTAAATTATTTAAATTGATAACATAAGTGGGAAAAAAAACAAACCCTAACAACCTGTCATGATTAACAATTTAACAAAGTCTATATTTGGCGTTCTTGGCTGAAGTACACAGTTAACACACAACAGTGAATTTTGTTCAGGACACGAGAGCTTTCCATCCTATTGTTTGATCAGTCCTACTCTTTGGCCTTAATTCATCAAATATTGGGAAAATTTTCAGTTTTCCTCTCTCAGGTCCTATTCAGAGTTGTTTGAAGTCAAGGGAATTATTTGAACTGAGTTTATACCAGTTCCTAAATATTGTGTCCTTTCTTACGGCACATAGAGGAAGAGCATAAGAAAATTACATGGTGTAATTGAAAATTAGCACAAATACTGTAAACATTGCTGACTTTAAACCCCTAAATTGTTTATAGAATAAACAAAAGAGAATTAATCATGGAATTAATTCAGATATATCTGAATTTCAATCCCATTCTGGAGCTCAGTGATGGTTAACATGCAGCCTGGTGTTCCACAGGCAGAATATGAGCCCTCCTGTTTGAAGTTGTTTTCCTCACATGCCAAATAGGCAAGGTATTTCCTACTGAATTAACTTCCTGTTAGCTAGATCAAAAACTGTCAGGAGTCCTGGGAAAGCAATTCAGAATGTCTATCTCCATAAAGGAAATAATCTCCCTGAAGTTTCCTAAGAGCTCTTCAGTTTATTTAATCTTGTCAACCATGCTTCCTCTTTAGTCAGTGAGGAGATAAATCCCAATCACAATGTGGAAGATGGCAATTAAGAGTTCCTCTCTACTTGATGGAGAAAAACTTCATTTCAAAGCCAAAGGAGAAGTTTGAAATAATTAAGGTGTCTCTTGAGGTTCTGATCATTTTCTTTTGACCCCAGAGAGATTGTAAAGTACTGAGATGGAAAACTAAAATCTTTGTTAACTGAAGAGTATACAGTTCTGATAAAAAATCTCCATATCTTAGACTTGAAGCTTTAGATTTCTTAAAATACGGTTTCTACACTTGTACAATCACTAATCATACTCTGACTTAGCTATCTCCATTACAAAACAAGGATCAAAACACTGTTTCACTGACGTAAATGTACCTAGATATTTAGGTCAAGGTCCATGGAATGAAGTCCATGGGCTCTTGGTAAGTAATGAAACATGGCTGCAGACTTCATGGCTTAAGTCAAATGTAAGGCAGTAAACACTGCTGATAAGCAAAGGTCTGATAACCAAATTTACTCCCTTGCACTCCTACTTTCAACTATGTTTCCTCACTATGTGCCATTTCTAGGCACTCTAAATAGTGACATAGAACCCTCAAAAAAATAGGACAAAAATGAAATAAAAAAATAAATCCGTTATATAAGAAAATATTCAAGGTATGGATGTTTTTATATGGATTTCTTGTTCTTCTTTCTGAATTTTGTGGTATTAACATGCAAAACATGATATTGTCACAGAAAGGTCTGGAAGTGCTGGATGGCGGCCATCTGAACATGAGCCAGCATGTGTCCAGCTAAACAGCTTTTAGAACCATTGGAAAATGACCTCCTCTCTGTGTGATTTCCTCTCAGCTTTCACTTCTCTCTCCATTACTCTGGGTAACCAAATTTTGCTCCCAGCTTGGTCAGGTCACTAAAGTGCTAAGATAAACTTTGCAAGTTCTGCATTTTTTACTTCTATGACTACAATGCAGAAAAACTTCAACTTGTAATTATCACAGTGCATATCTCATTCACTTACCCAGGTTAGATACGTGAGAAGACTGTCAAATACTCTTAATTCTGATCAGGTAAGTTCTGAGAAGGCTTTCTAGTAAATCTTTTCTTACCATTTGTTTTAAGGTACTGATTGTGTGTATATGCATGTGTGAGTAGCAGTTTAATATTTAAATGAATAACAATATTGTATACAAATGAATGATAATTTTGTCTCAGTTTTATTTTTTAATTAAATTATATTAAAATATCTCAATCTCTGAGTAAGCTCCAATGGCTCTATCATGGTCCATTACGCTCCAAAATAGCCATTAGGGCCTATTATGTCAATTATCGTACACATCCATGACAGATTGGGGGGTTTAGTTTCTTTTGTTTTTAATGTTAACATTAAAATAAAGCCAAGAAGGACCTGGATCACTCATGGTATTTAAATGCAGCACAGAGCTGTTCATTTGGAAGCTACTCACTGAAGTCTAACTTGGGTCAGAACTAGCTGAAAAATTCTGTTCAGTGATGCACATAAAAGAGGTTTAGTGTCTCAAAAAATCACATCTGATACATGGAAGTTCATGGAAATTCTGAAAATTCCTTCAATGATTACAAAATTAGGTCATTATTTTAGGTTTCAATATTTCACATTTCATCAGGACAAAATACCACTAAGATTGAAACTGATTTGCTGTTTTCACCAGATGAGTGCAAATGCAGACACAGGTCCAGTGAACTCCTCAAGCCTACTAGTGAAATTTCACAGCCTTCACCAAGTTTCTTTTAGTTATTACACTATTTTATTAAAAAATTAAAAAATAGCAGAATGAGAGAAAGAGTAGAAAGGTGAAAATGATTATAAGAAATATGGGACATTTTTTGTGTAAGAAAGGTTAGAAAAAGTATTTCTCACCATTAGAAAATGCAACCAAAATGGGTATGAAAGAGCTCTATAAATCATAAAGTAAATTAGTGTTCTTTTTCCAGTGAATTGTGGTTTATTCTATGGAACTTGGACATAAAGCAGGTTTAAAGAACAAAGATCCACATGGAAACATGCAAAGTCGAATTAATTAAATTTCAGATTTTTTACTAATAAATTCTTGTTACTGTGCTGGTACAGGTGAGGACATATTCTTACCTCTAATCTTCCTTTCATGCCAGTGTTTTAGTCTGGCTTCACATCACTATGGAATGAATCAATTACTGAACTCTCAGCTATATGAAAAACTACAGTAAAAAAAGTATAAGGAAAATAAATGCAAGGCAAGGATACATGACACTTTATAGCTGAGAAGCCTGTATCTTATAAAACTGTCTCTACAAAAAGAAAAAGGAAAAAAGAAAAACCCAAAAAATCAATCAAGCAAATGAAAAATAGCCCCAAAAAAGGTTACAGGGTGTTGTTCATCTCATCCAAATGCAAATAGGCAAAACCAATGATAGGAATCATGATCTGAAAGGAAATACTTTTCTCATTGATTATAATATTAGTTTGATTTAGCTAGCAAAACCAGAATGGTTCAGCTGGGAGCTTTGAGATTTTCATTAATATGAACATTTTCATCCACACATTAATTTTCATTAAGATAAATACACGCAAAATAATACATACAGAATAACCATGATCTTTGTCATGAGTGATGTAGACACAACAAACAAATACACCACTGTATGGACAACTGCATCAACCTTAGAACATCCAAATAGAAAAGTTAGGAGTCATATTCAGACCCCTAAATGTAGACATATAGTGACATTCATTTGTATTGTGCTATACTAGTCCTGATGCTTCGTTTTGGTACCAGAGTGCATGTGTCTCCATAACTTCTGTGCCCTACCTGGGTGGCCTGTGTATGCCTTCAATATCCCAAAAGACACTAAGCCTCAATGCGTACGCAACTGAATCTTGCCCAGGACGTCAACATGCATATTGGAAATGTCTAAAGCTAGATTAAGTGGATCCAAGTACTAATGATTAAGGACAGGTGAAATAACCCCATGTTTTGAGTCACTGATCATGCACCTCCTACATCAATCCCCAAGGTTTTACAAAGATAATGCATGTAGCACTCCTGTCGGGTAGGACAAAATCTTTTAAACAAAATCCTATCCCATTAACATCAATAGCAAACCTCCCGTAGCTTTTAGTAGGTCGTGTTTTCTTTAGTTGTCAGACTAGGCACAAGAGAACAGGGAAAACGCCTCAAATATGGTTTTTCTTCTCCACACACCTTTTTGGGGAAAAAAATAAACCAAACAAACCAAAACTAATACTCTTAGATAAGCAGGTGACTCATGTTCACTTTTTACTTGCACAGCCCTAAATTAGCAATAAAAATAATGTGAATATTTTGTGAGAATTTAATGGAAATTATGCTTCAAAACAGATAACAAGGACATGGAAATTCAAACATCCTACAGAACAATACATTCATCCCTTTAATTGTTTCAGTAAATTCCCTTTTTTGACAATTATCATTGCAGAAATAGTGTAGCTAATGGTGAAATTGTTGGTGAACACAAAGATTGTAGCTATACATGCCTCTTGGTTTAAGAGAAAACGGTTCTTGTCTTTCCCCCACACATCTCTGAGAGTAAAGCATAGTATTGCTCTTTGTGTTTCATTTAATGCTGAAAATTTCCTTTCTTTTGCTTGCACATAGTATAATGCGACAATTATGTGACACATTTAAAAAAAAAATTATGACAATGCTAGCACTGTATCCAAATGTGAAGAGATCTGCAGTCATTTCAAATGGGAAACCTGCTATTAGCTCACACAATGGATTCCCCAGCTGAAAAGAAGACATAAATTGGAGTGAATCAAGCATTCACCGCCAGCAGATCTGCTGCTTGTGTTCACTGATGAGATGTAAATGTGCTTACCAAGAGTACAGCATCAGAAGAGGACCACGAAATTATAATATAGTGACTGTAATGAGAATGGGTTAATTTGTAGCATTTCTTATTCTAATTATATTATTTGACACATGGGAACAAAACCATTTTCAGCCATTTTCTTTTCTTGTTACTATCCTTTATTACAAGAATGAGAAACAAGAGCAATCTGCATGTTCTTCTACTCTGTGAATACCATAGCATGCTGCACAACTTTGACCCTTTCAATATTCTGCATAGGTAATTTGAGAGAAGACAGTCCAGTTATGGTCTCAGCAAAGAGCATTTAATGTGTCCAGGAAAAGTATAATTTGTATGGAAATAGCCTGAATTATTTTTTTAAGTGCACAAGAATGTAA
>VZTB01003765.1:100451-153109 GCA_013397245.1 Thryothorus ludovicianus
GGGGGGGGGAGGGAAATAACAACAAGCCAGCAACAAAATCCAAAACCTAGAAAACAGAAACAGCATAGCATTTCTCTATCTCTAGCACAATGATTTAATGAGAATTAAAACACATATGAACTTATCCTGTTCTCAGAGTGATGGGTTGCTAGTTTCATCTTGCAATGTGTAAATTAGCTATGCAGACATATTCTCTTTGTAAGAGAGATGTCCAGCTGCTGAAAAATATCCTGTTCCACACAATTCAGATATTAACACAATATTTTGACGGGAAATAAGTATATAGAGGTTAAGATACTTGCCACTAAATGGATGTATTTTCAGGACTAGTTTGTAACAATGCACACAAAATTATATCCACAAAGAACATAAAAACATGAAATTCATATTTCAGTAAACAAATTCAAATTCTGATAAGAGATGGATGAAATACCTTTTTTGACAAGAGTCTGATAGAAGCTTATAGGAGATTAGGTGGTTTTGTTCAAAAGGTTGTCTTTTTGTTTCCCTGCCTGCTTAGTAACAGTTATTTGAGGGTTATTGTATTTATGTGCAGATACACACATTTTGGACAAGTGCAAATTAGCTCCGCTTTTCTGAGTTGCTTCTGATACTGAGTATCCTGACTTGCCTTTAAAATATAAATATAGAAAAGATTGTTGTCCTTAAAAATCACAACTCTGAAAGTGTGATATGGGTGAGGATAAGTAAAAGGGAAAAGGAAAAATGAGAAAAAAAAAGCAACAAAGTCCAAAGGTTTTCTTACCAAACTGTCTCTAACGAGGACGAGGAAGACATTTGTACTTTGACACTTTCAAATATGAGAGGAAGAAGTGAGTTCAGATTTTTATAGAAGATTTGTAGGATTTATTAAAACTTCATTTGAGCATTCAAATCATTCAGGCTATTCTTAGGTTCAGACTTGGAATACTAAAACAGTTGAAATAAAGGAATATGTTCATAAAGGTGATTCAAAAGTTATCAATAGTGGGATTCTCACCAGGGAATTGCAATCCTTGTTCTTCTTCAGTCTGTATTTGAATCACGATGGAGCTTAGATAAAACATCGTGCATCTACCTGCTTAGCTAAAGATTGATCTAAAGACATCTGAGTGCTTCTGTTTAGGATAGAAGGAACTCTGTGATCCAGAATGTCAGTATAAATCAATTTTAGGCTTCTACAGCAATAATCCAGAGCCCAGGGACCAGACAACCTAATCTTTGTTTGAATGAAAGATCCCAAATTGCCACAAGTCTAAGCTTGGAATTTAGAGATTCTGAATCTCATTTACAAACGTTCATGTCCTATTAATTTTTCCCAAGTAATTACAGAACTCTGAGTTTCTTGGATCAAAATGCTAATACATTTTGCAAATGAGATAAATTTAATTTACCTAGTAGAAAATTCATTAACCTAGTAAAATTCATAAACCTAGTAGAAAGATGGAGGAAAGATATTAAACCTGGGTTGTAGACCTACCAGGAGAAAGACACAGAAATACCCTGACTTCAGCATATTAGAGCTAAGTGCATTAGATTGACAGAACACCTTATACTCACACTTATAATAAATTAATTTCTCTGTGAGTGCTCAGTAAAGTATGTAGTTCAGAAATAGGTATGAATGAAGGCTGTAATTATTTACTGACAAAAATTTATTATATAACTTAATGTATATACAACAGTCACATCCATATGCTCACATGTACATGTATACCATTATATGAATACTATCATCCTTACATACATTTCAGTTATTTTCACTGGGTATTTCTTACAATGACACAAAAAAAAAAAAAAAAGAAAAAAATTTGCCCTTACTAAGCTTTCCTAAATATATTAGCTATTCAGAATGCTTGTCTGGCCTCTATCTCTCACTTGCCAAGGGAATAGGTCTCCTGTAGGTCCTATGACTTGGATGCTAAACCAGATGTTTTTAATACACTTGAAATCACAATAGACTCCTGGTTTTTGGCAAGTAGCATGCCAGTTTCTGGGATCAGAATTTGCTGCATATCTCTGCAGCTGTAACTACAGCAGTCATTTTGGCAGGCTTCAGGTACCAAAACGTAAGACAGACAAGGCATCGTGCCCAGACTTTAGCAGCTGATCTCCAAAAGGCTGCATATCTTCCATAAGTTCTGTCTCTAACCTGCCAACTCCATTTAGGTGTACTGGCATCTAAGGTGGCAGAATATATCCATGTTTATGCAGCTGAATCCTGCCCTAAGTCTCTATTAATTATAATAGGAATGCAGACATCTAGTTCACATGAACATAATGAGGGGAAAGCTTCACTCATTTGCTCTTCTATTTCTTATTAATAGTAATAGTTTGAAGACAGTAAGATGATGATGCAAAGATTTATTTTTTTTCATATTTCCTATTTTGCCTTTCTTTTAATCCACTTTTATTTAGTTGTATTTAAATGAATGTTAAAGTGAACTCAATACTATTTCTGGTGGCAGTAGGTCAAATAAAGATCTATTTCTATTTATTCCTATTCTTCTCTCACTTCATTATTTCTACTTTAACCCCCTTTATTCATAAATTTTATTAAAATAGGTGAGGGGTACAAAGAAATGGAGCATTATTTTCAGTTTGTAGAAGTTTATACAAATATAATTTCATTATTTTATTATTAAGTAGATATGTCATATTAAAAACAAAATAGCCTATCATCCATCTTTGTAAATATTTTTTAATTAAAAATGGAGTGTGGCTTTTATAGAGTTTGTAAACTAAAGTAAAACATAAAGCTATTAAAACATTGTTTAAAGAGTTTCTAATAATAATTTAAGAAACCTCAAAAAATATAATACCAATTAAATAGAGTCCAGCTTTTGTGAATTTTGTTTTATCATCCTCAGCATAAAAAACAACCTTTCAGTGAAATTTTCTAATGTTAGTGATTTCTTCAGAGTCCACTCAGAGTATATCTCATTTTCTTTGCTTCCATGAATATTAAAGATGAAAACAAAACTCTAAAAGCATATTTGATCTTGAGACCATCTGGTCAGTTCAGCTTCCCATTGTGTCCTCTTTATCTCTGATGATTTTAAAGCGGTTTAATGTTTAATAAATGTTTCCTTCTTTTGCAGCTTTGCTCTGTTCTCTCTTTAACAGTCACATGGGTACCCATGTTGACGCTTTCTGCACATCCTCACTTTGGGCCCTGGCAAGGAATTCAGTCTTGTATTCTTTCTGGTTGAAACCAAGTATGGGATTGCTCATGTATTTTCCTTGTAGAACATTTCCCTAAAAAGGAGGAAAAAAAAGACTGAAAAGACTTTCACAATAGAAAGCCAATTTTTTATTAGAATATGAATCATAACAGTTACCTTTCAAACACAGAATGACAGCAGAGAAACAATAAATGTTTATGACACTTTGTCTCTATTCAAACACATTCTTAGAAGATGGTTCCTTGCTTTACCTCTTGGTTTCAGTTGGTCTTATGAATACAGGAGTTGCAGCAAGCTCAGTACAGGCCATCCAGACTTAGGAAGATTTCCTGTTACAGCAGAGATGTCTCTGTCAGCTTCCAGTCCCTTTCCATGTTGTCTGAGTCTCACTGCTCTGCTCTAGACTGTCTTCTCATTTTTCCCTCACAAAATGCTCCTATACTGTCATTGAAGCTATTCCCTTCCAAGCATTCTCAGCAGTCCTAAAGGGAAGGAGCAGTTTCATTGCCAGAATATTTCACGTGACCTAGTAATACACTTTCTTAAACCACACAAACATACATATTAGGAACAAACAGATACTGCCCATCATGACATAGTCACATACCTCTTGTTTATTAGCTGTAATCTAGGCTGAAAAAGAAAAGAAATCCTCACAAAGCCATGGTAGTAAGACCACTGGCAACATCTCTTTTGGGCTACATTCTTCTAAAGAATTATTATCCTGAACTGGCCTAAAGAGAAGGGACCAGAAAGAAGTCCTGAGCTGAACAGCAATGAAATGAAACAGTGGTGCTGGGTTGTCTTGTATTTCACACTTGAAACAGACTCTTTGTCAATACAGCACATACAACTAATCAGGCAGGAGGCAATAAGAAAATATAGAGGATATTGTGGAGACAGTAAAGACCAGAGAAGAGGCTAATCTTAGACTTGGAGACTAATATTCAGAGAATTATTCCAAGTAGGGGATCTCAGTTATGTTATCTTCACCCTTTGGGGGAATCTAAAGCTCTTCACTTAACATATGGAAAAGTGAGGAAGCTTAAGAGTTATAAAGCTCAACAAAATATGTGGATCCCCTCCACAGGGGAATTGCAAAGAACTAAAACCTCTTACATTTAAACCAGATTCTATCCCTGTTTCAATCCTTTGAAAGAAAAGAAGAATATGGTTTTCTCTACATTTTCATTACTTGGTTAAAGGATCATATCTATGAACTCATCAGAGAAGCAGTATCTATCAGCAGAACCCCAATAAGCTGATCAGAGAAAGAAGCCCTCCCAGATGCACTCCCTCCCAGAGCTGCTTTGGGAGAGCAGCAACCCCAAGGGAACCAGGTGAGACACATCAAGAACAGTCAAAGGGAAATGCTCTTTGCCTTACCTCACAGCAGGGTGTCACTGCCTAGAGATATGGGACATATTAGGTATGGTGTGCTGGGGAGGATTACCTTGAGGTTACATAATTACAAGATGTTTAGAGGAAGAACCAAAGGTGCAATAAGAGACAGATTGTCATATTGTCTGGCCAAGCCCTGAGTGATCAGTTCAGTCTGTCCTGTCTTCTTACCAAATTGCATATCCATGTATTTTCCTGGGTGAGGACCCCCTTATTTTGTGTGCGTGTGTGTGTATGGGCATCTGAATGCCAGCAACTGACTTCAGACTGTAGGTCGTAAGGGACAATATGTCTAAGTGTCAGCACCTGGAGTGCCTGGATATTGTGTCACCATATATGTCTGTGTGAATGCTTGCAAATATCATGGAAAAGTAGCCCATGAGTAGGATAAAAGGCTTTACAGACAGGTATCAAAGCAGACAGAAGCATGAGCCAGATACAGGAGAGACCAGAATGCCTGAAAATTGACAACTGGAGAGACCAGTGGTGTCCAAATCATCTACTAGTGACCATGATGTCTACGGGTTGGCTTACTGACAAATTCACATGTATGTGGCTACATTGGAGACAAGAGAATCCCGAGGATATACGAGGCAGATTGAGTATTTAAGATCCTTTACTGGAGGGACTGAATCGATAGTATGTGTGGGCTCATGAATGTGTGTGTGTATGTGTACACAAATGTATATGTGAGGAGTTCTGAATGGCAAGACATTGAAAGAACATCACTGGCTTTAGGAGTGCCAGCAAATCGGGAAAACAAGGTTTGAGGGCAAGTTCCTGCTCTTAGTGCTGTATTGGTTTGAATGACAGGCATCTGCTAAGGAAGGCAGGAGCATCATTTGGAATGCAGAATGTAAACCCCTCCCTCCAAATTATTAAAATTTTGAAATTAAGGGGCTCTCAGGCAAAGATACGGGAATAGGAATAAGAGTTCTTTATTAGGAGAATTAAAATAACAATGCAGTAGTATAAAAAAACAAACCCACTGACAGAGTCAGAATACAACCTGACACCCTGTGTGTCAGGATGTTAGTAGCAGTCTGATTAAATGGTGGCTGCAGTCCTCCTGGAGCAGCAGATGTGGCTCTGTTGAAGCAATGATCCTATAGAAAGGCATAATTTTCCCCTGAATGTCCAGTGGTGGTGTAGATGGGCCTGGTCTTCTTCTAGGAATCCAACAGAGAAAATACTTCCTTGTTCTGAAACTCAGATTTTTATCCAGGTAGGAATTCTTGGTTCATCCCCCTGGGTGAAGCATCTCGCAATGGGATGTTGCAATTTTTATCAGTTATGCAGTGAGATTCAATTAGCAGACGATATCACCCTGGACAGAGGATGGGTCATGGAAGAGACAAAGAAAACAGCCCCAGCTGTTTTTTAATAGTTGGCCCATTAACAGAGGATATTCCCCCCGGAGTTATGAGGGATGGGTCATGGATGAGATAAAGAACACTGCTCCACCTGGTTTCAACAGATGGTGATAGAAGACATACTTCTGGTTACATCTTGCACTGCAACTCAAGACAAGTGCATAAGTTCATGGTGCTGGGATGATCAGCTTTGTGTATCTGCAGTCTTCCACCAACAGAGCTTTACCCTGGACTGTCAGAAATAGAAAAGTAGGCAAATCTTTGTGCTGTGTTTGCATCTTTCTATCTGTCCTGCTCTGTATGGCTTTCCGTGTGTATTACCAATATTTCTGTGTGTGCCTTTTGGGAAAGGCTGTGCCACTGCCACTGGCTGTGCTCAGGAACAGAGAGCTGTAGCACCTTTCCCTCAATAGTGCTACCAGAATCAGCCAAATTTTAACGGTATTATCATAGAATCATTTACATTGGAGACAACTTTATGGTCATTGAGACCAAACATATTCACTAATACTTTCACCCTTTAAATGTTTGACTCTGTAAACTCATCATTGTTAAAATTATTTTTATTTTATGCATTTTTGAAATGGATATTTTATATTAATAAGCCATATGGCTTTTATATTTATAGTTCATGTCAACAGTAAAAGTTACTCATAGTTTCATCTAAAGGATGGAAAATCATATAACAGAAACTACATGGCTAATGTGAGAAAACTATAAAATTTTTAGTAATTGTCTCAGTGTCATTCACAGTTCTGTAGAGAAATTGTTAGAGCTCAATTAAAATTTATATGTATATATATAGGTATATTTATTTCTATGTGTGTATGTTGGGATAGTGATCTCTGAAGTAAAGCAAATTTATTTATCATCCGGTGGAAGAATTGCATATCTATGTGTAAAAAGGACCATTTCAGATGATGGTTACAAAAATGTACTCCTGGAGGATTATTCATCAAGAAGTTATTTTTTATACACTCAGTACATAAAATCTGCAAGCCTTAGATAAAATTGTCAGAATAATTAGGTTCTTTTTACCTCATCAGCAAATGAAATGTAGTGATTCCAAAGTAATATTTCTGGAGAAGGCACCAAAGGGGCTGAGGCTGATTCACAGTAGCTAATAAGATAGCACACACCCCACCCAAGCAAGTAAAAGCTAATCATAAAAAATAACTTTAATGGGTAATTTATGTGCTTCAGAATACAGATGAATACTAGGAGAGTGAAGACATGCTTTTTGACTTCAGTTAAAGTCCTGCTCTTTTTTGGGCAGTACTGTCTCTGATTAGTAGGTGAAAAGAAGCATTTAGATGTGATAGACACAATTTTTGGCATCCATCTTGACTTCTGATGCTACTTTGGTAAATCTCCTTGTACAAACTGCTTCAGTTGTAAGAGTTTTTAGGTATTAGTTATTCAGGGAATAATTGTTAAAAGAGTCATGGGACCTAACAGCAATATTTTCATGCCTAACTATCAACAAGGGAAAAGAGAGAGGCTCATCAAACTGACAAATATGCATCCAATTTGAATCAAATGTTGGGAAAAAAGGTTTGGTATAAATGTTTTGTAATCTTCTTGCAAGAGAAGTAGACAATTCAATACAGTAAAATTACTCTGTTTATGCATATGGGCAATCTCATGGGTAGAAATATTTCTCTATGTAATAGATTCTCTATACACAAATATTACTTCTACAGAGTAATTACAATAAGATGTGGCAATAGTGTTGTAAATCCCTCTCTTAACAGAAGAAGCAGTCAGGCTAAATCCAACTTTACTGCCATAATAATATGTGAAAAATTTTTGTGCTTGCATATAATCATAGATTCATTTAGGCTAGAAGAGACCTTTAAGACCATCATGTCCAACCATTGACTGAACACTGCAAGTTTATCACTAAACCATGTCACTCAGATATCTAAACATCTTTTGAATAATTCCAGAGATGGTGACTCAACCTCTTCCGTGGGCAGATTGTTCCAGTTCTTTGCAGTCTTTTGTTGAAGAAATTTCTCTCAGTATCAAATCTAAACTGGCCCTCACCAAACCTGACACCATTTCATGTTGTTTTCTGTTTGGGAGAAGAGGCCAATTCCCACCTCACTACAACCTCCTTTCATGCAGCATTAGAGAGCCAAAAAGTCCACCCTGAACCTTCTTTTCTCCAGACTGAACATTCCCATCTCCCTCAGCTGCACCTCATAAGATTTCTACTCCAGACCCTCCAGATCCATTTTGTCTCCCTTCTCTGGATCTGCTCCAGCACTTTGATGTCTTCCTTGCAGTGAGGAGTTCAAAATTTATAGATCAGGTGAGCCTAGTACACACATTGAACATGCTTTCCAAGAGCAGAACTCACTATTATTTTCAAATTCAGTTGTGGAACAACAGGGTATCCAGCCTGAACTTCAGGCTCAAATCAGGCACCAAAAAAAAACATCAAAAGCTGCTTTTGAAAGGTTAATCTATAGCATCATATAAAGGTGAATGGATACCACTTTAGCAGCTCTTGGATTCAGAAATGGAAGTTCCTTTCACACGACCTCCCCATGTTCACAGCAGCAATACAGTTGAAAATTTTTGTTGTGCTGTTTTGGCTCTGTGCAACTGCGTGACCTTTTCCTTGGCCAGGAAGTCCTACTGTTCAATCAACACATGAAGCCCTTTGCCTTCCCAGGCTGGAAACATTTAATGGATCATATTAAGCTCTGATTTATGTCTTAAAGCAATTAGCACAACTTTGGTTGGAAAACCTCCATTTTCATTTCATTAAAAACTCAAGAAATTGGGAGCTGAAAGGAAATAAAAAGATAAAAGCATAAAGGGAAATTTGGACTCTGTTGACTTTGCAGCAAAACTGAAGAAAGCCAAATTCTTCATCCAGCCCTAATAATGAGGCTTAGACTGGCTCCAATAGCAGTCTTTGTACCACCTATTGCAAAAGCTTCATTTATGTTCTATGTAAAAAGTCCAATGAAGCATAGAAAACTTGTAATTTGTGTAGAGAATGAGAGTTATGCAATTTTTGCTGCCATAAACAATGCAATAAGTGCTCAGAAATAGCCTTTTGCATTAGTGAATGGAGTCCATTATCCGCTCTGTCCCTCTTTTTTGCTCATTCTGAGTTGGGGCATAGTAGTAATAAAAGATAGGCATCCTCTTCGCCTCAGAGCTCTGGTTTTCAAACATCAAGTGAATAACAATATATGACAGGTCATTTTTGTCTTCTGATTAAGGAGTAGCCATGTTTTACAGACACTTACTGAGTTGCCAGCCAATTAAACATTTCAATTCATTTATATGTATTTAGTTGGACTACCTTCGCAAATAGGGCTTTTCTGGAGTTATCAAGCATCTTAGACAATGTAAGGCAGTAGATAAGAATTACTGAACTATTATTATTGTTATTATTATTGCTCTTATCACTACTATTAGTGGAGAAAGTCAAGGCAAGTGCATAGCGGAGTGTTTGCAAGGTACCTTTCTGGCAGAGTGTGTGTCCCATTCAATCACTTGTCTGTAAATAAAGAGCTATTAATTATATACTTAATAATTTTCTCAGTTTTTTTGTTGATTGCATTTTTGGGAAGAAGAATTTACACAAAGGGTACTGACAGGGCTGCTAAGAGCCCAGCAGATGACATAATATATTTTCAGAATATAGATTTTCAGAAAGCCACATGATTTGTTCCTGCTTAAGCTCCAGGATAGTGCAAGGATTCAGGGCAGGACATGGCCAGAGATATAGAACAGGTTGAAAAATAGCAAAGTAGTGACTATAGATAGCTCCTGTGAAAAAAGCTATGTCAAACCAGAGAAAGTGTTTTTTCAGGTCCACAGGGGTTTGTGTTCTATGTTATGTGCTTTAATTTAGAAAGATGATCTAAAAACACAAAGAACAACTGCAGTACAGTGGCATTTTTTGAGAAAAAAAAATGAAAGATGATGAATGGAGGCCATACAGACAGCTAAATTTAACAGGGAGTTAGATTTTATTTGTAAATAGCTTGTCACAGAGGGAATTAAATGTAATATTGATAAATACAAAGTAATAAAACTTTAGTGCTGCAAATCCCACTAAATTCTAATGTAGAACTAATGGGATTAAACTTGAAGGAAATCTGAAAAAAGTAAACCAAATAAACCAAACAAACAAGCAAAATCTCCCCAACACTTTTCAGGATAAACAGGAATATTTCATGTTACTCTTCCTAAGAGCATATATTTAGTCTTCTTGCAGTAATGACAATACTAATATTTGGCACATCTAAGCAGATTTCCTCAAATACATTAACCTGCACAGGTTGACAGATATTGGTCATTACAGGAATTCAGTCAGCAAGGTATGGAGCAATAGCAGTGCCAACCATGGCAAGCTCTGTGGCAAAACACCTGAAGGAGATAAGGAGGGGATTACTGGAGTCGAGGAACCCCCAAAAAGAGCAGAGAGACCTGTCAGGACCTGGCAGCTCTCACGAGTAACCGCAGGCAAACAGGATGTGCAGAAGGATGCTTTGTGCAGCAGTTTGTGTAGGAGAGCACAGCCACTCCTCCAGGCAACAAAGGTTTCCTCACAGGGAAAAGCCCCTGCTAGAAGGAGCACTGTAACACAAAATATGGATGGAGTATTCTATAAGCATCTACCCGATGTTTCACAATTGCTAGCCTTGTTCTTGTGAAAGGCTTGACAGATAAGAGCTGGAAACTCAATACTGCAGAGAAGAGGTAGTGTAGGAGGTCTCTTCTGTAGGAGTGTGGAAGAGAACTCCCTGACACAGCTGCTAAGTGAGCCTACCAGAGGTGATGCCTTACTAGACCTGCTGTTTACAAATACAGAAGGGAGGCTGGTGGGGGATACGGTGGTCAGAGGCCATTGTGGGCACAGTGACCTTGAAATGATTGGTGAAGTAAGGAAGTGGGTCAACAAAATCTCTAGTTTGGAGGGTGGATTTTGGCCAGTTTATTTGGTGAGGACATTGATGCAGAGAGACCCCTGGGAAAGAGTCCTTAATAATGAAGGGGTTGAGGAATGCCAGACATAATTTAAGAATGAAATTTTAAAGCCACAAGAGCAGGCAATCTCTGTGTGCCAAAAGGCAAGCTGGAAGGGAAGAAGACAGGCCTGGCTAAACAGGGAGTTTTTGTTTGAATTCAGGGAAAAAAAGAGGAAGTTTATGACCTTTGGAAGAAGAGTCAGGTAACTAAGGAAGGGTACAAGAATAAGAAAAAAAGTCATAAGTCATAGAAAAAATTATAAAGGTGAAAGCTCTGATAAAATTCATCCTGGACACAGATGTGAAAGGTATTAAAAAGTGTTTTCATAAGTACATTAACAACTAAAGGAGGGCCAAGGAAAATCTTTATCCTTTATTGGATGTGGGGAAGGGGGGGATATTGTCACCAAGGATGAGGAAATGACTAAGGTATCTAATGTCTTCTTTGCCTCAATCCTTAAAAGAAAGACCAGATAACTTCAGGGCAGCCAGCCCATGAGACAGAGACGGGCAGCAGAATAAGCTCCCTGCAATCCAGGAGGAAGTGCTTAGTGACCTGCTCTGTACTTACACACCTAAGTCTATGGGGTCTGGGTCATATTCACCCAAGAGTACTAAAAGATCTAAGACTTTGCCAAGCCACTCCACCATTTATCATCAGTCCTGGTTAACTGAGAAAGTCCCAGATAACTGCAGGTTGGCCAGTGTGACACCCATCTACCAGAAGGGTCAGAAGGAAGATCTAGGGAGCTACAGCCTGTCAGCCTGATCTTTTTGTTGGGGAAGGTTATGGAACAGATTATCTTGAGTGCACACAGCACTTAGAGGACAACCAGGGGATCAGGTCCAGCCAGCATAGGTTTAGGAAAGGCAAGTCCTACTTTATCAACCTGATCTCTTTTTATGACCAAGTGACCTGCCTAACAGATGAGGAAGGGCTGTGAATGTAATCTACCTGTACTTCAGTAAAGCACTCTCTCCCAAAACATTCTTCTGAAGATGCTGGTGACCCAAGGCTTGGGCAGGTGCACTCTTCTCTGAGTTGAGAACTGGCTGAGCGCCCAGAGAATGGTAGTGAATGGTGCTGCATCCAGTTGGAAGCTGGTCAGTAGTGGTGCTCCCAGGGCTCAGAGCTGGGCCCAGTCCTATTTAGCATTTTATGGAAGACCAGGAGGAGAGAGATGATGGAGTCACCATCCCTGGGAGCATTCCAAAATTGACTGTCACTTAGTGCTGTGGTTGACATGATGGTGTTTATTTGGACACATAGATTTTGGAGGTCTTTTCCAACCTTATTGATTCTCCAATTCATACTTCAAGAAGTCATCAATTCCTTGAAAGAAAGAAGCAAAGAGATGTTATGGGGCACAACATTTTCAGTGGAGGTCATTGTTCTGGGATCTGATGGATAAATTCATATCACCTTTGCAACTGTTTATCCTTTCTTCTTTTCTATTTGACAATCACATTTGAGGTAAACACCACCTCTTCGCTCATCAATGATAAGATCAACAATAAAGAGTTTCATTGTGCTCTTTTTACTTTTCTTCATTAAACAATCTCTTTTCCTTTCATTTAAGGGGGAAAAAGCTAAACAAAATGTGAGAGCAATTTTCTGTAGAAGACCTTGCTATTGATAATGCTGTGTGACATTAAATAACTCCTCATGACATCACATGATACAAATTTGCTCCTTTGGAAACAAGCAAACTTTCAGATTTGTATTTCAAATGAATGGCATTGACAGGGGGGACAAGAATTTGCAATATCCAATATTAAGCCTCTCAGTTCAGTTTCAAAGTTTTTAGTCAATGGAGAGATGCAGACTCTTTATGTTGTGTGAGTAGAACTGTGAAACAACCTACATTCTTGATTTAAGGATCTACAATAGATGCTTCAAGTTTAACATCGTAAATGCAAAATACTGGGCATCAGACAGCAGAAATGTCAGTGGTTTTTACATGATTTGTCTTTTCTATGGGTTTTCTGAGTGATTGCTGAGTATTCCTAAGGGGTTCAGGAACAAAAATCATAAGCCTATTCTCACTACTCTTCATATAAATTCTGAGCTTTTAATTTCTTATTTTTTTTTCTTTTTTACTTCCTGAAGGGAACAGCTTTTCTGTCATGACAGTGAAGCATGTCAGAAACAGGAGTATAGTGTCCTATTTGGATTGGAGTCATATATTTTCAGATTCTGCTAGATGCCTCTGTTAGGTGGATATTAAGTGGTAGTAATGAGTTTATACTGTTTAATTTTTAAAATATGCTGCCTTCTGTAGTACTTAAATTTTAGATAAAAACATATGTGCTTTGCAATGGCTAGCACCTCCCTGAAAAACTGTTGTCTGCAGATCCACAGAGACCAGCCTAAACTCAGGAATGTAAAGGAGATTACAGTAAACCTAGGAACCATAGACTTCAAAGGACTGCTGACTAAATACTGCTTTTCAACAAAAGTGATGCTATGACCTAGACCCTCAAAAAAGGAAATAAAAGGAGGTGTGGAACCCAAATGTGATGATGCTGAGGAATTCAAGAAAGTGTCAGCATATTATTAGCTTGTGATCTGTGACAATGTAATTGTCATTGATGACTAATTCCAAAGGGAGAGAAGTGGTGCCCAGGCAGAGTGATAATGGTAAGCTTGGCCCTAGGCCTTTTAACCTCTGAACTAGCTCTCTTATCTAACATAAACTCAGTCAAAAACATCAACAACTCAGGAAATTAAACATTTGAAGGATTTTATGAATTATAATTTAATTTTGAAGTGAAAGTGCACACACACATACACATACACATACACATACACATACACATACACATACACATACACATACACATACACATACACGTACACATACACGTACACGTACACGTACACGTACACGTACACGTACACGTACACGTACACATACACAAACACATACACATACACATACACATACATACACACAGAGACACGCTCCTTCAGGAAGATTTAGGGAATAAGAACGGCAGAAACCTCTGAAGTTTGAATTCAACTCATCATAACTGTTTTGGCATTTTCCTTTTCATTCAAACCAGAGAGGAATGCACCCAACTGAAAAGGACACGGAGTAACAGAGGAAATACAGTCCACATTTCCTATGGTTACATCTACATTAACAACTATTTTGGTTCAGTTGAAGCTTTCTGTACCATGGAAGTATGTGGTGTAGCGCTATCAGCGTCCATATTGTATTAGTTTCAGGAGATTTTCTTCAGAAAAAGAACCACTCTTCAGAGCAGTTCATGTTTGTACCCATGAACTGAAGAATATGACAGGTGGGTGTATCTCTCATTTTAATTTTATCATTCATGTTCTATCAGATTGCTCAAGTATGGGAGCAAGCCTCATTCTGAATACAATATCAGTTCTCCACTTTAGCAATTAATCTGTAACTCAAATCAAAATGTCAATGGTTATCCATGATTCTTAGAGAATATCCCTCATTACAGGCCTTAGGAGCCGTGAAAAACTATACATATATCTTTAGGTTCAAAGTTTTACCATTTCATTTTGACCTTCAAAATAAAAATTATTTTTGTGTTTTTGTTTTGTCTTTCTCATAGGAGACATGAAAGAGAAAAACCCTTGAACCAGAATGTTTCAAGATTCGGACACAAGCTTCTATTTGTATTTTCAGAGTTTTTTCCTTTTTTTTTTTTTACTTTTCATCTCACGGCAATTATTATTTCTTGTTTTCACAATCAATTGTTTCTAGTTTCAGTACCTCTCAGAGTGGAGAGAACTATTTCCTATGCAGATGTGCTTAGGAGTTCACTTATATTGTAGCACATTGGTGCTACAACACTGTTCTGGTTAAGTTCTTCTGCCCAGACTAGTACGTAATTTACCAACAGAGGAGACAGGGAGACAGCAGCCTAAGATTCAGTTTCCTGAACACAGGTGACTCTTTTACTACCTGGGTGCCAGCTGCTGCCTCTGAATGATGTGGGGTCCCACATGCAGGAGGATCCTTATCATATTCAGCCCCATAACGTGTAGAATACCCTATGGCGCCTATACTGGCCTTAGATCACAAATAATGACGTCTAAACAGGCAGCTAAAAGCTGTCTTAGCACTAAAGAGAAGTGGTGTGCAAATCAAAAACTCCTTAAAATGTATCCTCAGATTTTCAAGTGCAGCTCAAGCTTCTTGGCATGTTATTGGCTGACATTTGGCCAATATCTCTCTTGAGAAAATTATCTGGTGGGAGTTGTAGGAGTTGTGAGAGAATCGGAGGAGTTATTCACTGAATACTGAGATATACGTGATTGTCTGTCCTTAATGGAAATTAACCAGAGAGATTTTGTTGTTATCTCTTAAGGACAATCATTCGGGAAAAAGAAAAAAAAGAGGAAAATAAAAAGAAAAAAAGAAAGAAAAAAAAAAGGGGAAAGGGAAAGGGAAAGGGAAAGGGAAAGGGAAAGGGAAAGGGAAAGGGAAAGGGAAAGGGAAAGGGAAAGGGAAAGGGAAAGGGAAAGGGAAAGGGAAAGGGAAAGGGAAAGGGAAAGGGAAAGGGAAAGGGAAAGGGAAAGGGAAAGGGAAAGGGAAAGGGAAAGGGAAAGGGAAAGGGAAAGGGAAAGGGAAAGGGAAAGGGAAAGGGAAAGGGAAAGGGAAAGGGAAAGGGAAAGGGAAAGGGAAAGGGAAAGGGAAAGGGAAAGGGAAAGGGAAAGGGAAAGGGAAAGGGAAAGGGAAAGGGAAAGGGAAAGGGAAAGGGAAAGGGAAAGGGAAAGGGAAAGGGAAAGGGAAAGGGAAAGGGAAAGGGAAAGGGAAAGGGAAAGGGAAAGGGAAAGGGAAAGGGAAAGGGAAAGGGAAAGGGAAAGGGAAAGGGAAAGGGAAAGGGAAAGGGAAAGGGAAAGGGAAAGGGAAAGGGAAAGGGAAAGGGAAAGGGAAAGGGAAAGGGAAAGGGAAAGGGAAAGGGAAAGGGAAAGGGAAAGGGAAAGGGAAAGGGAAAGGGAAAGGGAAAGGGAAAGGGAAAGGGAAAGGGAAAGGGAAAGGGAAAGGGAAAGGGAAAGGGAAAGGGAAAGGGAAAGGGAAAGGGAAAGGGAAAGGGAAAGGGAAAGGGAAAGGGAAAGGGAAAGGGAATAAAGAAAGGAACGAAAGGAAGGCACAGAAGGCAGGAAGGCAGCAAAGGCAGGCAGGCAGGCAGAAAAAGAAAGAAAGAAAGAAAGGAAAGAAAGGAAAGAAAGGAAGAAAGGAAGAAAGAAAGAAAGGAAGAAAGAAAGAAAAGAAAGAAAAGAAAGAAAGAAAGAAAGAAAGAAAGAAAGAAAGAAAGAAAGAAAGAAAGAAAGAAAGAAAAAGATGAATGTATGTTTCTGTCTACATAGAAAAAGGTTTTCTGTAGCTACAGGATAAGTTACAGGTTTCTCAACAGACATTCAAGAGACAGAAATTAAATTAGCATTGATTCTTTACATATCACTTTGACACACCTTAAATTTCCAAAAAATATTAGAGACTTGGATTAACACTTGAAATATTTACCAAGTATGTTTTATTGCCTTAAGCACAGTAATTAACTTAATGTCTGCCTTTTTTTTTTCCTAGTAAGTTTTTAACTTTTTCATTATTTTCTCCATTGAAAAAAAACTTAAAAACACAGAAAAAAAAATCAGCACAGGGTATGTCTGTTAAGATCACTAAAGGTTTTTACAGACTAACCCACTCATGAAAATACCTACTCTGATAAGGATGATAATACCATTTACAGTAGCCACCATACTGGGATACGGCATTTGTTTTATCCATTTTCCTGACAGTGCATTAGCGGGGGGGTGGGGGAGTGCTCTGCATAGCTGAGGATAGTTGTTTTGATTTCTGCAGGAGGTCACACAGATCATGATTTGGATATGTTACAGGGACAAAAGACTCAACTTGGGAGAATTACATTTATTGCCTTATGAAATAAATAATTTAAAAAACACTGAAAAACAACAGGAAATAACTCCTCACCCGCACTGAGGAAAAATGGATAAACAAAAATTTAGGCAAAACATCTCTCTTTCCCCCTTCACAAACTTAGTTTCATTCCTGATATTTTGCATCCCCCCCTCCTTCCATCTATTCTGCTTGTTATCAGACAGGTTATTGTCACTCCCTTTGGTGAGGTGATGGGTGGTGCAGGATGTTAGGGTCAAGATACAAGAGTTTTTATCTGCCGTGCTTTGCTTTCCTTCTTCTGTCTTCTGCTGCTCCTCCCTGCTTCCTTGTTTCCTGTATGTTAATGTCCTTCAAGGCCTGCAGTCCTTCTGGAGAAGTATCTGCTCTGGTGTGGGTTACCCATGGGTCACAGGCTCTTTCTAGATCTTACCTGCACTGTCATGGAGCACCACCCACTGCTTTGGTTTTTTTGTTCCTTTTTTATTCTCAGGATTTTGCCCTTTCTTAACTTTCTGCCACCAGTTTTACTGACAGACTCAGCTACGGCCAGTGCTGAGTCTATCATGGAGCTAGTAGAAATCATCTGAAATTGGCTGCATCTATCACAAGGCAGCTGCTGGCCTTGTTTCATAAAGGCTACTCCTGCAGTGCCCTTCCCACTGCCTAAATCTTGCCATTATACCAAATATAGGATACTGCTAGCTTACAATGGCTTTTGAGACCAAGCATCCCACACCAAGATGGAAAATACTTCATTAGGAAGCTGTTAGCTCTAAGATCTTAAATACTGATGAAACAAGCTAGCAAATTAATACGGAATGAAGACAGCCTTAAAGAGGTGATGTATTAAATGGAGGCAAATATCAGTACAGGACTTACAAAGGTTAAAGCTAATTTTTCCAGAGCCTTTGAAGAACAGCAATGCCTGTTGGACGTGCCATTTGGAGTTCAGCCAATGTCAAATGGGTTCATTATAACAGCATGGTGGATCAAAGCACTGAGAGCTTACCCGCTCACACTGAACAAATCACAAGTGAGCAGGCTGTCATACAGGTAACACTGACACTGGAGCAATGGGAGCACTTAACCCTTCTGGTTACTGGGTCATGAACTACTCTTGCAAAGTTGCAAGAAAGAACATTTTGGATCAATTTTTAAGATATAATTTATTTTTCCTCCTGAAATCACAGACAGTTTGGCTTGATGCTTCTCTGCAACTAAAACGATTGTTTTTAATCTTTCAAGTTTCCTTTCTTTGCAAACCAGCCTCAGTCATTCTCAAAGCAGTGGCTTGCTCTTATCAAAGTTAAATAAGAAAAACTTATGAACTTCCATTGTATTAAAACATGTGATTTTCTTTCTGACAGCTAGAATGCATCTTTCTGCCTTCAAATTTATTTGTGGCATTATTTTCAGGCATGCTGCCAATCTCATATAAATCTGTCTCAGTTTTAAAATATTCTTTAGGGTATCTAAAAGACTTTTTTTCCCCTCCAAAAAAGAAGTGCAGGGATCCAGGCAGGCTACTTGGTTCAGTCTATCACTTCTGCTTTGAAGTTTGACCTATACCATATTTTCTTCTCTTGTTCCCAGCCAAGTTTCTCAGGAGCTCTGTACCCGAAAAAAACAGAACTTGCACTGCTCAGATTTCAGCTTGTCTTTATATAAAATAATAGCCACTCAAAGAAAACTCTGTTCTGCATTTAAACACAGAACCCTTTGTGAGGATCCTCCCTTTCCTTCAGAACATGGCAGGTACAACTAAGGATCAAAGGGGGTGTTGCTTGTTAGAGGCAATCAAAAATTGGCAATCTAAGAAGAGCTGAGGGTTAAATAAGAAATCTGACTGATGGGAAAAACAACATTTAAGTTTTATCCTTTTCCAAATTCTCTGGAAAAACATACACACATTTAAAAAGGGGCGTAGAGGCTGAAACATTTAATTTGTGGCATAGAGAGCCACCTGTATTTCTTGACTTAGCTCCAAAAAATTAGAGCCCTAATTTCATTCTTGGCTGAATGAGCAAGATTAATCCAGTTGAAAGTGGGACTGGAATGCAACTTTTCAGCTCTCAAAGTTTATGTTGTAATCATCTCAACACCAGTTACTTCTGGTTAGTACATAGTAACAGAGGCAGCTAATGGTAGTAGTTAAGATGATTTAATAGACACTTTTAGGGTGAAATTAATTTCATCCTAAATTCAGTGTCTCCAGATCAGTGAGATTACTCAGTTTTTAAAAACTTTGAGCCCATTTGAAAAAAAAAAAAAGGATCTTCCAAGATATTTTCAGTTTGGTTTTCTATGTTTAGGTGGGATTAATTGCACCTTATGTTCATCTGAATAAATTAAAGGTTGATAGCTATTAACCTAAGTTAAGGTTAATATTAAGCTAAGAAGAACATCTTCAATCAGAAAAGGAAAAAAAAATATAGAACATTGGTTCTTTGACTGAATGAATAAGGAAACATTTTTCTTCTTCGCTTGTATTTTTATTTGTTTATCCCTTCTTCTGTACCTTCAGGACCTGATCTCTGAAAATCAGATAGGAAAAACACACCAGATTTGATTTAGTCATCATTATAGTTATCTCACTGGTCAGCCTTTACCTTTGTCAAAGTTGTACTTAGTTTAAAAATAAAAACCAAAACAAAACATAAAAAACAAACCCAAAGACTACCTAAAGATCACAGTGGAAGAAGAAAAAGTACCGATTTAACCAATAAAAGGTTAGTTCCTAAACGTTTAAAAACTCCCCACAAGTAATCAATTTAAAAGCAACCAAACAGAAAAAATAACTCCTCAAATTTCTCTGTATGTGTAACTCTGCGCAGTGTGCAGGCACTTCAGAGAAGTGCCTAGATGTTTTTATTTCCCAAAAACAAGATAACAGAGCTTCCCCATAATGCTTTTCCTGTAAGGTTTCCATTAGGGAACCCTAACAGGAATCCACTTCCCATAATTACCTCTAAGGTGCTTTACTATCTAAGTCATACACTTGGGGTGGACACCCTGCTGTCCTCTTTTGCAGTCTCTGAGGTCTCTTTTCCTTATCACTCTGCACCCTGTATATGCTTGTTATTCCTCCCAGCCTGTTGGTATCTGTTTGTTATTGAAAATAAAAAATTATCTGGAATAAGAGGTCAGAAAAAAGATGTATATAATTTTGTACTTTGTCTGTTTTCAGTAATGGAAAAAAAAAGTCACTTGAAACTTAAGTGTTTGTTTGAATGCTGTTCATTAGTTAAAAAGAAAAAAATAGTCAATATTCTGTGAAAAGATAATGGAAGGGGGCTGTAAGATCTGGAAAAGCCAAGGAGTGTTGAAAAATTTTGTAATATATGGTAAATTGCTTCTTCCCTAAGAAAAAAAAAACCCAAAAAGCATTCTATGGCCAGATCAGAATTTGACTCTACTGATTTTAGTTAGCTTCATACAGAAGCATGTAAACCTTAGTAGCACTGAAAGTCTTGTTTTAAGTGACATAGAGCTAACTCATAAAATAACAATTACCCTTATCTTACACGTACAATGGTAACAAATACATTTGAGCTTAGAATTCATATATATCTAAAAATACAATTTAATTTTAATATGATTTAATCAGGTTGTATAACAGGGTTTTAAATTATTATTTTTTGTAAAATATCATATAAATATTTAACCAGGAAGAACTATGCAAGTATTTTAGATATCTTTCTGAAACCATGTCATGAAACTGGACTTTTATAATATAGACAAGACTATTGCAAAACTATAAAACCAACAAATGCATACATGTATTATGTCTTGATAATAACTCATCAATGCTTGTAAAAAATCCATAATAATTAATAATGGAAATGTCCAAAACTGACAATGAAAAATGATAGCAGAATAAAATTGATAATCAGGTAAATATAATATTTAGAACGCTCACTAAAAGTATACATTTGAAAAGGACATTATTTTTGCTTAATATGTCTTCTACCCAATTCAGTTTGTACTGATTGGAGAAAGGTAACAGTGTCAAAAGGTAAATTATACCTCCTATGAGCAGATATGCATATTTTTATGCTTTATATGTGATTTGTTTACTGTCTTATATGGGCTGTATTCCAATAAATTTAAGCCATTACTCACTGAGCTCAAGTTATGCTAGTGGGGCTAATTCTTCTCAGATTTTGCAGTTTTATCACTTATTGTGCCTACTAAGTCAATTCTGGCAATATATTGCTAACACATTACAGTTAATCAACTAGCCAATGTTGCTCAAATGAGACTCATCCCATTAATTTCAAGATTATTATAGTGGTTTATGTTGGCCATAGACATCAAGCCTTACATGAGCAATGCCCAAATCACCAGTCTCTTCATGTATTTTCCCTAGGCAGACCTCCTACCATTAAAAGCTCGTGGGACTATGACGTTTTTCTATAAATTATAATCCTTTATAGAACTGTTTGTGTTTTCCCTTAAACCTATCATGCAATACATTAATATATTTAATAGCTGACTGCACAAAACATAAGATTTTCCCACTAACATATTTTAAAGAAATATAATTATGAAAATATTCAAGGCATATGATTTAAAAGACAATTTACATTTACAAGAGTTTGTACTAAAACGAATTTAAAAAAAAAAAAAGGAGCAAAATACATTAGAAATTAAGAAAAAACCTCAATAAACTTGAAAAGAGGGAATGAAGATATATGAGTGACGTGTGCAAAAAAGGGTCTTTGTTATATTATGAAATAGAGATCCATTCTTTTGGTTTCACCTCAATGTTTTTCTTATTTTCCATAGAAATGAAAGGCAGTTTTTCGACCTGGAAACTTGCCATTTCATATATATTAAAAAAAAAAAAAGAAAAAAAAAGAAAACGCTTCTTTGCTGTGAAGTAAAAAAATTCACAATAAATCAAATTCATAAGTACTTGCTAAGCAAAAACTTGTAGTTTTTCACTGTAAAGGGAGCTGAATTGATTTTGTGGTATTTAAACAAGCTATCTACACTTCCATACCTCAGCAAAGAAATAAACTAAAATTACATATCTACTGCTACAAGCTTGTAGTTTATATTTTTCATGAATGTTCTCTGCCTTAAGTAATAAGAGAGTAGCTGTTGAAGGAGTACTTCTGCCTGTAATAAGTGTTCACAGAGTCAGGAATGATAAGTAGCTAATTTGCTTTTCATAAATTTACACGTAGGGGTCCTACTTTTACAGATTTTTCAGCTTTATTTAGTTTATCAACCAAAATTGACTGTGATGGATGAAGCAACTTTTATAATCCATGTAGCTACATATTTCACTAACATTAGTACTTTTTCTGTGAATCATCTGCACACCAGCAATCTGACCATGAACAACCAAAATCAGCAGGAAATGTGCTGTTGAATTCTGTGAAAATAAAACATAACAGGACACTGAAGCTGCCTTCCTGTTGCTGAATATTTTTTCACTGTAACTTCTTTCCCAGCCCCTTCTCTGTAAAGACATATTTATAGGACATAGTACAGTGTCGTGTAGGGAGAACCATATTGATGCAGAATAACTGATGAACAGGTATATTAGCCTGGAATTGTGCCATACCTCATATCAGTAGCACTTCTGGAACCTTTGCTACATTGCTACGCTGCAGAGCACCAGGCAGACAGGCAATCTGTGAGCCAATTCTCTCCACCTACCAAACATTTTCCTAGTGTTCAGAGTCCTATTGTATAGTCATGCTTTGTTTTATTAGTCCCAAAACGTATCATCATACTGTTCTGTTAATTCTCAGCAGTCATTGCCGTTTCTCAACTCCAACATTGTTGAATTAACTACTTATGTGATTTTCATTTGTGGCTTAAATACTTTTCCAGATAATGAGTGGAAGTGACGAACCAGGCTACAAGTACTAATTTCTTCCTTTAAACAATTCCTGTAATATGTAGTTTGGAAACTATGCTTTTTCTTAGGAAAAATGAAATATTTAAACCAATAACCATAATTCCTTGCCCATTTTTTTTTTTTTTTTTACTCAGGACAATTGTTTTATGTAAACCAGTGTGAAGTAAGGTTTTAAACTTATAAGGCTCAGTATCAGACACAAATCCACCATTTTTTTCCTTTTTAACACAAGGACTCAGGACTAAATCCAGCAAGGTTCTGGAGGTCCAGAATGATTCTTCCTCTTTCGGAAGGATGAGGCAGCATCATTACTTCTCTGACTTTTATTCTGCCATCTGAAGACTGCTGCACTCTGGAATAACAAAAATGTAAGCTGCATGTAACTGAACTCCTAAACTGTCCCTGGTTTAGAAAGCTGTAAGGCAAGTTCATATGACAAAGCATTCAGATGACAGTAAACTTCCCCTGTGAATTCTAGAGACAAGTAGGAACTACCATTGATAATGTAAGGAGATGCAGATCTTTCTGTTGGGGTCGAGCAAGCCAAGGGTTTTTTCTTACAGCCCTGGAATCAA
Source organism: Thryothorus ludovicianus (assembly GCA_013397245.1). NCBI lineage: Eukaryota > Metazoa > Chordata > Aves > Passeriformes > Certhiidae > Thryothorus > Thryothorus ludovicianus. The sequence continues at coordinate 123,770 of VZTB01003765.1, forward strand.
GTGCCCTAGTAGTAATAAACAATCACAGTGGTTAGGGTGAGCAAAAAGCTCACTCCCATCACCCCCTGGGAACTATTATGCAAATGCTGCTGGAATGTTCTTTGTTTCCCCTGTTGTTATTTGTTTACATTTGCCACAGTTATTTGCATACTCCTAATCCTTACTCCTGGCTGGTGCCCTTCTCTCAGACTCCACCCCTAGAATACCTTATATAAGTAACTGTTTCACCCTCGCTTTTGTAGTTAACCCTACTCTGTGATCATGTTCTCTCCGTTTTGTTATTTTGTAACATTAACATACCTTTTGCTTTTCAGGTAACCCAGTCCTGCCCATCTGTTATTTTATTTTGTTTTTCCACCTTGGGACTTTTGCCCTGAAGTCCTGCAGCAGCAGCCAGCTGCAATCTGGGCCATGGGTGGCTACATCCTTCTTTATTTTCTAAGCTTTTATCTGAATCGCCTTCCCAAAGGTAACTTCCCAAAGGTAATTTTGAGGAAGTATGAGGAAATAACATTTCAGTATTTTCATTTAATATGGAAGGCAGAAATTTCATACAGTGAAACCTCCCTTAAAGAAAGTGGCAAGTCCTGCACCAATGGAAGTTTAATGCCAAAGTTTGGATACATACTGGTGGAAAGGAGCAAAGGCTCTGTTCATTGCCTCCCAGTGGCAGAAACAGTGGCATACACTATAAGACATAATGTTCCTCTTGAACATCACGAAACATGAGAGTGACTGATCAGTGGTGCTAATTGCTCAGGGAGGTCATGGTGTCTCCATTTCTACATATATCCAGATACACTCTGGATACAGCCCTGGACAGCCTGCTGTAGGTGGCCCTGTTGGAACAGGAGGGCTGGACCAGATGACCTGGAAAAGTCCCTTCCAACACAAACATTCTGTGGTTCTGTGTATATTAAAATAACAATTAACTCCTCTAAATTCCTACTAGTTGGCTATCTTGTCCTTCAGACACCTAAAGCTCCTTCCTGTTCACATTTGTACAACACTTTCAGTCTCAACAGTCCTACTTAGAGCCTTAACACCAACATGATTTCAAATCCCAGCTTTCTCTGAATCAGAATGGGAGACCCAATGGAAGTGAGACATCTTATATGTACCATGTAGTTCAGTGGTTACAGAATTATAGAATCATTTAGGTTAGAAAACAACTTTGAGATCATAGAGCTCAAGAATTAACCTGTCACTGCAAGACTACTACTGCCAAATCTACCACTAAAACACTAAACCATGATCTTAAGTTTAAATACTTCCAGGGATGATGACTCAAGCTCTCCCCAGGTAGCCTCTTCCAAGGCTTGATGACCTTATTCATGAAGAAATTTATCCTAGTATCCTACCTCTCAACAACTTCCTTTCAGGTAGTTTTAGAGAGTGACAGTATTCTCCAGGTTAAACAATCCCAGGTCCCTCAGCTGCTTCCCATAAGACACGTGCTCCTGACCCTTCACCATCTTTGTTGCCCTTCTCTGGACATGCTTGAGCACCTCAATATCCCTGTAATGGGTGCTCCAGAACTGGGCACTCACAATGTGGGCCCACCAGTGGCAAGTACAGGGGACAATCACTGCCCTGGTCCTGATGGCCACACTGTTGCTGGCACAGGCCAGGGTGCCATTGGTCTTCTTGGCCATCTAGGCACACACTGGCTACATTCAACTGGATGTCAACCAATCCTCCAGGTCCTTTTCTCCTGGCCCTCTTTCCAGCCACTTTGCCCACAGCCCATAACGTTACAGGGGGTTGTTGTGACCCAGCGTCTGGCCTTGTTGAGCTTCACACAGTCGGCCTCAGTCCTTTGATCCAGCCTGTCCAGGTCCTCCTGCAGAGTCTTCCTTCCTTCCAGCAGATCAACACTCCCGCCCAACTAGGTGTCACCTGCAAATTAACTGAGGGTACATTTGATCCCTTTGTCCAAATGATTGCTAAAGACATTAAATAGAACTCACATTAAGCTATATATACAGAACATGTAACTCAAAAGGCACAGTCCTACTCTCGTAACTACTAATTTTTTATGATATTTAAGCTCTACCTTAAGTCCTCAGGTTTCCTGAAATTGTACTTGGAGACACTGTCTATGCTTCTGTGTTTAAATCCATGTCCACATCCATGCATGAAACCCAGTATGAATCTACTGTCAGAAAAGCACAACATTCAGTATTTTTGCTGGATTTAGATGATGATTTTTTAAAACAAATAATTTTAGACTTTCTGACTCCATTATAGCTTCATATTAGTTCAGGAATTTGTGGGTTTGATATTGAAGTCATAAAGCTACTCCCCACACTCTGAGGATGACACTGACATGATGTGCACATATCCACCAGTTCATCAAATTCCTGAAACAGAAAATAATGTTGTTTATATAATAATTTTTTTTAATTNCTCTTTGACCAGCTTACTTCCTTTAATATTGCAGCTGATGTCTGTCAAACAAATTAATAGACATGGCAATATATGTGTGAGATAAGTCACTCAGTTTCAGATAATAAGCTTAGGTACCACACACCGGGCACTTTTTTATCTTTTAGGTATATTCTTTTAGATTCTTTTAGGTTGGATAATTCAGGAACAATCTGTCTTTAATAACAATATTCCCCATAGTATACTTAAGTAATGTTAAAGGCACAGCATAAACTGACAAAAGCGAGGCAATTTAAAGTCATGATGGATACTGCCTTTCACTTAGCCTATTGTGCACAGTTACAGGTATTGCAGAACAAATCATTCAGTGACCTGAGAGCCTCTCTGTAATGACTAAGTATAATGGAACAAGTCAAGCCTGGAGTATTATCCTTCACACTGATTTTTCCTTTGCTTTTGTCAGTGTCTGTGATAATTTGGCTTTTAGCCCGTTAATTTCCTCCATTTACGAAATGTTCCCCATGGAAGTAGTTGCTTGCCATGGGGATATGCAATTTGAGACTTCTTAAAATATGTATTGTTTAATTATATATTAAGGTACCAGTAGAGCAGCAATTATTATTTTATATTTCAATGACTGTTACACTCTATACCATTTTCTACTATGACTTTCTCTCCTGAATAACCACATTGTAGAGAAATCAGGAATGAGATTTTCCATATGCTTGAAGTTACCCAGTTAGTAATCCTACAGTACAACTTGTCATAATCAATAATGTTAACTGGAATGTAAGTTAATTTCTTGAAATAAACGTCCAGTAACATTGATGAGATTGGCTGTTGACACTGATTGGCAGACAGAAGTGAGTCTTTCTGGCAGAATAGAAATGTAATAGTTATTGAAAAATGTGAGCAATAAAAATCTACTGCTCTTTAAAATCTAATAAATACAAAGAAATCTATATCTAAAATTGTTCTATCTTGTTTAGGTACCAAGGGGCTTTGAATAGAAACAAAATAGAAAAAGTGTTTTGCTTACTTAGAAGAGAAAAAAAAATGGACAGAAAAATCCCATGATTTTTTTCTCCTCTAATATATACACTTTTTGCTCTATCCATCTGCTGTGACACCAGTTGCACTGGATGCATATTGTATATGGAGCGTACATGAATATTAAGAAGGAACAGGTAAGAGAATGTATTAAGTGTTGTCAGTTAGTTATGGTAGGAGACAATCAGTTAACACATTTGCAGAGACAGGCGGATCTTCTCAGGAGAATGAACGAGTTTAAGAGGAGCTGGGCTGACACATGGTTGCTGTTAGTCTCAGCAGGAGTGACAGCAGAGGGGGAGGAAGACTGGCTGTGCATACAGCAGGTAGAGCTTGGGGCAACACGCCCGTTGTTTTCCTGTGCAAGACTTTGGTAGCCAGACTAAGAGAAAAAAAGGAGACATCATTGCATGAAGTAATTTTGTTGTTTATTACATGCGAACAGCTCTAAAGCACCATGAATGTGTAAAATAAAAATAATTAGGGGAAACACTAAGAGCTATTTGCTTACTGTGATCTAAAAGAAAAGATCCTTTGCCAGACCTCATAATAAACAGACCTTTTTCTCTGCATAAGGCCCTTGCACCTCCTTTTCCCTGCCTACATGCCCTAACTGGGACTAGACCTACTTAATTTGTATGAGATAGTTGAAATTATTTGTTTGTTTTTTCCTTTTATAGACTGCCCTATCTAATTCTTCTGTTTCTTTTTTTTATCTGTGTAAAATCGATGCACTTTCATGATGTGTGGATACTTCCTTGTAGTACTTGCTTTGCAAAAAATAGCCCAGAAGATCTTCATGATCATCCAGTCCTTCACCCCTTGAAAAGAAAAAAACAAAACAAGTAAACCTGAATACTTATGGAGTATTGATAGGACAATGTAGTTCTTTTTCTTGATCAATGCTTAGCAATTTTAATAAAGTTTGAGAGCTTTTAGCAACTATCTTTCACTGTTGGAAACAGTACAACTATCCAGAATAAGATTTTAAAATCCAGTTTCTCTCATTTAAATGTCTCTGCTCTAGGGTTGTTGTTTCAGTTGTGATAACTTCTTTAATATGTGGATGAAGACTTGCAGCTTCATTCCCTGCAGTGCAGATACCTATTCAGATTCCCTTTCTATTTTTCCAAGGCTCCTAAGTTAGAACAGTCAAAAAACTATTGCTAATGGAGAGGAACAGAAATGCTTGAAGGTATTTAAAATGCCCTGAATTGTGTTGCCAGGAAAAATTTCTCAGTTCAAATTGTTTAAACTAAATTAAGGTCAAAACAGTTTAGCGATTTTTTAATGGCATGTTATTATCCAGAAAACAGTGAGGTATATATTCAGGATCAATATCAGTAATACAACAGTTAAACCACCATGCTAGACACTTACAATATGCTAGTAAGCTCCTCCAAGTTTCTAAACACTCTTCAGTAACTAAACTTTCTGAAATTTTCGTGTCCTTCTACAGTTCCCCAGCACTGCAGCCAGAGGTGAGTGGCATCCCTCTGTGGTGGTACAGGTTTCCCAGTTTCTCACCTCCTATGAGAGATGTGAGCCCATCAGCTCTGTGTGGCAAAGGCCCCCAACAAGGTCCCTTGTACTTAGAAGTGAGGTGGCAGCGGGTACTGGTCACATGTGACATCTCACTGTGGGTACAGGCCCTTCCTCAGCACCCCTTTGTGAGGTTGGGCTACCCTGTCTGGGCTGCAGTTAGGTCCTCAATGTGACCATTTTGAGGGCAAAAACCCTCTAGACCATTATGACTCTGTTCAATGTCCATAAACACCATGTGTACTCAAATTTTTATTTCTAAGTTATCCTGGCTATCTGCCAAGAGAGTGTGCAGACACCCGCACAAAAAGCCTGCTGAAAGTTCCCATCTCTCTCACTATTAGCACTTGAGAAAGTGAACAGCAACTGGACTTCACCTGTTTTAGGCATCTCAGTTATTTTTGCTACTGTGAATGTTGACCAATGTGCCTAATCATAGACCAGGGCTGTCACTCTCAGTAAGTTCAGCTGGAAAGGTGCCTACTTATTTCAGGATCAAAATTGATTCATGAAACATAAACTAACATTTTGACTCGAGAAAGTCTGATTTGCTGATGGTCCACTATAGTTCTAGCATCACCATTTTATAAGAAAGATAATTTGAAATTGTTACGCAGTATTTTCTTTGTAGCTGAAGCAATAAGATTTTAATCCTGTCTGTGACCCCAATTCAGAGCTTCTAACTTTTGAAATTATTGGCAATATCTGCCAAAAATGGAGTGTCCTCTGCAGAAAATCATACTGTTGCTATCACTGTCAGTCAAAGCAGTGCAAAGATAGTGAGTACTAGGAAGTAATGAGCAACTTTTCTCTCATATCTGTTCATATCAATATTGTTTTTTTCTTAGAAATATCTGAAAAAAAAATTCTCTTTATTTACACAACATCATAAAAACTTTCCCATATAAACAGTAAAATTGATCAAAATATCACTTGACAATATCTTCACAATTTCCGGATCCAAACCTTGGTTTTCAAATCTCCTGTTTAACAGGTAAATATCCTACTCCTATGCAGGACACATCAAAGGGTCTTTGAACCTAGTGAGAGTCATTAATAACATTTAGAACAGCCTAAGGTCCATCTTGAAGTGTCAATATCTGATTTGACATGTATTCTCAAAAAAAAAAAAAGACTAATGCCTTGAATTTTTCTCCCAATACATTATTGTCATGTATCTGGAAAGGTGTGGCAATACAACATAATTAAGAAATTAAGGGTAAAAAGACATTTGTTTATATCTTATATTTAACAGAGTAGCATTTTTGACTATATCATTAATTGAAATTGAAATTTAACCTATTCATTTCAGCTAAAGACTTCTTTTATTATATAAAATGAGAATAGTTTTAGGCATAAGTGTCAGTGTTTGTTAATATCAAGATCATAGAGACTAACTCTTTAAATGTATTCTGCTAAACTATTTTCATGATTAGTTCAATGTGAAAAAAATGGGTATTTAGTAGTTGTTGTCACTGTCATTGCTAGAAATAATTGCTCTTAAAAATATTGAAAAGCAACTGAAAGTATTGTTATACAAAAAGAATATAGTGTAAAGATTAACATCAAGATTGTATAAGACTAATTGTGCTTTGCCATTAAAGTTGTCTGTTTCTAATACTTCAGAGATAATATTGATTTCTTTGGAATTCAGATATCCCTCTCAAACCCCAATAATATTAAATAACTGACTTGCACAATTTTTTCTCTTCTATCAGTTGTTTCAGCACCACTAGTATATGTCTGTCTATATTCCCTTTTTAATAATCTTCCTTTCTCTCATCCAAAACTAGTTTCCAATGCAAATGGATCCCTGTATAAAATTATACTCCTGTACACACACTGCTGCTTCATGTTCTCAAAGACATTTTGTCATTTCTCATATTGTCATTAACAGGCCAAGTTCAGCTATGTGAATTTATCCTATCATGTCCTTTCTAGTGCCCTAAAGAAAAACAAATATGATGTAATGTAAGGTAACTTCTTGTCTGTGAAACAGCAGAAACTCTGATCTTTATTTCAAAACTAATATTGTAATGGATAAAAAAATTTTAAAAATGGGGAAAATAAAGGAGGGGTCACAATCCACAGAAAGACCTGTAGACACTCTCATAATTGTGATGTTCTCAAAAGAATGTTAAGAATTTCTTCAGTTAAGAAGAAAAAAAAATTAGGAAAGACTTAAGAATAGTGTAGTGCCATGTATTAAAACAAAAATAAAAATGTTATGGATGTTATATATTTAGCATTTTTATAATAACTGTTTCAGAAACTCCTATTTTTGAACTGGCACAAAATATTGATTAATATGTTCATAACTAATTAAATGAATTAAGATAAAACACTGAAGTGACAGAGACACCTTAAAAGGGTAAAGTGTACTAACTCATTCTCCTCTTGCTACAATATTATTTCAAAGTATGTTATTTGGTTTTGTTTTAAATTATTTAAGCAATAAAAGCTTCCTTATTTCACATTTGACACAGCTTTGTAACTGGGAAACTCTTGAATGGTTTTCAGAAAATGAAACTATATTATTTTTCTTTAATACTCTTTACACTACTCGAAAAACGCCCTTTTCTTCTACTCTTTGAAGCAGTAATTTCTATACTGTTGTCCTGCCTTTAATGAAAAACTTGGTCTCTCTGTTTTTATTCTGTTTTCTGGTTATTTTTCCTAGGGCTTTCTCCCTATTTTTCTGTTCTTGTGGGAAAGAGAAAAGGAGTTGTTGGGGCTAAACCTTGGAATGTGAATAAACCAAGAATTAAAGTAATCTGAGCCATTGTATGGCTGTTCTTTAATCACAGATTTGTAGTTACCTACAAACTTATGTAGGCCTTTGAAAAGTATAGGTATATATGTGTAGATGTGTATGTGTGATCACAAATATTCATGAGCTCAATTAGATTAAGAAAACAAAGGGAAATTGGGTGAGCCCACATGTTAAGTCTTATGCCTTTTGGATACTACTAAGCAACAAAATCTAAATAAAATAAAGCAAAAACTACAAAAAAAAAAAAACACCCAAACCCATGAACTGAATTTAGAAACAAAAATAAAACTCATTAGAGGACACACTAAAAAGTATTACAGAGATGGAAAGATCTCTTTTTTTACTGTCTAGCTCATTAATTCATCCCTTACTCTCCTCATAGAATAGAACTACACACCTCTTTTCTTATCTACTCTGTAACATAGACTGGACTGAAGTTTTATTTCCCTTTTAAATAAGATCTTTTGATTCACATCAATGTGTTGATAAAAGTAGAATATGGATACTATATCCTTCTTCCTAGTCCATGCAAGCACTTAGCCATGAGGTTATCAAACGTCTCTGTTTTTCACTCACCCATATCTAAAATGTGTGTGTCAGACAAAAATAATTTGACAAGCCCAAATTAAAGAATCTTGGAGGACAGAGTTGTAGAACAATCTTCAGTTATTTGAATGGATTATTTGTGACCTTTTATAACTTTTTAATAGTTTAAGATTGTCACTTCCTTTTTTTCATCTTCTTTTTTTTTTTTTCTTTTTTTTTCCCATATGAATTGGTGTTAAGAATTATCTAATCATTCTGATTTTTTTTTGCATCTGAATTACAAGCTAAGTGGGTTTTGTTGTCCAGTAACTTCTCGTAGCTGGTTTAGCAGACACCAGCTCGGCCCAGGCTGGCTGTAGGGGCAGTTTTGTCGACAAGCTGTTATCCATCTCTCCCCCACCTGGGAGGGAAATCCCAGCTCAGCCAGTACTGCAGCACAGCAGGGCCCGGTCCTGCTGGGACGGGCTCCGTGGGCTTCCTGGGAAGGGTCCCAGCCCAACCTGTTCATGTGGAGAGGCTGGGCCACCCTGTTATCTGTACTCAGGCCGGAAAAGAAAAACTAGTTCCAGCTGGTTTTAGTCTTAAAATGTGTATTCACAAAGGCGTATCCACCCCTTTCATTGGTTTAATGGTGTGTCAGTATTCAAAATTGGCCACTGATTGGTTCTCTGTCAGGTCCACGGGAAGCTGCCAAGGCCCTAAATAGAAAACCACTCCATACCAAAAAGTGAATCAATTCCAAACTAGGACAGATTTGAAGTCAAGTACCCTACAGAAGCCTGAAAATTTTATCATTATATTGTCCTTTATCAACAGACCTTGCAACAGCATAAAAAACTGTAAAGAGTTTGTATAAGAAGGCTTATTTTCCATTAAACTGCCTTGGCTGATATTAATTTTGAATGCTACTGATCTCTTGATTATTTACTGATTACATCCATGACAGCTTTATATAACTGCCTAAGATTGATATCAACCTAGCTGTCCTTTAATTTCCTCTCTTATAACCTTTTAAAACACCAGTACAGCAGTTCAGCTGTTTTGAAACCCTCTGTGAGTTTTTCATTGTTTCTGTTTGAAAATGTCTATTTTAAACAGCTCACAGACTTTTGTGGATAATTCCTTGGGTGTTCTTAGATTCAAGTGTTCTAGTTCTGCATTTAAATAAATGCTTAAATTAATTAAGTTTTTAATACCCTTTGTAATAAATGTAATTACCAATATCAAGCCTGATATTTATTCTTCTGTCTTGTTCCAAGGGGGTTTTGTTTTCACTGTTATTATTTTTCTTCTGATGCTCAACAGAAACATTTATTAAATAATTCTGCCTTTTTTGCATCATGGTACATGATTTTGCCATCTCTGTTTAATATCAGTATCAGTAAATGTCACTCATTATGGATCTGATGTATATACATCAGAACAGATGTACACATATATATATATTTCACACATATTTATTTTAGCTACCATTATCAACTACCTGAATTCCTTAGCGATCATTGTTTGCTCATTGTTTCCTCTTTTTTTAACATACCTTTGTTCTTTCAGAATTTGTCTACCAAAAGATGCAAAAAACTTTATAACTCAGATAAACTCAGATATTTTTAGTAAAATGAATATTTTCTGAAGAAAAAATATGTGTTTGGGACATCTTAAACACATTTCAATCATACATATATATATGTGGGTGTAGTCAGTGTAACTGTGCATCTATGAATATAAACAGAAAGAGATTTTATCTCATTTTTCTTCATCCATAACTTCTCTTCCAGTTTTAGATACTGAATTTTAAAAATACACCAGAATTATACACTACTTCTTAATATATGTTCATTTTGTACAGGTACAGGAACTAGATAGTCATTTAAGCCATGTCTCCTAAAAGACCAAACACAGAAAAAAATATTTTTCTGATCCAATAAACTAGAAGAAATAAATTATATGGAAATAGACAAAAATAAGTGTTTGCAGTAGCTGAAGGTTATTTATGCAAAGAAAAGCATGTACAAATATTGAACAGGGAGTAATATACAGCAAAACTGATGAGATTCATTAGGGGCAAGGCTATGGTTTCTTTGAGCATTTTTTGATGTTCCACCATAAATTTGCCTTTATTAAATATCAGCAGTCTCAAGAAGAAAAGAAGGAACAAGTAAGAAAAGAAGAAAGAACAAATAAAAGAAATTCAGTGACGTAGGAATATAGGTCCCTGAACTCAATACTATTGCAGGTGAATTGTTTCAGTCTACTTGAATTGCCTAAATCACTGAGAGATAGTTTTAGAAATGAAACAAGAGCTCAGCCTTTGCAGAGGTGATGGTAAATCAGACTTGTAAATGTGCAATTTGGCTACTGCCTGTGTTAGTCATTACTATGTTTTCATACTGAATGTGAGACAGTCTTTCATATGGGTGAGAAGGAAAATGGAAAGGGTGAAAAAAATTATGTTTTTACATTGTGTGTACAGTTTTCTGTTCAAAAACTGCATTGATGCATTGACTGAATACATAATTTTCTCTTATACTATTAGCACGACACAAATTGAACATGTTTACATTAAAAATTCTTACCTAATCTTCTTCTAATTCAGCATTAGGATTCAAATTTTTATTTCCATTATTATTTTCTACAGTCCCTGTGGTGCTTACAATTCATCCTGTCTCAAAATAGTAAAGCAAAACAACAGAGGGGAAAATTATACAACACTTTTAAAATATCTATTTTTAATTTAAAAAATAAGTCTAGTATATTAAAAACCGTAAATAAATGTGTTTTCACAACCATTCAAGTGTTTTAATGTCGACAAAATTAAGGCACATTTGTAGCACAAAAATAGCCTTCTACAACATGGTGCATCAGCAACAGTTCACTCCAAATGTTGTAGATAATTAATCTCATTTTCTCTCTGCTTCGTTTTGTGTTCTATTAGTTTTCTTATTCAGACTTTCAAGTCACAAATCTAATTTAAAGCCTCACAACTGGTCTAATGTGGTAATGTGTTCCAAGTGCGTGCAGTGTCTAGCAGTGAGTGATAGGGACAGAATACTAATTTGCCTCCCAGTGTGCACGGTACTCAATAAATAAATAATGTATTACCTGTGCTCACCATTACTTGACTACAGAAAGTGTCAAAAGCAAGAGAAAAGTTGGATGCAAGTTTAAGGCATGTAACAGGAAACGAACTGAAGCAGGGATGGGTAGGGGAGACAGAAGAGGAAAGCAGAAGGGGGAGAACAATCTGCCACAGAACAGCAATTATTCTGTTAACATGGTAAACTATAGCTGCATAGATAATGTGTATTAGACTACACACTAATTAATAGTTAAATATTAATTATTTCTTTTTTGGAGTTTTGCCTTCTGTGTGTTCTCTTATTTCTCTATAGAGAAATGTAGAATTCCTTTATATTCTAACTTCTGTTTGTTTAATTATTCTCTTCCAGAAATACTCTTTTCTTCCAGAAATACTATTTTCTTTTTTTTAGACACATTAATTTTCTTCTGTTGTTTGATTTTGCTTCCTTACAGTGTGTAGAAGTTGCTTTATTTTTGGAGCTTTAGTTTTCATACACCTGAAAACTAAACTATACACCACTTAAAAATTTTAGAGTTACTGAGTTTCACTCTGATCTTCTGTGCCATCATCTGAACTTCTGGAAACTTCACTGTGATCAATGAAGACACACTGGTGCAAAACTAGCACTTGGAAGACTGAATTCAGAGTGTTGATATTATAAAGAAGTGTGCAAAGAAGACTGTATGTACAACAGAAAAAGAGACAATGTGCTGACATGTATGGTAAAATCAAAGTCTGAGAATAAAGGATAGAAAGATAATGTAAAAGAAAAAAAAATGTAATTCCCATGAAACTGGCAATGTCTTGGATTATTAAAATATTATTTTGTATAAGATGTCATTACAATCTTGTTTAAATTTAATGCAATTTACCAGACGATAAAGAACTCCTTAGAATAAATGGCTGGTTTCCAGGCACAGCTACTGTGCTGCTGATTACAATATATCCTGACATTTATGACAGTTTTATAATTCTTGTGTTCTGTACCTAGCTGTGCTCTGAAGTGTCTACTTTGCTGAAGGCTTTCTCCTGGGAAATGGCTCTAAAGTTTTGTGGTCTGAAAGGACAAAAAACAGTTTGGCAGAAAAACACTATTACTATAGAATGCAAATCTGTTACCATTTTGTTTATAAGTATTGAGTGAAGATTTATATTATAATGCACACCTTTGTAATTTATCATCACAAAAAATGACATCAACTTGAGAAGATATTCTTATATGAATAAACTCGCCAATATGAGTAGGGATTTGTCAGATCAATGCCTAGACCTTTCCATTAGAAGAGTAACCCCACTGATGGTTTACAAAGGCAAAGATTCACAAGAAGACTAGGAAAAATGTCACACGTAGATACTAGCAGAAGAATAGGTAAGAAGTATGAGGGTAATAAAGAAATTTTACTACACAGCCTTTGACCTTTATGTGGGGCAGTACTCAAAACAGCATTTAATCATGTATTTTAATGTTTCATGAAAGTTTTATAACAAAAAAAATATTGATGCAATTCAGAGGATGATTTTGAGAAAGAGCAAGTTGAAGCATTTCTATAAGTACTTGAGTAATACTGATTTAATGTTTCCAATTAAAACATTGTAAAAGCTTTTAAGTGAAGATGTTATCAAAACTGGCATAACAATAATAATTTTTTTTTATGAAAGACTGTTCCTATACATTTCAACTGGAATGCTATAACATTTCCACTGAAAATTGTGCACTAGCTGTATAAAATATATTATGCATATTTGAGTTCACCTACTTTAATGTAGAACTACGAGCAGACAGCTGAAGTTTTGACTTAATCATAAAACTTCAATTAGACATACTGTCCATTGAACAGACAGATAGCAAGAGGGAGACGGACTGAAAAAGATTCAACCAGACTTAAAGATAGCATAGAGTACTCTGATTTCCAGGAAGCATATATATCCTTGCCAATATTTAGCGTATAGATACAAAACTTCATTCATTCCCAAAAACACGGTACTGCTTCAGCTTCTCCCTTTGATGTGAGGGAGGAATGCCTAAACACTAATGAGGAATCTACTTCCTCTTCTGCTCTGCTATCACTGTTTAGAGTTACTATAGAGTTACTCTTGGTACCCCATTGGCCCTAAACTGCCATGCTAATCAACCTGTAGATTTTCCTCAAAAGGGTGTATTTCTAGAGTGCGGCTCCATTTCAGAGTGCTGGCTGTGAGAGATAATGCAATCATCTGTAGTGCTGCAGAAAAACAGGTTTAAGTTGTAATCACACAAGAATCCCTGTATTAAATGAGGTCAGCCTAGTCTGTATATGGATGGAAGGAAGACCTCTGTGAACCTCTGAAGTATTTAAGGAGATACTATTAGTGAGTAATACAGGAGATAACAACTTTTCACAGTATTAGTGCTGCCCAGACATGTTAGATGGAACCCTACAGCTAGAGATCTCTTCTTTCAGATAAAATATAAAAACAAGGTGCTGAACAAAACTGTTCAGTACAAATTGTATGGTATTTCTCATAATGTTCTCTTGGCCAAACTTGAAGTAGGTAATTACATTGTGCTTGCCTTAATTAACCTGAAGTCTGTGAAACCCATATTTTTCCTTCTCATCCTAACAGCTCTGTAATGATATTTACCCCCATACTCAATTATCAGACTATTGTCAAGAAGAAAAGAAAAACAAAAGCAACTATTATATCCAATTATTAAGAACATACAAAATAGACAATAACTTAAAGGTATTGGCTTAATTAAATTGAAAAATTTATAAACTGCAACAGAACTTTGCATCAAAAATGTTTGATGGCTGTCCAGCAAACAAAGTTCGTTATTTATAAGAGCAATAGGAAATAGATATTCCAAAAAATCTAAAAACAGACCTGTAAAATTTAACATATTTTAGTATAAAGTAATAAAGGCAATGAAAAACGTGAGTCAGCTTCAGAGAGAAATACATACTTAAATCTCTAAGAACCCTAACTTACTAGTAAGATATGAGTGTAGAAAAAGACATGTCTGCTTAGAGGCCACAGGGAATTGGTTTGAAGAAGATGAGATCAATAATTCAGATTTTGCTGTCCAACTACAATTTATTCCAAACTGAAAAATTTTGTTTCAAAAGAATATTTTGATTCCCTCTGAACCCTATAGTGTTAGTTCAAGCTGAAAAACAACACCCAAAAGCCCAGGAAATGTAGAGTTTTGGCTCTTTAGAAAGTAAAAAATATTTAATATTGCACTGGAATATTTAGCATCAAAAGTATTCTTGGTCAGTTTACTGCACATAATATTAAAACTTTGTATTTCTTTTCTAATTGAAAAGGATGAGATACTGCATCAGTGTTTGATCTTACTATTTGGTCTTGTTCACTCTTAAAGTGTGCACATCCTTTTGCATTCAGTAGCAATTCTGTGTTTTTATCTATTAGGTATTTGTCAATGTCTTGCTCAATTGCAACCATTAGACACAGAGACCATAAGGAAAGCACATTCCTTTATTCAATTTTTTTTTACCTATACATAAATTTCATGTACAGTATCCATTTTGTGTATATTAATGCAAATGGAAAAAACTATTGCTGTAGATATTAGCCACTTTCAGTAAATTTAAGGAACTCACACATAGGTTCCTAATTCAATTAATCAACATTACTTGAGTCAGTCAATTAACTTTCTCCTCCTGCCATGAACACTTCAATAATTCTCAACTAAATGAAGTAGTATGGGCCAAATCTACCCTTTTGATTCTGAAGTTAAAACAACAGGTATGGACTTCTGTTATAACATTTTTGGCAGTATTTCCAGACAGGTTATTCCCTTCAGGAAACCAAGAGGAAGGAAAAGAGACCAAATTAGCAAAGGAAAAAAAAACCAAATAGAGAAAGCTTGCACTGAAACACAATTGCTGAAGAAGCACTGAAAGACTCAGAGAAGAGCCTCTTTGCAAAAGAAAATGCACTGTACAATTCCAACTCTCAGATGTGCTTAGTGAAGAATTTTCACATGAGCATCTGTGCTTGGTCAGGCTTCTTTTTTGAACTGATACCCACAGTTTCTGTGTTACCAGCTGATAAACTGCTTGTAAAATTTAGTGGTTGAAACATACTTTACTCTCTGTCCCCATTGTGGAATCCCACCACAATTTGCCTTTTGCAACTGAGAAAACTCACAAATAATAATGGATATGAGTAAGCAACCTGCCTGTGACAGCTGCACAGCTGAAATGTCATCTGGTCTATTGGTTATTTAACTATGCAACCTCTCTACTGCCTTAACAATGCATAATTATCGTTCCATTAATGAAGAAACTTCTCAGAACCCATCCTATCAGTTTGTATTCTGAAAAGTTTGTGGAGTTCTTGTCACATCTATTTCTATTTCTTTCTAGAAAGCACATGATCATATTTAGAAATTTTTGAGAAAATAGAAATTCAAGATGTTCCTGTTAAGGAAGATTCTTTCACATGTTGAGTATTTATATTATCCTTCCATGGAAAGCTCCTGTGGGTACAATATTCCAAGGTACTTGATTACAGAAAGAGTTTTTTTTCTTAAAACCTGTGTAAGAAAACATTATTTTACTAGGGAGAAGAACAGGAGTTTGTATTTAAGATCAAGGGGACTGAATGAGTTTGGGATTAAATTACTATGCCTGTTGAATATTTTAAAAAAAAGTACCTAGGAAAGAACTGAAGTGCACAAATTCGTATCAGTTGGAGTATTAGTAATGGAGATGGAATAATTAGTATCTTATCCTACAATAGTTGTTAAAATGTAGGTTTAATACTCATGTAGATTTAATTTTGGTAGTGTATCTGGGTGCACAAATAACCATCAGGAAGAGATACAATCATTCCTTAATCTCAGTTCTCTGAAAATTGCAGCTGAAACTATTTCTAAATAAATATCCAATGTTAAGAGCTGTGCTATGGAAAACTAATATGTTACCAAAGGCAGGCTAGCTTTGTTTCCAAAGAACACATAAAAACCAGCTAGTGACAACTTTTGATTGTTAAAAGCTCTGTGATACTTTTATAAGAGACAATTTTAATTTACAGTTGTTAGTCCAAATCCAGCATGGGTAATTATACTCCTTCTATTTAAGAAATTACAGTCGTCCTTTTAATTGAGAACAGTATAATTTTCTTCTTCCCCTAAAATGCAAGGCAGGGTGTGTTAGCAGCCACCAGATTCTCATGCATGTGATAGCATTTCACTTGCAGTCAGTTAATATTTTAAAATCAAATAACCCCATAACCTAAGGTTTAGAATGCAAACTTCAGTGCATATACATGTAGATACCTTGTCTTTATAACTTTCTTTAGCTAACAGCTGAGGTAAATAATAAATGGCACCTACAAAACCATATTGAACTTTATGAGCCACATGATATCAGCAGGAATCTTTACAGTGATTTCTGATGATTGTGGATTAGGCTCTTTTGGAGTAATAAGACAAAACAGGATGACAAGAAATAAAGATAAAATTCTGACTTTACTGAAACTAGCAACAATTTTTTTACTTATTTCAATGAAGCTTGCTTTTCATCCCAAGAGTGGCTTTGTTTTGCTTGGGTTCATTTTAGGAAAGAAGGAAAAAAGATGTTTTCTAAGAAATTATGGTTTCTACCATCAACAAGTACTGTCAAACTAGTTTCATTTTGGCATTAACAGAGTCTGTGAAATCAAATCAGATACTATGTAAACATAGAGTTTAAATCATGAAATAATGACTACAATGTTAGCTCTATTTTCTTGACAGTAGAATGAAATAAAATATTTTCAGTCTATATCTCACAGGATTAACTTTTAAACATGGGGACAAATTAGAGAAGACAGCAAAAATAATTGCAATTCACTTCCACTAGAAAAAAAACAAAATTATCAGAGAAGTTTGTTCATGGTGTAGAAGTTAATAAAAGGACATTTAAAAAACAGACAGTGAACAGATAACAATATATTAATATAAAACCAACATATTAATATAAAAAAACCCAAAAACAAACAAAACTAAAATCCCACCCTTCTTAATAATCTCAAATGTTATTTGGGAAAAAATAGATTAATGTGTAAGATTGCCCCCAAAGCAGAGCTTGCATTAAAAGTGTTTAATACAACCAAGAGCTTTAATGAGAATCTCATCTGCCTGCTGATCCCAGTGGAAAGAATGGTAACAAATGCAGGAGAGACTAAAGTATTAATTCATACTTGATACTGCATTATAAATCACAGCAAAAGAGTGCTGGAAACTATATGGATAAATGCACATATAACATTTGAATCTGTTTCCAAGTACCTCAGGGACAGTGAGAACCGATTATGTTGTGCATTGGTTCATTTCTCTACTTGTATGTACAGTGGAAACATAGTGAACACATGTGTCTCCGTTTAACAAGCAAAGAGATATTGAAATGTTCATTAAAACTAGTGTTGCTTAACAATGTAGCACAGAGTTGACAGAAAACAGAATAGAGCTGAGGGGGATTCTTGTTAAGCCACACAAAATTCTGTTGGACAAATGCCCTTACAGCCAATCTGTTACCCCATTCCTTGGTGTGGGGCATGTCAGGGTCATGCCAGAATCAAACATGGAAAGGGAGCTGGACTAGAATATGCAGAGCTCCATCCATTCCTTAGCAGCCAAAGGAATCCCTGCAGGAAACTACCAAGGCAGCAGAGCCCTTGTATAGTTTTGTATTGAGCTTGAGTTTGGTTCAAACCCAGCTGTACTGAAGACGTGGGAAGGATGGATTATTGCTTAGACTTTGCCAGCAGCAGCTGGCATTCTAAAACACAGAAAGTTTAAAGCTGGATTTAAAATTCTGTCTTTCTCTGTCTCCTTCATTTGTGTTATTATATATATAATTTATATAATATGTATTATAAAACAACTTTTTTTACTATTAATTCCTTGCCCATGCACATATCTTCTTTCAAAAAATTAGTGAAAACATTAGTACTTTATGTAACATCACAGGATAGTTTACTATTTAGACAAGATAATATTACAAAGCAGTCACATAAAAATTGTTAATTTCATAGTGAACACGAACAAATATCTAAATTTTCTCTCTGAAATACCGAGTATGTTTAAAATGACAACTCTTTTACATTTAAATGTTTCATTCCTCCTCTTAGTTAGTATGATTTACACTTGCTTACTTATGTAGAGATGTGCTTATTGTACTGATTTTATATTTACTGTTTTATTCTTCTTAACACTGTACTCCGGTGCCTATAAACCTGTGAGAATATGAACTAGGGTGGTGGTTGCTGGCTTTTTTTTTTCTGCTCACAAATAATCAAGACATTATTAACAAAGCTCCACTTGTAGAATTTAAATAGTGTCAGAATTTGACTTGCAGATCTAAGGACGAATTTGCAAGGTTGACTGCCAGATTGGGTTTTTAGTTTTTTTAAAAACTTGTCAACAGAGTACACTTAAGACAGACTTAATGAGAGACAACACACAGAGAATCCAATTATACATTTTTTACAGATTGCTCATTGGAGTATAAGTGTGCTTTAATAGCATACACAAAGTCAAAGAGCTCACATAAGAATAGTCAAGATAATTGAGGACAGATTTATTCAGAGGATACAGAAATTAAGGCACAGATCCTTATCTTGAAAGCTGCCACATGGGAATTACTTTTTAGATTAGCTAAAACACAGGGATTACAGGCAGGCAAGACAAGTGGGCAACATCAGAATTTATGAATGGGCCAGAAAAGCTGCACATTGGTTTATATGAAAATATGCCTAGTCTCTTAAAATACTTAATGCAGTTAGGGTTCTGGATAAAAAAGCTGTCAGAGCACAAATCCCTTCACATGTGCTTTGTATGTTTCCCTATGGCTGTCAAGGAAAAAGAGTCTTATTTCATTTTTACTACTGGTCATATAAGACTGCAGAGACTCTGGAGCTGGAACATTCAAGAGGTTTTTACTACAGGAAACTGATATTTTTAACAGCCAATAATCCTCTCTTTAACATGTGTGAAGGGTACTGTTACTCTCAATCTAATTACTTAATAGTTTAATACTTTTGTGAAGTTTGAGTCCCATAAGGGAAAGTGTCTAATTTCCGAATTAGAAAAAATAATGCTAAACTTTCCATTCTGGTCTGGAATAGTGCAGGTTTCTCAAGCATAAATGTACTATTTTCTGATCCCCATGTGACTCTAACTATAAAATATAAATTAAATCCTTTATTCAGCCAGAATATCAGATCTGCCCATATATAGCAACAAGGTTTCTGAGATTTTTACTAGATTTCTAGAGAAAACTACAATATCTCTGTCTCCCAGGCCCTAAACAGTTGAGACAGAGATTTGTGTTTGTACTTTTGTTTTCCTTTGGATATATGGTATGAATTAGGTGATAGTTCAGATGTTGCCTGGGAGTATTTGGACTCTGATGTTATAGGTATTTTAGAAACACAAGATGTGAAAACCTTCCATTTCCTAATCCACAGAGCCTCAATGAGATAAAGAAGTACAATAAAAGGGTGTAGCTTAGTCATCAGCAGCTGATTTCTAAATGAAGGCCACGAAGATGAAGAGGATCAAAGGCGCTAAATGAAATAATCTTGATCACAATTATATGAAGTTCCTCTCTTGTATGAGTTGACCCTGGCTGAATGTTAGATTCCCACCAAAGCAGCTCTATCACTCACCTCCTCAGGTGGGTAGGGAACAGAAAACATAACAAAAGCTTTGTGGATAAAGAGAAGAGGAGGGAGAGATCACTCACCAATGACTGTCTTCTCAACAAGGAGAAATAGACTGGACTTGGGAAAATGAGGATCCTGGCTACTGCAATAATTAACCCAGAAGCAAGACACCAACACAGGAATATCTTCTGGCAGCCTCTCACAAAAGCCACCCCTGTAGTATCTCCACTACCAAAACCTTGCCATGAAAGCCCAATTCACTCCCAAGTATTTGGAAAGGCAGTGTTTGAAAACCAAACTTAGAAGTAAGGAAGGCTGACAAAGGCATGAAGATGTGATTTTTTAAATGAGAAATCATGATCAAGTGAGGATAAATGGAGCAGAACTTTGAAAGAAACAATAAATATTTCATACTTGATGCAACAAAACAGAACATGGATCAGTACAGGTATGCAAAAAGAGGTGACATTGTCAAAATAATATCACTGAGAGAACATTAATGCTAGGTATATAAATAAGAATCAATTGCCAATACAAATGAAAACACGGTATATAAAGCTACTTAAATATCCTGGTTGGATAAGGAAGGCAGACACCACTACAAAGTAAGAGAGATGTAACCTACAAAATCCAGAGGACAATGAAATCACACTGAGAAGAAGCACATCTTGGATGTTGGTTTCAAGGACAGGTTTTGAGATTTTGGATTTGAGTGAAAGGCTAGAGGTTCCACAAAATTCAGGAAAGGAAGCAGAAGATAGCTTTTGTGAGGAAAAACTTAGTGGTCTCTTTTAGGTGTGAGCTGGAGAGATAGACGGGAGATAGAGATAGAAGGGAGGTCAGACAGGCTGACCAATATTTTAGTCTGAAATAGTAATGAAGAAGTTTTGTGAGTCATAAATGAGCAAAAAATGATAGTATTTTTGATAGCATTCAAGCATCAGTTCATATAGTCGGTGAGTCATAAAAGATGTTTGCAAGTTTTGTTATTTATAATGGAAAGAAAGCATCAAAATAATCTTTAGCATACATGATAAACAATAAGAACAGTTTAAAAGAAATCTGTTCTCTCAGCAATTCTAATATGCTGTGCTGTCTCACAATAAATCTCCCAGCTGGGGAGAAAGCCTCATGCCACAACTGGATAACCAAAAACTTAAACAAGTGAAGGCCACAAACCAGAAACTACATATATTTTGATAGCTGGAAATATATCTGCTAAGAGCTGGACATATCATTAGGTTCCTTCAAACTCCAGAATTTATTCCCTGCATTTTATTTAGACTAGAGACTAAATAAAAGTCTAGAGACAATTCATTTGGCTTTCAAAGTCATCTTCTGAAGCTAGATGTCTTTATTAAAGTCCTTTAATAAACAAGCACAAATAGACAATTCCAACAGGAGTTAGTTTCTGATTTTAAAACATGCATTTGGAACCAAGGCTTTCCATCTCCATAGAGAAGGTGGAAGTCCTGTGTTCAATTCTCTTTTTTTTCTTGAGATGCTCCAAATCTTCCTATTTTCCAGAATGTGCACATTTTCTAGGAAGAACACAAGTAACTGTGCTGAGCTGTTCCTGTAGAAGCAATAGCTGTTCTTGCATTAGTTCAATGTCTGTTGGCTCAAACATGTTGATTTTTTGAGCTGGCAACACTCATACAGAACACAAGGTGCCTCACTGGCCCTGTAGAACAGCTTTTTTCTACAGTTATGTCTCATATTTCCAAATATGGTTTATCATCTGAAGATTTCAAAAGATAAATTGCATGGCTACCATAAGTTAGCTTCACATTTTTCTCCAGAACACATCCACATAGATAATGAAGGGAAATAGAAGGGGAGCAGTGGTCTCTTTTAGGTTTTTTTTTAGTGTTATTTTTACTTTCCTGACCACATGCAAAGGTTATATGTCAATTGTTTTATAAATCTTCTGAACTTATGAAGTCTAGAGGTTTGCATAGGTAACAAAGATTTGCAAGCTATTCAAATAATATTGAGTTACAGGTCTATATAAAACCCATCCTGTAAGATACTTACTGTGCTGATAATGACAATACACAGAAACAGAACTTTTTACCTAAGTTCAATGAATGAGCTCCAAATAGATATTTATTTCTTCCATATGCATGGCGCAGTATACAATATTCATTCTTGTAAAGAAATTTCTCATCCTGGGCTACTCTTCCTTCTTTTACACTTATGCATAAAAAAGGACTCAAGTTCTTCTATCTCAGCCTTTTGGAGCTGTGTGCTTTCTTTTTTATCTTGTAAGAAATTCTCACAATCTTGCCAGCAAAACCAAGCTCTGTTATTTTAAGTCCTTCTTTCCAGTTTTCCTAAGAAAGAAGCTAGAATATCTATATCCATTCACCATTTAACCAACATTACAGCATTGAGATATTCTCAGGAAGAAGGTTAAGATGATGAATACATATAAAACTTCTAAGAAAATAAGCTCATTATTAAGGACATTGATTATTACTAATGATAATAATCAACATAATGAAGAATTGGGTTCTTTTTAATCAATGTATATGTTTATCTATAGTGATCCTAATGAAAATACACTTCATGTTGTCAATACTAAAATTGTACTTGGAGAATTGTTACAAATGCATATATGACTCATGAGACACAACCATTTGCTGAAATGTCCAAAGATTAAGGAATTTTTGAAATAATAGTACAGATCATACCTAAAGAAACTCACTACAAAGTTTTCAATTGCTAGATTGCCAATTACTGAAATGTGGAAGCAAAAGACAAAATTAAATATATACTTCATTAATTTCAGTATGATATAATTTAGCAACAGCAAGATATAACAATAGCACTATGTCTAAATGCAGGGACGAATAAACTTTGAGAAATAAAGGAAACAGCAAGAGAGTGTGTGAAATAATAAGGTCAGAAACTGTAGGAATTTTCTGCTTTTTGTACAACTTTGAAAAAATAAGTAATTATGAATTGCTAAAAATATGGCTAGAATGAGTTTTGACATTTTTGAAATTTCATGGGAGTCAGAAAGATAATTCTGTCCTGCAAGAAGTGATTAGTTTTCTAGGTCCAGACTGTTCACAAAATTATAGAATTGACTGGGTTGGAAGAGACTTTATAGATCATCTAGTTCCAATACTTTCTATTAGACCCAGTTGCTCAGAGTCCCATCTTATCTGGCCCTGAACACTTCCAGGGATGATGCATCCACAAGATGAATGGGAAACTTGTTCCAGTGCCCCACCACCCTCACAGTAAAGTATTTCTTCCTTATTTTTAATCTAAATCTACTTTCTTTCAGTTTGAAGTCATTACCCTTTGTCCCATCATTGTGAGCCTGGTATAAATTCCCTGTCCAGCTATCTTGTAGTTCCCTTTAGGTACTGGAAGGGTGCTAGAAGAGTTCCCTGGAGCCTGTTCTTCTTCAGGATGAACATCTACAGCTCTCTCCATCTATCTTCATAAGAGAGGTGCTCCAGCCGCACTCTGTTTATCTTTATGGTCCTCCTCTGGATTTGAGTCTTCATATCCATGTCCTTCTTCCGTTTGGGGTCCCAGAGCTGGATGCAGCACTCTGGGTGGGGTCTTACATGACTGGAGTAGATGGAGAGGATCACAGTCCTTGGTCTGCTGGCCATGCTGCTCTTGATGCAGACCAGGACACAGTTGGCTTTCTGGGCTCTGAGTGCACATTGCCAGCTCGTGCTGGGTTATGTGTCAACCAACCATCAAGTCTTTTTCCTCAGGACTTTTCTCAATCTACTTTCTGCCCAGCCTGTACTTGGAACTGGTATTGCCCCCACACATGTGCAGGACCGTGCAGCTGGCCTTGTTGAACTTCATGAGGATCCATCAGCCCACCTGTCAAGCCTGTCCAGGTCCCTCTGGATGGCATCCCTTCCCTCCAGTGTATTGGCCACTCCACACAGCTTGGTGCCACTCTGAAGATTACAATAAACTCTGATAAATGGACATGTGTCACTTCAAATCACCTTTAACATACTATTCACTGCAGCAACCATCAGCTCAATTTCTACTCAATTAAAAGCCTCCTAACTGAACCTACTATTAAATAGAAGAAAAAAAAGAAATTGCCACAGGCTGATTGAGAGCCACCAGTGGCATTGGTGAGTTCTGCTCACATTGCTAAGGAGATGCTCTCCTAATAACCACTAGGAACACAACTAACTGAGGCAGAGTTAAGCAGGGGGAAGGCTCTAGTGCTGTAGCTTATCTAAGTCAAGCTGATCTGAGATGGTTTGTAACTATTGTACAATCAGTATTCCCAGAATACTGGATAACTGTGTTTTAAAGCATGATTTGAAAATAAATTTGAAAGCTGTAACAATTATTTATAAAATAATTTAATTTAGTAATCAATTCCTTCAAGGAATAGCCAGCTATTAAAGTTTAAAATGAAATTTAACTCTTGCTTGCATTTTATGATACCATGGAAATATTTCTTTGTTCAGAAATTGAAGGCACAAGGTAGATGTTGATTTTTAATTTGGATTTAAATACTGTTTAAAAATGTGCTCTACATAGCCAAGGATTTCATTATTGCTGCTTTTTTTAGACTTTAGGGTTAAGTTTATTTAAAAAATCTGTGCTGTCTGCAAGTCTTGAAAGGTTTTAGTGAAGACATATGTTTTGCTTCAATGTTTTGACACAAAGATAGTAGCAAGTTAATTAATTAAAACTTGCATGTTTCTTGTGAGAAAGTTGCTCTGTTAAATAAAAACCTAGGACCTTTATCATGTCAATCAGAAGATGTTATCTGCACAGAAATAATCCAATTTATTAGTCTCACTGACTATTACAGTTGATTTCTGGTACAGTGTATTTACATGTCTCTACTGTTTGTGATAGATGTCATATAAAATAAAGATCAGGTCTAGGTCAGCTGGGTTAGATCATGTAATTAAATGTAATCTGGAGCAGTGTCTAAGTTTATCTTGTTCCAGATTTACCTTGTTTTTGGGATCTTGGCTTTCCAAAGAACAGTCATACAGGTGAAGTGTGGGGCAAAGAAGGCTGTCAGTACCTCAGCCTTTTCCACACACTGTCACCAGGGCCCCTGGTCCCTTCAACAACAGGCACACACTTTCCCTATTCATCATCCTCCTGTTTCTATGCCTAGTGAATCCTTTGTGCACTCAACACTCTTCATCAGATTTATCCCCAACATTAATGTTTAACTTCACTCCAGTGGACTTGCTTTAATCAAATAAGTAATATTTTTGAGTTACTGGTTCAGAAATTCTCTAAAGCTTTATGAAAATGCATAGAGCAAAATCATGTAATAGTGGGCAATAAAATTCCCTACCAATTTCTATTCAGACCTCAACTGGTCATTCCTTCAATCTTCCGATGTTTTGGTTGAAGAAGGTGCTGAAATGGAAACAGCTTCAGGATCTGATCCATACTGAGTAATTTCAATATTTGTAATTTATGAAAATGGCTACTGTTATGTTTACAGATGTGACAACAGAAAAGAAGCACCTGGTTGTTATGAGGCATATGTCAAAAGATAAATTATCAGTTAAATCCAAACACAAATTTATACAAGAGAAAAGAACAATATACAGTCATAAGCAATGCTCTGTAGAAAATTACAGCATTCAGTATCTACTTCAGGTTAATTTGTGCTACACTTAAACTGAGGAAATGGGAATGGCATAGGAAACTGGTGATGGATGCTAGATATGATCTTGGCACCAAAAAACCTTTGTTTGAAGAAACATAGAACCTCTTTGTGCAATGTCAGTGATACATGCATTCTGTTAGAAACTGCCCCTGGTATCATTTCACATGCAGTGTCTTAGGAGGAATCACAACTTGTGCTTGCATATTAGACTGAAATGGGTGATAGAGCCTGTGGCCATTTTTTGATAGTATTTAATGAGCTTTTTATGTTAAACTAATTATCTTTTTCACTCTCTCTTCTGAAGTAGCCTTGAAGTTCAATTTTATGCAAATGCTGAAGTTTGTTGATTCCACTGACCTCTGCATCACTCTAAATGTGATTAATGCATCAGAAATGGTCTCATAATCTTTTCTCTGCTGATGGCATAAAAATTACAATTTCTTTAATGCTCAGAGTCTTTTTTTTTTTTTTTGTATATTCTTTAATTTTCCAATTAGTATATCTGCTGATGCAATTCTATTAATTTTATGTGGGCAAGACAAGGTACCATTACAGTTTCAAAGGAGTTTAGGGATCAAGGATCCAATTCTGCTAAATCCTGGAGAGCCAGAAGAAATACCTATAGGACAAGTGCTATGTTTTAACTAATTTTTAATAATATATCATATACTAAATACAAAATAAACATCATCACTCTCTAACATCTGGAAGTCATCTAGGTTTTGTCAATTTTCCTTTAAAATTAAGTTCTAGAAGTTTTCCTCTGCAATTTATTTTGTTTAAATACAGTTGGATTTCAGCGTCAGAAAGTAAACCATGAAACCTCTACTCTGCCTGAAACAACGTTATAAAATTCTAATTGCCCTAGGCAAGTAGTTTCTATAAATTTATTTATTTATTTATTTATTATGTAATTATTTCATTATTTTGCAGGGAAGAAATAAAATTATATTTAGCATTTCATTCCTCCAGAACTGTGGTATCTGTAACAAAGAAATGAGAAAAAAAAATCTGATTGGGAAGCTGATTTATGATATACTTCTTGTCTTTCTAACAATCTAAAAAATATGTCTATGTTGAAAGTAAACAGGTAAAACATTATTTTATTTATTTATAAGAAGTAAAAAAATACAATCTTGTCTTTCTTATTTAATGTAGACAAGAGTGATATGAATTTTGGCAGTTGTAGATCTAATCTGCTATAAATACAAATCAGTAAAACTTCCTCAAAATTCAGTGAGGTTTATGCAGTTAGCAATTCAATTCTATGTTTGAACTTTTTTCATTTTTACTTCTTTCAATTCATAAGGTCCTCTATTGCAATCACAAACTTGCAATTTTATAGTAAAACTGCTTCCCAACATTTATAGTGTAACTGAATGCAGCCTGACATGTGTCCCTTTTATCTGTGAAAGTTTCTGTATATGAAGACAAAAGAGAAAAAAAAACTAGAAAATTGTTAAAACTTTCTATGAAATACAATGAAGTTGCAGAATGTTGTTTTTGTTGTGTCAGGCCATCTCAAAATGCACTATAGACCTCGAATAAATTGCTCATCTGTTGACGATTGCTATTTTGTCCATCAGGACTATCATGGGACAAGATATTACTTATTACAATATTACTTATTCTTCTTTATATATACTCAGATCATAAGGTTAGCAAAAGTGGATGGGAATCTCATTTAAGACATTTTCATTTCAGATAGAAACCCTAGTCACTCTTTTACAGATTAATCAGTGCTTTAAGGACAAAATTTACTTCCTTAAATAGACATCTAAAGTAGGTCAGATGAATCATACACTCTGTGTGTCTACTTCCCTTTGTTGTCTATAAATCCTCAGATGATTAGTGTCGTTAAAAAGGAAATATATCCATTCAGCATATCCATATTGGCATAACAAATGCTTCTCTAGGTGGTATCTGATCTATGTAGGGATCTTCCGGGGGAACTTTTCCTAAACTAAAGCGGCAAAGATCCTTTCCTGCTTCAGAAAGGAAACAGGTTCAACAGTTTTTCCATGCTCCCATTGCTATGGTACCTTTTGGTTCTTAGTTGATAATGTAAAACTGACAGAGAGCTGCGTAAATGAGCTTCAGTCCTGAAGAAACTAAGTTGTCTGTTATAGAGTTGTAGAAAACTGTTCTAAAAAACTTGTCAGATACCATCTTAGCCTACTTCTAGCCTTATGAAGACTTAATATGTCTGTAACATTTCTGACAGATATTTATGTATTCTGCTTCAAAAATTATCCTATTGTGTCTGTTTATGTGAAAACTTTGCTGTTTTCCCAAGGATCTCATTGTCCCTGGTTACTTTACTATCCTTATCAATAGAAATATGTTGGTCTTGCTTCACTTCACGCCCTTTGCTTTTGGTTGTAATCTGAAAGAAAACGACCTGAAACCAATTTATTCTTTTCTTCCCTGCAACAACTTCCATGTGTGTTTGAAAATTCCTCTCTGTGTATTTCCTCAAGTTTTGTTCCATTACTTTCTCTCTTTTCTTGTAGGTGATGTTTCTCCTATAGTCATACTGAACACTGCAGCTCAGAACTCTACCTAGGATGACAAATATACAAAGGATTTGAGTCTCAGGAAAACTATCAGGTGAAATTTCTTCTCTATTCTTGAAGCTGTTGCTTGTCAAAGACAGAAGGGGAAAAAGAAATTATGTAAAAGCTCCAAGTATATCTTCTACTATCCATAGATAAATTTAAACACAGTTTGTAGAAAAATGTGCTGCTCCTACAAAAAAATCAAAGATCATCTTGATTAAACCTTTGACTTGCTGCCTTTTTCAGTCTCTACTGGGAATTACTGTTTATAAACACAACTAACTGAAAAAATATTACAAACCCTTTGATTTTACTTGGATGCTGACAGTGTTGAAAAGTGAGAATTTCCAAAGATAGATGGTAAACTCCTCTTTTATCTTTTCTTTTTGAGGAGGTACTTTTTGTTTTGGTTTTATTTCTTTTTTTAGTGTTATATAGTCCCCAGCTGGGATGGTTGACCCTGGCTAGCTGCCAGGTGCTCACCAAAGCTGCTCTATCATTGCCCTCCTCACAAAGGAACAAAAGGATCATTTTTGAGACAAGGACAGAGAGAGATCACTTGCAGATTACTGTCATAGGCCAAACAGACTTAACTTGGGAAAGTTAGCTTAATTTATCAGAAGCCAAATCATATTAGGATAATGAGATGTAAAACTAAATCTTAAATCATCTTCCCTCCACCCCTCTATCCCTTCTTCCTGGGCTCACCTTTACTACTAATTTGGAGGACTGTGCTGGCTCACTCATCCAATGAGGTGAAATGTGGCATACAGAGACTGGAAATGGGAATCAAATTTATATTGTATTCCAGCATTATGCTTCAATTTTTATGTCATGCTTGCATTGTGATTTCAGTATGCTGCTGTATCATTTTGTTAAATCAAAACCCCATGTAGTTTCAAATATCTTCAAAGAAGTAAATTTGGTATTCAAATATTAGACTCTTGTCATGTGGAATATCTATGTGATGAGTTGGCCTTGGCTGGCTGATGAGTACCCACAAAACTGCTCTCACACTCCACCTCCTCAGCAGTACAAGGGGAAAAAGGGAGATAAAAAACTTGTGAGTCAAGATAAAGGCAAAAAAGGCAAAAAAAAAAAA